>OY776253.1:10192500-10792500 GCA_963675405.1 Cosmorhoe ocellata | reverse complement strand
GGCGCTAACGTGGCGCCAGACATAATTAATCAGAATGAAAACAATTTTAACAAGCGCGCTCATTTGATGCCCTTTTTATTACACTCTGACTACCGATAAGAATTTATTGCGAAAATAATATTGTAAAGTGATGGCAGATACACGCCCTGCGTGCAATGACGTCGTGTTGTATGTAATAGACGCGGACCTTGCCTTGCCCGGCGACACTCTAGGCACTACAATGCCGGAAGGCGCGCGTGACGTACTTACACGGAACGAGAATCTAGATGCTACAAATGCTTGTGAAATCTCTACCGTTGACTGACAACTATTACGTCAAGACACGGGAACATGAACTTCGAACAACGCGCCTTCAAAGAGTATGATGTAAAATGGATTCTTTTATAGATCGAATGCTTTCTTCATCAAGATGAAAAAATAGAAGACACCAATCATAAACTACAAAAGGCCTCATGTGGTTATAGCGGATCTAAAATCCAATTATGTCCAATTACAGCGATGCCTCGTCGATATGCTGGACATAATGTTTTACTACTTAGTTTACATTTAAATATCAAATAGGAGATATAAAATGTCTGTCATTAGTGGAAAATACAATTTGATTCTTTGGCTTTTAATGGCATTAATCTGAAAGGTCCAATGCGGTGAAAATATATTCTAATCATCATGAAATATACTCGAACCACATGCCATAAGTCTTCTCAGTGTTCGGTTCTCTTTTTATGTTTTGAGCACTTTTAACTATCAACAATTTGTTTTAAAATGTTGTACCTATTTAACTGCTTAAACCGTATTGAAAATTGACCTCTCCGAGACAAACTGTGGTGAATTTGGAATTTCTATAACATTCCGAAAATGCTTTTTGTGACTCAATAGACCCGATTTTCTTCAGATTCTAAAATAACTCGATTCCCAAAGACCAGCCTTATTAAGACCTATACCTACTCAAATCAGCATCTGAGCTCTGACTACCTACTGATATGATTTATCACGCAGCGGGCAACGTTGACGGTAAGTAGGTATTAAACTAAATTCCCCGAATTTATTTATGGTGTAGACATGACAGATTTATTAATATTCCAAATTCCTTAAAATCGGAAGGCGCAAGAATCTTCAGTGAGGCTGAAATGATCAGGAAATGCCAAAGCTGCAAGTAAAAGCCTCTAACAAGTGAAATAAACGATCGGTTGCTATTCCGTCGGCTCGGGCTGGTGCTCTGGTAGGTGTGGGCAATAAAAGACGACAATTTTTCCAGTTTTGCAAGAGTCGGCGTCGGGAGCAACCGGTTCTATCACAGGTGCCGCCAGTGAATGGGCCACTTTGTGACACACTCTTTGCCAATAGACACTTCACTTCTCCGATAATATCCAGGCTTTCAATAATTTTATGTCGACGATATTATAATGTAGCCGTAAGTTGTAAGAAGAGTTAATTTTAAAGTAACTGAATGGTAGGTACCGCAACCCAAAAGCTAAAGTACATTATCTATAGAAAACAAATCGTCGCAACAAACAACTGCTTTTAATGCGAGCCTATTCTCCAGCGCGCATAATAAGAGAACCATTCACAAATTCAACAAAGCAACCCAAAAACATGACCAGACTACAATAAAACGAGAAAAAACCGATCACGAAAATCGAGTTGAGCTTACGCAGTGCGGCGAGCGTACCTGCGGCGGCGCTCCCCCCCGCGCCCCGCGGCCCCGCGCAGGCGCGACAGGCGGGCGCCGGCGCCAGTCAGCCGACAAGCAATTATGGCTAAATAAATATCGGCCATGCCGCCGCCTCCGACTCGTCGCGGTCGCTCCGTCGACAGATGGATACCGGTGTATCTAGATGACATTATTACATTTCGGACCCCACTCGCGATGGCTCGGTGGCACGGCGCCGGCGCGCGGCGTGGGCACCTAGCCACTCGTGAATGGTAGTTAGAGTTCTGTGATAATGCGTGTCCGCCGTCGTTTTCGATGTGGGTTTAATTGCCGGATGTGGGTGAGCGGTTTCCGTAACGGGTGAGAGATGATATTCGGCTCGCCGGCGCCGGAGCGGCGGAGCGGCACGCGGCTCCGGGGATCTCGAGTCCTAAGAGCGCCAGCGGCGTCGCTTGACGCCCGCCGCACGATAAGATAAGGATCCCCCCTCGCCCCCTGCAGACGCAGACCGGAGCCCGAACGCACTGACTCGCACAAAAACATTCACAAATAGAGGCCGGCGGCGGCGCGGGCGCAATGGCGCCGCCGAGCGAGCACCTCGGACACGTATTACGCTTAGAGATTGATGTGCATGTCGGCATACACTTTACATTCCGCGATTTAGCAATCGAGGTCTTCCTTTAAATAGGTAACATGACATGTAATGACGATATTGATAGCGAACCGTTTAAAGAGCGCCACCGAAACCGAGGTGAATTAAATGAAACAGGTGTTTGACTATAAACAGACATCGATAATTAAATTTACGATGAACCGTACGATTCACAACATCGTAAACCTGAAGGTAGCCGGCACCGGAGAGTTTGCCGCGAAATACAAACGCCGTGAAACTGGCGTGAAATGCGACCGACCATAATCATGAGGAATGTCAAATTTAATGGGTTTTGAAACGTAGACGAAACAATAGTCGGACTGGAAGCGAGACTAGAGTGAATAGCTAGGATAAATAAACACCCGCTGCGGTGCCAAAGTGCACGATCAAGTACGATCGACCGCGCTATATTACAGGCTATATTTAGAGGGCGGTGGGAAACAGACGCGAAAGTTGACAAAAACAGTGGCGACACGACCCGCCTCACCGCCGTCGCGATACGCTACAGGTCCGCATTTCGGATTTTTCTTCACTTCCTGTTTAATTATTTGTTCTATTTATATTATGTTTGAGGCTTGGTAGGTTAACTTCAGATCGTTTAATGATTTAATTCCTTTCTTCATTATAGCTCTTTAGAACAAAGCTATGGAACACCTTGTCTCCTATGTTTTGGTTTTAGTTACAACTCTACAAAAGTTTCAAAAAAGGTGAAATTCCGAATCTTTCATTTTGAAGAATTGTCTAATAAAGTGAAACAATTGGATCGGTCGGAACAGTAAACTCAGTCTGTCACACAAATTGCTTCTTGTCCCCTAAGCGCTTGTTCAATTCAATCGCTCGAGTATCAAGACACAAAGCTATTGAGCAAATTACGATCAAATCAGCTATGCACACGCATTACCAGTTATGTAATGCATGTGCGTATCTTATTTGACCAATTTGAAACCCATTTACGGCGAAGCTGAGGTGAAAGTGAACGGTTAAAGACCGCTTGTGCAGATTTAGGTACTCATTATTTGGAGAAGAGGTTATTTAGGAAGAAATCTGTACTGCTTGGACAATTTAATTTCGCAGTTTTTGGATACGTTCTGTGTTAAAAATTTAAACATCGGCTCGATTCTAGTTGTTAAGCGTGTGATTTCTACGTGCTGTCGTAAAATAAACCAAAAGTATTGGTAACCTAAGGTCACAAGTATAAAAACTAACTGGTTAGTCTATCAAACCCGACGTAGAGAGGCCCTGAGTGGTAGAGGCCTTACCACATAAGGAAACATTAATATTCATGTTTTTCTTGGCTTTCTTCTTAATTAATATGCTAACAGGCATTGTCAACACACCTACGTACAAGCCCCTAAGTAATATACTACAAATGGAGTGGGCGGCAGTTTGTAGGCGATTGACTGCGCGTGAGTTGATGTCATGGTCATTCATTAGTTCGGAAACTACAAAATTAACTTCGAAATTCTCTCTTAGAATATTAACTGCGTGATCACTTAGAGTTAATATTATAATCTCTTAATTTAACAAACGCTTTGGTTTAGGAAAAAAATAATTATTTCTCTATGATGTTACTTCGATGATATAAATGAAGTACTAGTGCCTTTTTAGAACAATTAAATTCAAAATGGTAACGATTAAATTGACTAAGTATCGACTATCGACCAATGTAAGTTATTTGCGTACCTAAGTTTATCTCTTGACTGGCGCCAGTGTCACGCACGACTGTAGGTACAATGGGTATTGATAATTATTGTCAGTCACCAGGTAAACACCATAATTAGCGATATCTTTGATTTACAGTTGAATAAATTAGTCAATAGACGAGGAAAGACATTTTATCACGAAAAATGACACCGATAGATGAGTTTTACATCACCGCCCAAAATAGACAAACAAGATTCGCAAAATGAACATGTTCAAACAGTTCGGATTTCAAACTGGTAATTGTAAAAGTGATTTCACGAGGTCAGGAAACTAAGGAGGTGGAATGTGGCCATTTACGCCGGCTGCGCGGTGACGGCGGTAGCCATTGCCTGACGAATTAAAAAGTTAACGGGCTGCGCGCGCCGCGCGGCGCGGCACGGCGGCGCCGGCGCCGTGACCTTGTCTAGTTATCGCGAGCGAGTGACCCTCGCACGCCCGCAGATTAGCCGATAGCACCCCGACTCACAAACAACCCGACTCAACTTCATCGAGCTGATACACCCTCGACTGGATAAACTTACAAGTTTTGACTCCAAAATGAAAAAATGATCTAACAGGTTCTCGGAGACAGGTTTAAGTATCACCGAGCTAGGAAGGGATCGGGGGTCCGGCGTCGAAGGACTGCAAAACAAAAGCAAACCGACAGCGAAACTTAAGTTTGATATTATAAAAACAACCGCTGATGTCACTTCTATAAATAGATCGCCGAAGTCGAATGATACTGTTTACACTACACATTTATCTAATACGCGGATGAAAGTTTGATCGTCGATAAAATGAAGAGGTCGGTGGATGTGACCGGGCGCGAGGAGCGAGCACCGACGCTGACGTCATTACATGCAACGTAAAGATACAGAAACAAACAGTAGCGATAAATGAGCTGATAACGATTGGCACTGATACTGATGCGACCCACGTGAAGTTGTTCAAGAACTGCGTGAAAACACAGACCACGATCAGAACGAAGATATACACCCGGCTACGATGAAATACACGGTTAAGTAAGTGTTAATATTAAAAAAAAGCTAAAAACATACATCACTATGGTTCCACTCACGCGCAGGTGCAAGGAGCGAAGTGATAAAGTAAGGTTAGATTCGTCCGGCCGATGCGACAGATTTGTTTTCCAAAAGCACAAATAACAACAGAACGCATCTGAACGATGACAATGATCGAAATCACGAGCACGACACGTCGAAACCCATTCATTCGGACGATCATTCACGTACGGGACCGCGCGAGCGCACCACATTCTATTTTGAAAACAGCGAGACGAGCGCAACTCGCCAGATCCGAACGATCCGGCAGCATTCGGTGGATGCACTTGTTGCGCGGGTCATCGGCCTCGACGTACCGGGCTTGCAGAGCCTGCTCCAGTGGTAGGGGTTGCAGCACAGCCGGTCCGGGCAGTGCGGCAGGCGGCGCAGCTCGCTCGGGTCCCGCAGCTCGGGGTAGCGCAGGGCGCGCAGCACGGCGCTCAGCAGCGGCGGCGGCGCGGGCGCGCAGCGGGCGCCGGCCGGGCCCGCGTCCAGCGCGCGCGCCAGCCCGCGCAGCGCCGCGCCCTCCAGCGCCGCGCCCGCGCGCGCCAGGCGCCGCCGCAGCGCGCGTCTCCGGAACATCACATGGCGGCCCGCCGCGCGGGGCCAGGGCGCCGGGCGCACGACATCTCGCGCCGGGTCTGGGCGCTCGACTGCCGCCGCTGCCGCTCGCGCGCGAGCCCGGCGGGACGGCGCTCGACCATCCGATCTCCCTAATATTTTCCCGAATCGTCGTTGGTGGAGCGCATTATATTATTAAGGACAGCTTCCTGATTCGCGGAGTTTTACTGGATTGATCGGTTCGATTTTAAAGCGAACTTAACCATGGCGGCAAGTAATTCTTGCAAAAGACTTCAACTCGCGCTTATATTTAACTTCGTTATTAATCGATGATCATTTTGTTTCATGCAAAACTGTGCTAACTTAATGTTAGAAAACTTCGGAAACTGGTAGAGCACCCGCTTTGATTGAAAAGCTCTCTTCTAAATGTAGCAAGCTGTCGATGTCAACGTAAAGATGCAGGTATCCAGATAATCTAAATTCTCGCCAACTCCCGGCACTTTTCCTCGGCTGGCAACCCAGCGTCGGGCGGCGGGCGGGTGGCAGCGTGGAGAGGGGGGTGGGGGGCTGGCGCCACCGAGCGCCCGCCGCCGCAGTAACTACGCCCGCAGCTGTGCCGCCGGCGCCGATACTCACTACCGGCTAGGCTGTGCCCGGCGGCGTCAGGTGCGCGCGCCTGTGTGCGTGCGGCGCCACTGACTGCGACCATGCACTAGCGCGCGCCAGATATGACGGCGTATTGTTGTTACCACCTACAGAGCTGGAGCCTTTCTGCGGTTGCATAAGTCGCTTGGTATTTCTTCTGCTCAACCATGACGTCCGAAACTCTAGTTATAACTCTCCTCTAAAACTTTTCTGATAGCCGATATCACAAGCAATACCGTGTTCAACAGCACCTAAAAATAACGCATTACGCGCTAAGAGTTTATCTGATGAAAGGTTTGAAAGTGCATTCTGATCGCCCCATCTCTCCTCAGCCACTCATTGGCAGGTTCGGAATGCGCGCAACGAAAGACACATCAAGTTAATAAATCAGCTGCCGCGAGATAGCACGAGCGAATCTGCACCCGTACACACAGATCATGCTGTGGTTTCTAGTAATGCCATACACTTCACCCGCTACACTTTGCCTACCACGCAGTATCTAACTTATACTACGTGACGAGAAAAAATTAACACCGTTCATTTGATACCATAGCATCTTTACAGTTGTAATTCCTGCTTCAATTAACAAACCATTAATATTTGTAATAATGTCCGTAACTTTCATAATCCTGTTAATCCAAAGATTGCCTGGAAGATCTCGGTTTTAACAATAAGGTCGTCCAATTGATGGTCTTTACGATACAAGCTTGCGTGAAGACCACTGTAAGCTTAAACTTTGTTAGATTGTAGTAGCATCAAATTAAGTGCATTTGAACATTGTGTAGTCATTTTATGTGCCTAAATATTTGCATGCAGAAAAATTTTTCTTTTTATATTTTTCTACTTGATAATCCTGGGTTTAGTAGACATCTCAGATTCCTGAATTTGGGATATCTAAAGTCACAGTCAGAAGCACGTCCAAATTATTATAAGTATTTGACCTATGCATAATTATTCACAGAAGTTACTATTTAGTACTCTAGCCTGTAGCAGTTCTACACACGAAATAGTTGATTTATCAGGATATCAGGCAAGGAAAACTGATTTGGTTTATTTTACTGTAAAACAACTGTTTTATCAAATCTCACAGGACGGTCCCACTACATTTTATGCATGAGATATAGTACTGAGTCAAGTCTGGAAGGTACATATTGTTTCAAATTGTTCTACAATGGTAACTTGAGGGATGGTATGTTTATGTACCTAATAGCTATTTTCCACTGAGATTTCCATTGAGCAGTTTGAAGTATTGGATTGGCTCTACATAATGGAATTTTAGAATTTAACGTGTGTTCAACCACATTTTGTTCGGAGTTTGTTAGCCTGCCGTGTCCTTAGATCTTTCATGGTCACTCTGCGTATTAGCCCTGAAAAAGGCCATTATAAGCCAACAAACTTCGATAGAGCCACAGAGTGAAATCATAATACTAATAGTAAGTGATTATTTTATAATATAGCCTTAATAGTAATAGTAAGTGATTATTTTATAATATAGCACTGTTATCGCCTGAAACACAGGATTACCTAGTTCAGGCTCAATTAGTTTACTTAGCTGTGTTTAGTCGCTTAGTGCACCTTATGTACCCTTTGTCTTATTATGTTTTTTGAATAAATTTTATTATTATTATTTATTATAATTTTATTATTAGTAGCAAAGAATATTTGCCGCAAATATTTTTTTACTTACCTAATGCGCGTAAGCCGCGTAACTAAATTGTGAATCTTTTGTGATGTGCCTATAATTTTTTTAATCTTTTGTAAACATCAGGAGTTTTTATTGAGAAGCTCTCCTCTAAATTTTTTAATAAAATTATAAAAAGCTTGGTGCTTTTATAAGTGTATTTATAACTTTTTTAGTCAAAACTTCACCTGAAATCTGCAGCACTCTACAAGAGTCAAATGTAACATCTCGAAAAATAAGGTTCTATATATGTTTTTTTTATCATCATCGCCATTTATTACGAATGATATTATATTTTTTTTTAAATCTTTGTTAATCAAGTAAGTACTTTTTTCTTATCATGCTACTGTAGGTAAGTAGTAATTTTTTGTGTAGGTACTTTAAATAGGTAGGTACAGATATAATTATTTTTGTAACTATATTATATTAAGTTTTTAAACCTGATCCTGCCCCCATAACCGTTCCTTAATCCCACGCATGTTTTTAATAATGATAAGTTCCTCTGATTTTTGAATTTTCTAAATTACTTAGCAAAAATGGCAACCAAAAATTAAGTAGGTACTATTTCTGTCAAACCAGTGCGATAGGATTAAACCTTAGTAAAACTATAAGATTACTAGGAAACTGGAACGTCATACAAACCTGCATCAACTGCTTCTGGCATCCCAAATTTTTTTTCACCACAACACATTAATAAAATATTTGCAACCGCCAAAACTTTTCGTAATTTTCGTAGTTTTTCCGTCCAAGATGGCGGCGAGCGGCATGGCGGAGGACGCGCGCGGGAATGCCGCGAAAAGAGGGAAATCTCATATTTATGCGTACGCAGCTTCAGTTGGCGCCAACTGACAGTTGAATGAGGCTGTGTGACCTTATTTCCACGTAGTTTTGGGGAGGAAGGGGTGGTGCGCTGTGAAAAGTTTCGTTTTGGAAACTTAAATTCTCGATTAATTTACCCTAAAACCTGCCGTACTTACTTACTTAAAAAAACTGCGGTCGTTTAATAAGAATTACATTTTGCTCTGTCAAAGCATTTCCTTTTCAATTGAGGGCGTTTTGCTTACATGACGTTTAGTCTATTGAAATGTTACATTTTTTAGGCCTTACCTTGCGTTTTTTAGAGGACGCAATTTTAATAAAATTGCGTCCTCTAAAAAACGCAACCTCAAATGTAACTTTTCAATGGACTAGTTTGTTTTACTAACTAAGGTATTCCACCATCTGTATTAGCTTTATTTACAGAAGATCTTAGGACCGTTTTGCTTACATGACGTTTAGTCCATTGAAATGTTACATTTTTTAGGCCTTACCTTGCGTTTTTTAGAGGACGCAATTTTAATAAAATTGCGTCCTCTAAAAAACGCAACCCCAAATGTAACTTTTCAATGGACTAGTTTGTTTCACTAGCTAAGGTATTCCACCATCTGTATTAGCTTTATTTACAGAAGATCTTAGGACCGTAAGATCAATAGATGAGAGAGAGTTTAATTCCTGCCTTCGACAGTCTTCTGAGATGTCTATTAATCCTGGGGATTGCAATCATGGTCACGTTTTTTTTTTGATAAAAAGAAGGTAGGTAGGTACTTACTACTTAGTCAAATATATACTTCACTTTTTCAAACAGATTGATTTGCCTACTTTATGAGAACTGGTATCGCGTTTAAGTCTTTTGTATGTGATTAACCTCTACGATTGTAGTCGTGTCTACGGCGTAGCAACTCTTTATGTACATAGGTAAGTAATCAAAATATTAAAAATTTAGCATGATACCTCCTTGTCTTCTTCTACTACACCTAGATAAACTACACCGTAAATCTAAGATTGAACCGGACAACATTGTACTAAAAATCTCTTACAGTCGCTATCGCAATTTCTGTACAAATTTACTGCGAAAACTAAAGAGAGAATATGAGCGACAAGTATTTGATATGGCCCAACATAATCCCAAAGTGACATGGAATGCCATTAAGAAAGTTGCTAATATTAAAGCTAAAAGTAACTCTTCTAATGAACTTTTAACGATACTACATGATCCTAGTTCTTCTATAAACTTTGTCAATAACTTTTTTGTAAACGTGGGTAAAACATTAGCCATGAAATTTTGTACTAGAACCATTCCCACAAATGACATTCTGTTCCCGTCCAACCATTCGCTTCCAAATTCTATGGTGCTTCTTCCAACAGATTATTCGGAGATAGTGTTCTCTTAGAGAACAATTTTGCCAGTGTCAAGTGTATTTATTTATAAGTATTGTCAACGTCACAGAGTCATAGTCAAGTAGTCAAGTCAATTTTAAACAAAAGATGGCTGTTTTGTTGAAAATTTTCGGGATTTCCTCCGATGGAATTTCAAGAGAACTATTCACTCTAATTCACATACTTTACACTCGCGTCAAGAACCCGGGCTTTATTGGCAAAATAACCACCAAAATTACGCAATAAAACTCAAAATAACACGAGAAAACATATAAAAACCAGAGCGACGTAGTTGTCAGGCAAATGCACCGGAGAAAATCCGGGGAAATATTTAAAACTGCAAATAATTTTAATTTTGACACTATCGACAAACTGCCGTGACCGCGTCTCCATGCCGTAAAAACACAAACGTGTAAACTTAAAACGCGTGACAAATTGACAGATTTTAAAGGAACTTCGTGAAAAGGTAAGGCGTGTTTCGGACTCGGTCACAGTCACGGCAAAATGTCACAAGTATGGACGGGCACTAAGGTAAGTAGGTAGTGGATGAGTACCTATTAGGTTAGGTAGTCAGTATTCGCGAGGTAAACAAGAACGCGCCCGGCCGGGGGGCGCCCGGCTGCCGCGGTCGGCGGCCAACAGCGCAGCGCGGGCGGTGATTGGCTGAAACTACGGAAATGCACGAAATAGCATCCGATAGCAACTGGACTGGAACTTAGGTATTTCAATTATCTGAAAGTCACTTTACTTCTTTATCTTAGCCCCTGTGTCTTATGCCATATCTGAAAGTCAGTCAATACAGTTCTTTAGATTCATGCATTTCATCCTAAATTTACTACTTATCTGTTTTTGAACGCATCCACTTTTCAATGTCAATAGAACTGTAAAATTTGATTGATTGATTATTGATTTACTTTTAATTTAAAAAAAACTTCCTTTAAGCGTAACAACGTGAAAATTATTTAGATTATTATTATTACATGATTGTGAGAAAAATACAAAAAATAAGAAATGCAAAAAGTTTTAATCCAATAAAATCTCTTTCAATTAATAAAACAATAGTTTTATTCAATAAAATCACAAGGATTACTTAAACGTCTTACAAGCTAAAATGAAGCGCCAATTCCTAGGCTGCGTAGATTATATTAATATTAGTTATATTATATATTATATTATATTATATTAGATACTAGATACCTCCTCAAATCTCTAGTCAAATCAATTCAATAAAAAGCGTTTATTTAAACAAACCAAAACCCAACTGGAAGAAATTCAAATAGCTTCTTACAAAATAAATAATCGGCGTGTCATAGCGTCAAATCGGCGTCATTATAACATTTGTCAAAGTATCAGAACAAACAAAACAATCAATTCAACTGTTCTCATCGGACTTGGTAATGAGCATGCATGGCGTGCGGTGCGATCAATCATTGAGCTCCGAGGGGCGAGAGGTAGTCGGTTCTGAACCCAATAGAACACACCAGTATCGTATCACACCTATTGAGAGCTGAAAGGCAAAGGCCCTTTTTATAGTGAACTAGTATAATGCTTTAGTTTTTTTGATTAAAACAATCTATCTTTATTTACACAAATATATACAGATACTAGCTTCCGACCACGGCTTCACCCGCGTGTTACCTTGAAATCTGTCCCACGAGAACCGTACATTTTTCCGGGATAAAAAGTAGCCTATGTGCTATTCCAAACTATAATCCACTACCAGAAGGAACCGTACTCAAGACGCTGGTGGTATTACCACATTGAATGGCAATGCTGATACGTTGAGCCAATTAGGACCCAATTTAGCTAGTAAAGAAGAGTAAAAAAGTATAGCTACCCAAGTTGCATATACTTTTTTTATTCACTCGGCCTCCAGCTCGTCATATTGCCTAAGCCTTTAGTATGTTGGTACTCCATCATTTCGATATTTTGCTGAAAACAGATTGATGTGGAATACAAAGTTTGAATGTGGTTTGGAAACAATCTGATTGATTACAATGATTTAACGACTCATGTTTCTGAAGATAAAGAAGAATATACTTAGTGGGTATCTACAGCCATGTCCAACGATTAAGGTATCTGCTATTTATTTATTTATTAGTTCACAAAACAGTGTAAGATCCTTAATATAATACAGTAGGTACATTGATTGGTTTCGTACTATATTTTACCCAAATATGCAAATAAACAAGTTTAGAAAAATGTTGCAAGCTAAAATTTAAAATTTACCAAAAAAACATGAAATTTCACAAAACTTTATATTAACACTAGAGTGAGAGTTTAATTATGTTTTGTTTACTTTTTTTATATCTGGTAGCTCAAACGATTTGTGTGAGCAAGTACAGAGATGCTTGCTGGAGGATAACGATGACGACCATATTTTGACAGAAAGTGAAGAAGTGAAAACCGCAGGACTACTTCTAGGGTTGGTAGATGAACCCCCGCAACATAATATGCCTATTCGGAGAGGACATGGTCGATGTTGTATTTGCAGCAGGGCTCAGCACGCGCAGAAATGCAGCAAATGTATGAGGCGCATTTGTTGCAAACATCAGGCAGTCGTGTGTCCTGAATGTGCGCTAACAGAGTGATTTGTTACCATTGCACTAATAAGTTGGTTCAGTTAGATGATAAAGAATCAATTTTATAATGATTATTATGTTCCTGAATGAAAATATGACTCATAGATCTCTATGATTCCAAATTTGGTTGATTTTTATGAAGTTTATGTTTATGTTTCAATTTATAATTAAAAAGCAAAATTTTGGGATTTTTTTATGCCATTATGATAAAAATATAGATATTATGTAATACTATATTGTTTTTTACTCGTTTAATTTCTGATATAGGGAATTGGTTGAACCATAAGTGGGCTACGCCTGTAGCCCGCGCGTGCGCTTAAGGAGTATTTTCGGGCGCGTGCACTCTAGTGTTAAGACAAAACAAAATTTAAAACTTCGAACGAAAAATAAACATAGGATTTAACCTTATTTAACATTTTTGTGGAACAACATATACTCGTACCACCTGATTACGCTTTGCTTAAATTTATACATTTTAGAGTCGAAAATATTCCAGACTATAATCTATATCTGTGCCAAATTTCATCCAGATCCGTTCAGCTGTTTCAGCGTGAAAGAATAACAAACATACATCCATACATTCTTACAAACTTTCGCGTTTATAATATTTATGATTAACAGAATAGCACTTACATAATATTGTCTTAACAATATTTTCGGAACTAACTAATAATCTGAAGCAAACAATAATTAGCTAATCAAAAATACAAAGTACAGACGCCGGCAGACGGCTGTTTTCGTCGGCAGCACGGCAGTCGCCGTCGCCGTAGCTAGACGACGCGCTGACGCTACATTTTGGCGCCAAATCCTAGGCGCCAAGCGCCATCTTGTCATATCCACATGGTTCTAGACAATAAAAATAATTCGATTCTTTATGTGCTCATTAGTGTTTTATAAGTAGCAGGGTCGTTTTGTTTGTTGATATTATAACTGTTTATGTATTTGTATTAATAAATATAAGTTTTGCAGAGTTATTGTTGGTTATGCGTAGAATTAGGTAAGTAAGTGGTAGTCACGTAGATAATAGGTAGGTACTTACTTACTTACCTAAGTAGGATATTTATTCTATGATTCTGACATCGATACATTATTATACTCTCCCTAATTTATATAACTGTCTCAAACGTCACAATGCTATGCATCGCAAACACTCGAAATCTGTTGGGCAGTGAAGAGCGGGCCATGAGACTCGCGAGAGGAAACGAACGCATTGGAAACATAGGTTAGACCGTCCAGGCAGTCATTATCAGATAATTTTATGTAGGTAGGTACTTACTATCCACAGTAACTAGCTAATTATGTAATAGTCCCTCTATTTTAAATGAATATTATTTAATAGTCCCCTCACTAATTTTGTTGCTAGCACTTTGAGGTTCATTTCTTTTTCACAAATACCTAGGTACTTAAGTATAAAAAAGTGCTCATGAAATTACCTACAGTCTTGTAGTAAGGAAGTGGTAGGTTTAATAGGGACATCCCGGGCGGCCACGTTTTCGTAAGTCCATTCCAATATACCTAGCAAAAAGATTTGCGTGTATTTGCCTGACAACTACGTCGCTCTGGTTTTATATGTTTTCTCGTGTTATTTTGAGTTTTATTGCGTAATTTTGGTGGTTATTTTGCCAATAAAGCCCGGGTTCTTGACGCGAGTGTAAAGTATGTGAATTAGAGTGAATAGTTCTCTTCAAATTCCATCGAAGGAAATCCCGAAAATTTTCAACAAAACAGCCATCTTTTGTTTAAAATTGACTTGACTACTTGACTATGACTCGGTGACGTTGACAATACTTACTTAAATAAAAATACACTTGACACTGGCAAAATTGTTCTCTAAGAGACAGATGCCATAATTGAAGAAGAAGTAGAAGTGAGTGGCCCTCTTCGCGTCAGCTACCCTCGCAGTCCCTGGCCGTCCCCTGGAGCCGCCGCAGCGGCAGGCCCGGCGCCCGACGTCGGCGCCGCCGAGACGATCACATCTGATGCTCCACCGTTTATTATAAACAACTATACTTATTGATCTATTTTTATTCCGGGAATGTTGGCATGACACCCAATGACTGGGGGCTGGTAATTTTGGGGAATCAAAGTGGAGTGGCGCACGGTTTGGCGCGGCTGAGATGATGAATGCTTGGGGTAAGTCTGAGGCCAAGATTGATATTATACTTCAGTGGGCAGTTGCAGATATTTGCAGAAATAGTATTTTATTAGTTACTGCTTATGAAATGCTATCTATTATTATAAGAATCAATAAGTCCTGATTGACGCACTCACTCACTGACATACCTACTCGTAAAAGACACCGCACAGCCTAAACCGCTGGTTGTAGAGACTTGAAATTTGGAGGGTATGTCTGTCTAAGGTGCAGCGAGAGGTGGAAGTTTGTATGAAAAAATCTTATGTGATCAAAGTGGCAGGAAGACCCTCTAGTCTAAATATATATAACTCAAAGGTGACTGACTGACTGACTGACTGACTGACTGACAGACATAGTCTATCAACGCACAGCCCAAACCACTGGACAGATCGGGCTGAAATTTGGCATGCAGGTAGATGTTAAGACGTAGACGTCCGCTAAGAAAGGATTTTGATTAATTCTACCCCCAAGGGGATAAAATAGGGGATGAAAGTTTGTATGAAAACTCGCGATAATCGACATTCACGCGGGCGAAGCTGCGGGTATCAGCTAGTTACCTATAAGCCTCATCAATTTCAATTGGTGCAGTAAGACCTCGCCATGCCCATCAATTATGTCTGTTCAGATTCTATCTATGCTATAACAAAACTATTAAAATATAATATCAGGAGCTCTGAGATTTAAAACAAAGATGCCAAAAATCTGCAACTCATACATAAATACGTAAAATCACGCCTGTTTCCCGACAGGGTAGACAGGGAGGATCTCGACTGGCTACGGTCCCGCATACCTCTTTTGCTTCATTCACTCACTCTCATTAAATTCTCCATACATGCGCGTCGATTTAGGGTAGGTACTCTTAACCTGGCTTTTCTCTAAAACTTCCCCAATTTGATCGAGATACGTACACCGAGGCCTTCTCCTTCCAATTACTGTCTCATTCACACTCGCCATAGGCATCTGTTTCGTCAGTCTCCTTCATGCTCAAACCATCTTAGCATATCCTTCTCAATATTTAACACTACGTCTTCTCTCATTTCTCCTTTTTAAATATGTGTGTACCTACGAAAAAAACTTAGGAAACGCAAAAAACATTCCATCTCCCGACGCCGCCGCCGCGCCGCGCCGGGGCGACCGGTTTACGTCATTTGAGGTCCGCGTGTAAGGTACCTATGACGTGTAGTAGTACCTACACCTAATTATGCCAAGTTGTAACAGCTCCTGACATTTTACTTTTGCGGTTTTGACGCCTTAAGATGACCCTTATTAACAGATAGGTACCTACGTAAAACGACCAATTTGCAGGATGACCTATTAGTTAGGTAAGTGAAAAAATAACGGTCACATTTCCATTATATATTTAATTTATTTCTTAAAATTCCTTAAAACGTGATTACCCGATGGATTATCTACCAACTCACGCTAAAATACAAACAACCACTAAAGCTCATTACGTACTTGTTTACCCAGAAATCAACCTGAAATCCACAGACTTACATAAAATCTAAATAATTCACAGATAATTTTACAAATCTAAATATTTTCTCGATGACATAATAAAAAGTCTGCAGTTGCCGGCGCATGTCGCGTCTCTCCCGCGCCTGACTCCCGGTCGCCGGTCAGCCGGACGCCGGACGCCATCCGGCCGGCCGCGGTGACTCCCGGACATCAATGATCAATGACGCGAGAATGTGGTAAGAGACAAGTAGATAAATGTCATAGAATATTTTATGATCGAAGCATCGAATGGAATATTATTGGAGTTGTGGAGTTGTAATGAGCGGCGAAAGAGGTTTGAGACACAAAGTGTATAAACTTGCGTGAAAACTCTTTAACTCTTGAAGTTTCATAATACTTAGGCTAGGTCATAACCTAACAGAAAAACGTAGAAAAATAATATTCTAAAATTGATTAAAATTCAGTTTATTATTATACAAAACTAGCTGTCCCGCCCGCGACTTCGTTCACTTAAAGTAGGTATCTAACTAAACTGAGTTTCAAACAAATCACACTAATAAAAAAATCCCATAATAACTTTGACACCCAATTTTACCCTTTTTAGAGGGTTATTTTTAAATATCTAGGAATACGTTTCCATTTATTTTGCATTTAAAGTATCCAAACCGAAATTAAGACCAATCGCACCACCCTTTAAAAAGTACCCTTAGAAACATTGACCCCACATTTGACCCCTTTTTGAAAGTTATATTTAAAAATCCTGAAACACGTGTCCATTCATTTTGTATTTACAGTACACAAAGTTACAGACCAATCGCACCACCCGTTAAAAAAATCCTATACAAACATTGACCCCTTTTTTAGAGTTACCTATATTGAAAAATTTTGAAACAGAAAACAATGTTTAATGCCAATCGCACCACCCGTTAACAAACATTGACCCCCCCATTTGATCCCCTTTTTTAGAGTTATATTGAAAAATCCTAAAACACGAAATGAAGTTTCGTGTTTTAGGATTTTTCAATATAACTCTAAAAAAGGGGATCAAATCCCGTTGAAAAGATCCCATACAAACATCGACCCCACATTTGACCCCTTTTTCAAGATTATATTGAAAAATCCTGAAACACGTATTCATTTATTTTGCATTTAAAGTACACAAACAAAATTTCAGACCAATCGCACCACCCGTTAAAAAGTTCCCATACAAACATTGACCCCACATTTAACCCCTTTTTGAAGATTATATTGAAAAATCCTGAAACACGTGTTCATTCATTTCGTATTTACAGTGCACAAACAAAGTTTCATGAAAATCGCTCCACGCATTAAAAAGTTTCATACTAACGTTTTCACCCTTTTTCACCCTCTTAGAGGTGGAATTTCCAAAAATCCCGCCTTAGTGGGTGCTTTTGTTATAAAAGAAAGCCACCTTCCAAATTTCAGCTTTCTATCTTCAGCGGTTTCGGCTCGGCGATGATCAATCAGTCAGTCAGTCAGTCAGTCAGTCAGTCAGTCAGTCAGTCAGGTTAAGCTCTTATATAGATATAGATAACGTAAAAGATTGATATCTTACGTATTATAGTGGAACTGAAAACATTTCAAGACAAGACTGAGAGAATAAAATAAAATACGAGTAGGTACCTACTTAGGTCCATAACGAGAAAGTTAAAAATCTACGAGTATTGTACCAAAACAAAATTTAAATTAATTTCAATAAAAATAGAAAATTCTTCGTTAATTTCGAAAAAATACCCCAACTGCAATGTTTTTTCATGCAAACTTCAACCTCCCTTTGCACCTCTTATAGGTGAAACTATAAGAATTCCTTTCTTAATACCCCCTCCCAATTACGAGCGTCAGTCAATAGCGTAAGTTCCTAATACCTAAAGTAGTACGAGTTTTAAAATGTTAAGCCAAATCCGTGATTTCTGCCTGCCCCGACGGAAAGTAGGTACCTACTATGAGCCAAGACAATGTCGTAATTACAAAGAGTAGAGAGTAAGTAGAGTCTAATAAACTTCAGTGCTAAGTGCTACAAGTGCTACGCAGCAGCGCTTCGCGTAGCACTGCTACGTCATTTTGATGGTAATCGAACCCGCCCTTGTTATCCAGTCGGGTAATCGACTACGCGTCAGCGGGAGGTCTTGCTTGTCTCGCTGTGAGTTCTTGTCATAAACTGTCATGTTATGACAATTAACTACAGTTCGGACGACAAAAGATCATAGGTGATCTTACTCACTGGAAGCATCAATGCATCAGCAATATTATTATGCTGATATATAGAATTAATGTATATAATCATAAAGATCTAAGAGTAGGTATTGGTGGTCTAGTGGTAGTGGCCTCGCCTTCCGATCCTAAGGTGTGGGTTCGAATTCAATCGTGCACCAATAGATTTTTCTGTTAATATACGATTCAACTCAATTTGATATTTTATCGTTATTTTAAAAGCTTTTTTAACTTTGATTTTAAAGCTCGTCTTTCAAGCTGATAACATGAAGATTGAGCAATAAAAGTTTGCTACATTTAAAATTAACTTCTAAGGGACCTTACCACGAAGTCTTTCAGAACGATTCCGTTTTAGAAACGTCATAGGTATTTGAAGCTTGAGGTCAATATAATTTGCATAGTTTATGGTACGAAATAACGATGTAATATTAATTTGGTAATGTATTATGAATTCGTGGTAAGGTATCTGTGCCGCGAACAGGGAGACCAATCAAAGATATTGACGACACAAATAGTAATCTGACAAACTAAATAAGTAGACGTACGTATCTTGTACAAAAGAATGTTCACAAACAACATTAGTACACCTATGACATCAGTGGCTCCCGACTGGTCGGGCTCTGGTGCAAGACAGGCGCCTACATATTTGTGCCGGGCGTCGGGTGCCGGGGTGCCGCGCCGGCACGGCGGCCTGCCCGGCGCCCCGCGGTCCACACCAAATCTCGGCAGAGGGCGGGGTGACGAGACGGGCGACCGGCGACGCCGGGCGACGACACTGCCCTAAAGAACATAGTGACGGATTTTCGTCGTAAAACTCAAGTAGTGAGACCTTTCTACTCAATTTTATATTTTACTGTTATTTCAAAAACTTTTTTATCGTTGAATAGCTGATGCCAGCGGCTAAACCCGCGTGGCGAAGACGGCTTATTTTTTTCCGATACCTCACGCAAATATCATTATATTTTAGCCGATGTGTACGTAAAAAACTTGACAAATTATATACTAAAACCTTTCGAGATTTCAAGCCGTTTTTACCAATGGAGTGGCCATTGCTAAAAACGGCTTGAAAATCGGTGCAGTAGTTTTTGAATTTATCGCAAACAGACAGACAAACAGATGCGATGGAGGACATCTATACTATAATATATAATATTATAAAGAGGAAAACTTTGATTGTTTGTTTGTTTGTTTGTTTGTTTGTTTGTTTGTTTGTTTGTTTGAAATGAATAGGCTCCGAAACTACTGAACCGATTTGAAAAATTCTTTCACCAATGTGTAGAATGAACTTTCAGGATGAACATAGGCTATATTTTATGTAGGTACTTCGCGGGCGACGCCGCGTGCAGAAGCTAGTTGTTTTATAAATGTAGTGATAGTGATTTTAGAGCTCGTCTTTCAAGGTAATAGCATGAAATTGGAGCAATAAAATATTGGTTGATGATAAATTATTTCACGAAGGGTAGGTTACATTTAAAATTAACTAATATTTTATGAGATAAACAAAATTTGTTATTGCGAACAATGACGAAAGTGAGAACAATGAAAAAGCTTTGAGTAGAAAGGTCCAACGGTAGTGTGTTTCTTATATGTCATTTGGCTGGTGAAGTTGAAGATCGTAAATGTTTGAATATTGGTGTGGGGAACCGGTGCAATTTTTGTGGTGAGAATAACTTGCAAGAATCGGGAATGCCACCTTTAATGTCCTAGAAATTAGAGTTATGGTAAGGACGGGACGATCAGAGGCGGAAGCGATTCTAACAGCGATTTAACTACAAAACTGATTAACTGGCGTCATAAGTTTATATACGTATGTACGTCACTATGAAACGTCATCTTTGATTATGTACTCGCTGCAATCTCCCGCTGTCGCTTACCGCTCCGCTTGCCACCGCAGTACGTGCCTCCAAATACTCCACTAATGATTGCTCATGATATATTTGGTGAGCTTATTTTTATTGCGCCCGAGCGGGGACGGTTGATGGAAAGGTGCTCAAAGGCTCCTGCCAAGGGCAACGTCTTGTTTGTATTCAAGTTTTTGTATGACTAAACTGTTTGGACAGGCTTTGTGATAATTATTATGACTTCATCTGCTATTGCCATTGTGTTGGGATATTTTTGAGGGTGAGGGTAACCTACCCATTTCTTTGATGAATGAGTAATTTCTCGTAAGTAAATATCAAAAGTAAAAGATTTAAGAATAAGTACCTACATTTATTAATTAAATTGGGGACGTTTTAGAGAAAGGCCAGGTCCAGAGTAGGTACCCTAAACCGACGCGCATGTATGAAGAATGTAATGAGAGTAAATGAAGCAAAAGAAGTAGGTAGGTAGGTACCTATGTCAGGATCGTAGCAAGTGGAGATCCGTGGTCTCTGCCTACCGTGTCGGGAAACAGGCGTGATTTTATGTATGTATGTATGTATGTACATTTATTTAGGGTGGATTTAACTATAACTTATAGTCAAAGTAGGTATTCTTAGAATACCTATTGTAATGTTAAATGGTTAAGTGCAAAATGATAATTATGTAATTTTACTCTTTGACTAGCTTCCGCCCGCGAGGTTCTTACCTACATAAATATACCTAACCTATGTTCATCCTGAAAGTTCATTCCACACTTCGGTGAAATAATTTTTCAAATCAGTCCAGTAGTTTCGGAGCCTACTCAATTCAAACAAATCTTTCTTTTAATATTAGTAAAGATAACTACAAATTATTACAATTTATATTAAAAAAAAAAATTGTAATTGTAATAAATAAATTGTAGCACGTTGGGAACTCTTCTATTAGAAAAAGTTGCAACGATTAACAGTCACTCGATGGGAAAAAACTTCAAACAAAGTCACTGTGACTGGATCTGGTGTGACTCGTTGGGAATCCACCGACTTTTCTCTTATTAGAAAAATCATGATGAAACTGGCGTATAACATGATGATGAAACACATAAGAAGTCTGAAGACTGTCAAGTGCATTAACGTCTAGTACCTATAGAGATCTGAGGGCACCTACCGAGCCTGGGGATTACAGTAGGTCTACCATGAGTTTTCACAATCTACACCCGCTAGCGACTGTAGTTAAAAAAATTTAAGAAAACTTGTACATCGGCTCTAGCGGATACTTGGGTAGGTACTAAAATGTCACGTAGTTAACTATCCTACGTCACAGCGTACTACAGCTACTGTAGTTTGCGCTTTATTCATTTGCTTAGAATTTGGTACCATGAGTAACAATTTTGACAGATGTCAAAGTAACGTACTATTACTACTGTAGTAACGTCAGCCTATCTAAATGTGATTGATAACACATGGTAGACGTACTTACAGTCGTGATCATGTCAGCCCGCTTAGCATAGAAACTGAAGACAACGGTTTTCTTTTTCTTCTTCAATTATGGCATCTGTCTCTTAGAGAACAATTTTGCCAGTGTCAAGTGTATTTAATTATAAGTATTGTCAACGTCACAGAGTCATAGCCAAGTTGTCAAGTCAATTTTAAACAAAAGATGGCTGTTTTGTTGAAAATTCTCGGGATTTCCTCCGTTGGAATTTGAAGAGAACTATTCTCTCTAATTCACATATTTTACACTCGCGTCAAGAACCCGGGCTTTATTGGCAAAATAACCACCAAAATTACGCAATAAAACTCAAAATAACACGAGAAATAATATAAAAACCAGAGCGACGTAGTTGTCAGACAAATGCACCGCAGGAGATCGACAACGGTTTTGTCGACATGACAGTAGAGAAAAATGACATTTGGGTGTAGACATAGCTATTTGTCTACCTTCCCGAGCATGGCGATCGAAGAGAACGAACGAAAAGAGAAGAGTCTTCACTTCCAAGACAAAACTCTACAGCGCCGAGCATTTTATTTTCGCTACTTTTGACGTTTAGGTCTAGAGATAGGCTTCATGTTTAGTCTACCTCTATAAAGACGTAGACAAGAGTTTCTTCCCTTGCAATTTGTGTTTGCGACTAGGTACTTATTAGGTTACGGTAGTTTATGTAGGTATCTAAAATAATAAATAAGAACATGTTACATTATGTAGGTAATTAATAATACGTGATTTAAAAATCACATCATAAATTTTTTTATGTACTGTAAAAATGTTTCACTCAAAGCAATTGATTATTACCGTAGATACATACATAGCTACATTATAAAATAGTGTATTTGATCGAATATACCTTCCTACCTACCTATGTTAAGTATTTCGGCTTGCATATTTTTTTTTATACCTTCCTACCGCTATTTTCGTTTTCTTTATTATGGAATAGCTTCCGCCCGCGGCTTCGTCCGCTGATACCTTGAAAAACAAAAACAAATCTATCCCGCGGGATCCTTACATTTTTTCGGGATAAAATGTAGCTTATGTGTTATTCCAGACCATAATCTATATCTGTGCCAAATTTCATTCAGATCCGTTCAGCCGTTTTAGCGTGAAAGAGTAACAAACATCCAAACATCCAAACAAACTTTCGCGTTTTTATTATTATTATAGTATATTGATAAAATGTCATAGTAAAGTTGCCTGTATTTACGTTTTTAATGGCGCAATGAATGAATTAAACATAATTTGAATTGGTTAAAATCACTCCGCGCTAGCTCCTCCCCCGTTGCTATGGACAAGCTATGTCTACCAAGAAAGTTTTGTCTTGATGTCATCCCATGCTCGGGTAGAAGATAAAATTGGAAGTCTAGAGAACGTTTTGTCTTTCTTCCGAAGAGTAGACAAAAATCGCCATGCTAAGGGGGCAGGTTATGTAACTTAGTAAAACGCCATCATTAAAAGTTATAATTAATTTATTAAAGTAAAAAGTGCCTAAAACTATTTGTAACTAGATACCCTAACGCAAAAATCAATTATAATTAATAACAAAAATTCGTTTTCAGACCGGACGTGATATTTTCTAATTTGAATAATGCGTCTTTATTCGTTAATTGTAAGTGCAGTGAATTAATTTGAACAAACTTATAGTTAACATTTAAATTATCGACAAATCTGCAAAAAAGGCTTATGTGATCTCTTAATATAATAATATAAAACTTGAGTTACTGACTGACTGACTGACGGACTGATCAACGCCCAGCCTAAACCAGAAATTTAGATCCGAAATTTTGAGAGTAAACAAGTACTTTAGGTCTCTTCTGGGGCTTAAAAGGTGCACTAAGGAAATAATTCCTTAAATTCAATCTCTATGTGGTGCAGTGCAAGGTTGAAATTTGTATGAAAAACATACGTGAACCAAGTCACGGGGAGTTTCACTACTTAGACTATTATAATAATTCAGGTTTTGCCATTTTCTGTAGCTTTTCATTTGGAAAATGCTCACCAGGGGTCTAAAAACAACTTTCTGTTGGCGTTCACGCTAGCGGAAACATCAAATTGTATGGAAATGACATCAGCAGTCACGTGACTTTTCCATACAATTTGATTTTTCCGCAGACGTAAATGCGAACAGAAAAATGGATCTTGCCTAGCCCCTTCCATTTCACTAACAAAAAATATATTTTAATGCTTATAAAATGTACTTATTGTATTTATTACGAGCAGCCTGTATCATTAATACATTGTATATAATGTATACACCATGTATTATGTAAAACCAAATACAGATTGAGTTTATACAAGTATTAGTTTATCTAAAGTAAATCTATACCTACTTTAAAAATGTAATTTAATATTTAAAATATGTATCTTATTTACCTATTATTCAATTTATCCAGTTACATGCATAAATTTTATTCATATTCAGTTATTTAACACGCTTTAGAGTATAGCTGTCTTTGTTACTCCCGTGTCAATGGATAGAGATAGAGATGGCAATAGATTCACATTTAAGTTAGCATGATTATGAATAAGTACAGTTCAACTGAACTTGAAAGTAGCATCGGCTAAGTTCAATATCGAAGAACATACCGTCGGAAAAAGAACATCCTCCTTTTCTGAAGTCGGTTAAAAATTACTGAAACTTTGATCACATACGATTCCAATTATTTGTGCTATTGACATGTAAATATTTATTCGTTCTTTAAATAGTTAAATATTATTTATATGTGAAAATATATTGGTATGACTTGTTGGCATTTTTTCTCCGATTGAGTCACACTGTTACTAGTTACAACTTTTTTTTATAGAAGAGTTCCCAACGTGTTAAACTTCTGTTACAGAGTAACTCGATGGGAAAAAACTCCCGACGAGTCACACAGTGACCGGATCTGGTGTGATGTGACTCGTTGGGAACCCGTCATTCTCACTTCGGTTTGAGTTATGACTTACGACAGAGACCAACTGTAAGAAAATGACCGATTTTATGTTGAAGAATATAGACGATGCGACTATCAAGTTGAGTTAAACTGAAATAAAAAATGAAACACCGCAGTAGTTTCTGTATTAAAATACAATAATTTTGAATGTTCGACAATGCACAACAATTTTATTGCCAGCCAATCAAGAGTTTTGCGATTTTTAAAACTGGCAACACAGGTCCGGATACCAAGGTATAAAACAAATATTCTACATGTTGCATCAAACTGTTTTTAAATAATTTTTACACCGAAAAACAATGTGAGAATAAAGGTATAAGCACAAAACTTGCAGAAAATTTTCTTGATTAAAAAACCATGTTTATCCGCGTAAATCACATGTATAATTTGATCCAACAGACGTTTTTCTGTCTTAACTATGAATATCGTTTTTTCTTTCATAAGAATCTTCTTACAATAACAAACACAATAAAAAAGAATTACCGAAATTGGTTCAGCCGTTCATGTGTGATGCCGTGACCATGAGAAATAGGGATTCATTTTTATAATAGATACTAGCTTCTGCCAGCGGCTTCGACCGCATGTTACCTTGAAAAACAAAAACATATCTATCCCACGGGAACCGTATCTACATTTTTTCGGGATAAAAGGTAGCTTAGGTCCTTTCTTAAGCTCTAGTCCAGGGGTCAGCAACGCGCGGCCCGCGGACGTCTTGCTTGCGGCCCGTGAATGTTTTTTTATATAAGTTAAATATCAAGATAAATGCATGAACGAACCACGATCGACCGTATAGTGTGGACCTAGCCTTAAAACGCGCTTCGCTCTGACCGCGAAGAACAAATGAGCGAAGCGCGAGTTCATTACAATTTTTGGTAGCACTTATAATTTATGCGAACAAACTTTTTCAATTGTCAATTAAAGAAAAAATAAATATGCTTCTCGTCTCACAGATGAGCATTTGAGAGCCATATTTTGAGCTTCTAGGGTTAATATCACTAGTGCGGTCCGGCCCGCCTTTAGTTTATTTTGCCACTATGTGGCCCTTGCCTGCCAAAAGGTTGCCGACCCCTGCTCTAGTCTATCTCTATACCAAATTTCATTTAAATCGGTTCAGTAGTTTAGGCGTGATTGCGTAACACAGACAGAGCTACTTTCGCATTTATAATATTTGTAAGGTTAGTTCTAGTAATATTATAAACGCGAAAGTTTCTAAGAATGTCTGGATGTATGTTTGTTACTCTTTCACGCTGAAACGGCTGAACGGATCTGGATGAAATTTGGCACAAATATAGAGTATAGTCTGGAATAGCACATAGGCTACTTTTTATCCCGGAAAAATTTACGGTTCCCGTGGGATTGATTTTATTTGTTTTTCAAGGTGCCACGCGGGCGAAAGCTAGTTTATATAATTAGCTTCCGGATGCGGTAGTCAGTTTTGAAGGCAGTGTGAACATAGGCTTTGGACAATATATCGTGAAGTATTGTAAACCAGGGGCCTCACCACGAATTCATAATACATTACTGAATTAATATTACATTGTTATTTCTCACCATGACCTATGCAAATTGTATTGAAGTAGTGTTACTTCAAGCTTCAAATGTAACGTTTCTAAAACGGAATCGTTCTGGAAGACTTCGTGGTAAGGCCCCAGGTACGTCTACCATGAGTTGTCACATTTAGATCGGCTGACGTTACTACAGTAGTAATAGTACGTTACTATTCTGTCAAAATTGTTACTCATGGTACCAAATTCTAAGCAAATTAATGAAGCGCAAACTACAATCGCTGTAGTACGCTGTGACGTAGGATAGTTAACTGACGTTTTAGTACCCAACTATCCGCTAGAGGCGCTGTACAAATTTTCATACATTTTTTGAACTACAGTCGCTAGCGAGTGTAGATTGTGAGAACTCATGGTAGACCTACAGGTGTAATGTAGATATTCAGTAACTCCTGAAGCCGCCGCGCGTGTTCTTGAAGGGCGGGGGGCTGGGGCCCGGCCCGCCCGGCGAGTTCAGGAACAGCTCTATGTAACGGTGGTCCATGTTGTTCTTATCACGTCGCATTGCCTGGAAACAAACAATCATCATCACACTGGCATCTCTATCCCATCCATAAGACCCTGGACAAGCACGAACGTGTTGGCTAAGGGCCTCCTGAAAGACCAACGCACGATTAAACGTCTTAAGAGACGGGATATCTTCTCGCTTGACCAGAGGAACTGAGAAGTTCACCAGCAGTAATTAGGGCAGCTCAATGGAACTGCTCCTAGATCTCCCCCCCAAAACACATCTGATTATGGCTGAAGAGCCGATGGCAGACTAATTAGAGAAAAAAAAATACTGTCATCCCCAAGCATGGTAGACATCTCCTACAATACTCCTCTCCACAATTGGCCATAGCTCAGTTGGTAGTAGCTCTGCCTTCTGCGCTGCAGGTTGTGAGTTCGATCCCCACCCAGGACCAACATTTGTGTGAATGCAGATGTTTGTTCTGTGTCTGGGTGTTATTATGTATTCTATGCATGTATTTACAAAAAAAAATGCATATAATTAATCTATCAACTATCTGGCTCCCATAGTACAAGCTTTGCTTAGTTTGGGGCTAGATGGCGTTGTGTGAACTGTCCACCAATATTTATTATTTCCTAGTTGTCCCGGCAAACTTCGTACCGCCTATTTTATTTAGAAAACGTTTGTATGGGAAATAGAAAAGGGCTATTTTTAGGGTTTTCCCGGCAGTTATTCGAATTTTTCGTACCTTTTAAACCTTCCCTAGACCTCCACGAACATTTCAAGACCAACATAAGATAAATCCGTTTAGCCGTTCTCGAGTTTTAGCGAGACTAACGAACAGCAATTCATTTTTATATATATAAGATTTACAATTGTACGAAAATGATAAGGACGCGTCACTGACTTAAATTGTCAGGATTGGTCATTGGGCGTGACTTATTCGAGTAAATGCTAGGCTGCGTTTACATTGCTCATCTAAATCAGGATTCAGTCCAGTAAACAAGCCGGGTCAAACGTAAAACCGAGACAAGCACCAAACAACACGTCCGCACCACTCAAGAGACAGAATCGGATTGAACGCCCTTAGTTCCTTATCCAATCAATGATGTTCAGCGCTTGATTTCCCTATTAGTTCGTTTCATTGAACAAACTATAGATGGCCATATACTCCTAGACACTTGTTCTGTGTCTGAGTGTTAATATCTACTCTATGTTTATAATTTACAAAAAAAAAGTATTTAATTAATCCATCAGCTCCCATAGTACAAGCTTTGCTTAGTTTGGAGCTAGATGGCGTTGTGTAATATGTCCACCAATATTTATTATTATCATTATTCTACTCAATTTGATATTTTACCGTTATCTATATCTATATAAGAGCTTAACCTGACTGACTGACTGATTGATCATCGCCGAGCCGAAACCGCTGAAGCTAGAAAGCTGAAATTTGAAAGGTGGTTTCCTTTTATAACAAAACCACCCACTAAGGCGGGGTTTTTGGAAATTCCACCTTTAAGGGGGTGAAAAAAGGTGAAAACGTTTGTATGAAACTTTTTAACGCGTGGAGCGATTTTCATGAAACTTTGATTGTACACTGTAAATGCAAAATGAACGGACACGTGTATCAAGATTTTTCAATATAACCTTCAAAAAAGGGTCAAATGTGGGGTCAATGTTTGTATGGGAACTTTTTAACGGGTGGTGCGATTGGTTTGAAACTTTGTTTGTGTACTGTAAATGCAAAATGAATAGTTTAGATACTTTAAGTGAACGAAGTCGCTGGCGGGACAGCTAGTTCTTAATACTTTTTAACCTTGATTTTAGAGCTCGTCTTTCAATCGAAGATGTAGCAAAAAGATCGGTTAATAACTTTGATATTTCGTCCCATGACCTATAACAATTATATTGAAGTAGTGTTACTTCAAGCTTGTAATGTGACGTTGAAACATGATGGTTTGGTAGCTTGTGGTAAGGCCCCACTGCTGGACAGTACAGTTCGCTCAACGAATCTAGGCATTCGTGAAGTTAGCCACAAGAGCTGCGCAGTATCGTTTTTCGGTAGCAATTGGAGGTATGAGGGTGGGAAGGAACTGTACAATCTGTAAATGCGCAAACTCGCACCTGTGGCTAAATTCACGAATGCCTAGATCCGTTGGATACCCTGTACGTACTCTCATAGCATCCTCGTGACATTCGAACTCGACGTCCGCCTCGCCCGAGGGCCGGCCCGAGCTGTCGAACATTATGTTAATGTTCATTGGCCGGATAGGTTTGAAGAACTGCAAACAAACAAACACTTTAAAGGTAATACATGGAACGATTTATCTATACGATCTGTGGGTCAGGTCTACTATGAGTTTTCACAATCTACACTCGCTAGCGACTGTAGTTAAAAAATTGTATGAACTTATACAGCGCCTCTAGCGGTTGTTACTAAAAAAACTAAAAACTACTGATAGTTGGGTACTAAAACTAAAAACTACTGATAGTTGGGTACTAAAACTAAAAACTACTGATAGTTGGGTACTAAAACTAGAAACTACTGATAGTTGGGTACTAAAACTAAAAACTACTGATAGTTGGGTACTAAAACTAAAAACTACTGATAGTTGGGTACTAAAACTAAAAACTACTGATAGTTGGGTACTAAAACTTAACGTTTTAAATTGTGTAGTGTAAATCTATTATTGGTAATAAGAAGAAAATGTTTTTCAAGTATTATATAGATTAAGGACTGTGGATTTTGTAACACAAATAAAATAAATAAAAAATATAAACGTCACGTGGTAAACTATCCTACCGAATCCTAACCTATCGTAGCGAACCCGTATGTACTCAAAATCAAAATCAAAAATCAAAATATGTTTATTTTCAATAGAATCACAGGGATCACTTTGAAACGTCTTACATACTAGGTGAGTCTAAGTGCCAGTTCCAGTCCTATCCCCAGTGCGAGAAGAACTGACAACAAACTCGCTGTACGATGTACTCGATATACGGGTTCGCTTTTTGTCGTTACTTTTACACCTCTACTTACGTATGCCACGTCCTGGGGAGAGGCTTTGAACGGCAGACCGCGCATGTGCACGGAGTACCCCCCGCAGCCCTCCCCGCGGTGCCAGCCCCCGCGCCCGCCCCCGCGCCCGAACCCGCTACCTCCGCCTAGACAACCATATTCATAATTAATGATTTATGATAATGATTCTAGGACTGTATTCTGTTTTGTGTGCCATATTAATAAATAAATAAATAAATTCACTTTCAAATACTATTTCTATATCTAATAATCTTTGTCTGAGCGTTTTAAGTAATATATTTTTTCCCGTTCTGGCAACATTTTTTATTGATGCTCCGCTCCTATTGGTCGTAGCGTGATGTTATATAGCCTATAGCTCGATCTATATAAGAGCTTAACCTGACTGACTGACTGACTGACTGACTGACTGACTGACTGACTGACTGACTGACTGACTGATTTATCATCGCCCAGCCGAAACCGCTGAAGCTAGAAAGCTGAAATTTGGAAGGTGGCTTCCTTTTATAACAAAACCACCCACTAAGGCGGGATTTTTGGAAATTCCACCTCTAAGGGGGTGAAAAAGGGTGAAAACGTTAGTATGAAACTTTTTAACGCGTGGAGTGATTTTCATGAAACTTTGTGTGTGCACTGTAAATGCAAAATGAATGGACACGTGTTTCAGGATTTTTCAATATAACCATCAAAAAGGGGTCAAATGTGGGGTCAATTTTTGTATGGGAACTTTTAAACGGGTGGTGCGATTGGCCTGAAACTTTGTTTGTGTACTGTAAATACAAAATGAATGGACACATGTTTCAGGATATTTCAATATAACCTTGAAAAAGGGGTCAAATGTGGGGTCAATGTTTGTATGGGATTTTTTAACCTCGTGCGATTGGTCTGAAACTTTGTTTCGTGTTTCAGGATTTTTCAATAAAACCTTTTAAAAAAGGGGTCAAATGGGGGGTCAATGTTTGTATGGGAACTTTTCAATGGGTGATGCGATTGGTCTGAAACTTAATTTTGTGTTTTAGGATTTTTCAATATATCTCTAAAAAAGGGGATCAAATGGGGGTTCAATGTTTGTTAACGGGTGGTGCGATTGGCCTTAAACTTTGTTTTCTGTTTCAGAATTTTTAAATATAGATAACTCTAAAAAAGGGGTCAATGTTTGTATGGGATTTTTTTAACGGGTGGTGCAATTGGTCTGAAACTTTGTGTACTGTAAATACAAAATGAATGGATACGTATTCCTGGATATTTCAAAATAACCCTCTAAAAAGGGTAAAATTTGGTGTAAAAGTTATTATGGGATTTTTTTATGATTTGTTTGAAACTCAGTTTAGTTAGATACCTACTTTAAGTGAACGAAGTCGCGGGCGGGACAGCTAGTAGCTCGATAAAAGGACAAAAACGGCAAAAAAAAAAAGCCTCAGATTAGCGCTTTCAACCAAACAAACTTTTCAGCTTTATAATATTAGTATAGATTATAAGGAGGTAAAGGTTTGTTATACATATGTAGAGGTAATCTCCAAAATTCAAAATTCTTTTACCAATGTATGTGGAATGGATGTGTAGGATGACTATATTTTATGCAGATACCTCGCGGGCAAAGCCGCGAGTGGAAGCTAGTATTTATTAAAATTATGGGGATTTTTCACCACATTGATTCGTTAATTGGACGGTCGAAGATGGCAAATCAGAGCTTAACCTGACCGACTGAGCGATTCATCGCAATCGCTGAAGCTAGAAATCTAGGTAGATTTGTTTTTCTTTCCACTAAGGTCTGCTTCGAGATTGAATTTAAAGAATTTCTGTAAAATTTCCTCGGTGATATTAAAAACCAATACCAAAACAAGAATATTATAATAAAATTAAAGAATTCCTGCAAAATTTCCTCGGTGATATTAAAAAATAGGTTGTCTGTAAAGTCGGTTTACTGACGATAGTTGAACGTGACTGCGTCAAAAGAATGGAACGCCTCAGAGCGAGGTAACGCCGCATGACGTCATGTTTTTTCGTGCGTGCAGCCGTCTCCATCGAATTATAAGACGTTGTCACGTCAAAACCAAATAAATAAATAAAATAAATAAATAATCCTGGACAGTCCACACAGCATCATCTAGCCCCAAAGTAAGCTACTCAAAGCTTGTGTTATGGCTACTAGATAACTGATATATTCAATAGATTAGATACATAGATAAATATTTTTATTAAACATAAAAAACACCCAGACCAACGGAACAAATTTCTGCAGACCGTACACAAATTTGTTCCGCGGCGGGAATCGAACCCGCAACCTCTTACGTCGCAGGCGGACTCTCGCCCGCTGCGCCACTAAGGTCGACAATACCAAAACAAGAAAAATAGCCACAAACCGTTGTAAGGATCGCGCGGGAACCCCTGCCCCCCCCGGCCGCGGCCGCTGAAGCGTCCCCCGAAGCGGTCGGGCCGGTCGTAGGGCGCCGGGCGGTAGCCGCCGCGCGCGCCGCGGAAGGCCCCGCCCTCCATGCGCGCGCCGTACTGCCGCACCTCGTCCGCGGAGCTCACGAATACCTCTATGTATCTGTGGATGTCCACTTGTTCATTACATTTCTACTATTCGATCTACATAATACAGTATAGTTCGCTCAACGAATAGGCATTCGTGAAGTTAGCCGCAAGAGCTGCGCAGTATCGTTTTTCGGGAGCAATTGGAGGGGGGGAAGGAACTGTACATGCGCAAACTCGCACCTGTGGCTAACTTCACGAATGCCTAGATCCGTTGGATGACCTATACCACGATTTTAGTATGACACATTGGCTACGTTAGTGTCAAGAAAACTATGTGTCATTTGATATCCGGTCATGAAATTTCACAATAAACGGAGCTATGTTACTATTATACATAATTTTGTTGTAACAGCTCTAGATTAATTCGTATTTGAACACCGAATAGGTATATTTATCTAGAGCTGATAGATTAAGTTAGCCGAGGAGCTGAAAAATCGTAGTACGCGACAGATCAAAACACAGACACTTTAAGTGAGACTTAAACACCTAGAGATCTGAAATTTGGAGGATAGACTCCTTTTGGGGTCTAAAACTAAGAAAGGAATTCTGGAAGTGTAAGTTGGCGAGAGTTCCACTATACTCGTAATAATACTATCATATTTCCATATCAGGGGGCTTAGTTTTTTGATAGTTTACAAAGTTTCTTTCCATTATTTATCTACAGCGCCCCTAGGAAACATACGGCCGTGTAGGAAGTTGGTCAGAACTCGTGCTTGTCATAGTATATGTCAAAACGGAGACCTCAGAGCGGCCTAGGAACTCCTTAACTATAGCTAAACATTCATAAGACCGTAATTTGTAGGTGCTAGACGAATTGATTTCGCTTTTGCATAAAGCTTCGAGTATACTTATATCTTTAAACCCTCTTAATTAAGTATCTTGTAAAGTTTATCAGTTTACCTCTCTCTCTTTGTTATGGTGACAGAAAGAGAGAAATAACTTACCGAGCTTAATACCTGTGCTTATAAACAAGTGCAAACCAGAATAAGAATTCTGGTAGACATCAATGTGAAGGTATACAATGCAAAAATTGATCATAAAAAATAACTATTTATAACCGACTTCAACTGTTTGACTGTGTGTAAAAAACCTATCTTTTCATCAATTGAATAACAATTTTTTGTTTAAAGTGGTATATGCGATGTGGTGTAATGTAAATTTAACTTTTAGCAGGCTAACATAGGCTGACATAGCAGCTGTGACAAAATTTTGTGAACGCTTTTTATCTCATGTTCGCACGAGAGTGAGTGAGACAAAACCGTCGACAAAACTTTGTTGTGGCACACATGTTAGGGAAATTTAAAAAACCTCATCATCGCTTGTAATTGGAACGAAGTTACTTATCGCGCGTTGTGAAAGAGGGTTAGACGGAAAAAATTCTCACGAAAAGTTGTCACGACACTTTTTTCTATAGTTATAAGCCGTGCGGCGTGCGCGTTTCTCTGTCTGTCTCTCTCTCTCTCTCTCTCTCTCTCTCTCATAGAAAGCAAGGAAAGGAACTTCGTTCCATCCGGGTGTCCCTTGACACCTCTCAAGTTTTTTTTTTATGCTTAGTACAACACTGAAGTCGGTTTTATTTAGTTTTTAAATAACATAAACAGAAATAATTGAAAATAAACCATGTCCTGTGATCTTATCGTGTATTGTATGATACCCGACTACTCCACCTCGCAGTATCTTCCCTCTCCCTCGCATCCCCTCTTCTCCCCGCAGCCCGCTCCCGTCTCGCCCAACCTTCGACAACTCATAACCAGACACTTTTAGAAAACCTTCCTTACACATGGCTCAGATCAGATATCTGCAGTACGAGAGGAAATGTAGCTTTATGTCAGTTGGGCACAGCAGGCGAATGTTTGACAGTGAGGTATGGAATAATTTCTGGCTGTGTGACAAAAATAATCATGTAAGTACATGCATATTTTGGAACTTATAGATTGAGGCACGTCCAATCCAAACATTATATTTGGCACATGCCCACATTTTGCACAGTAATTTTAATTTTAAATACATGAATTAGGGAAAATTATAGTTTCTGATACATAATGAGGTAATTTTTTTTTCTTAATTTGTTTGCGAGTAACCTGTGTTGTGAAACAATTCCAAAGAAGTATGAAGTTGGGTCGGTCATATCAAGAAGTCTGCAGATATCTGAGCGGAAACCTTAGTTGTGAAGGTAGTTTAATAAGTGCAATATTAACCAAATTACAAGTTACATAACCTAACCCAAGTTATACCACAAATTCAAATTAAGTTGGTAATGGGAATAGAACCTTGGAAAACCCATACCCACTACACCAAATATAAAGTTGCAAACGTGGTTTGATCGTAATCGCAGGTATGTTTAACAATTTTGGCTCCTAACTCAATCCCAAAAGCTATGCATCTCGAATAAAAAACGCAAAATTAGATGTATCTTTCCTGTTTTATCAACACCATTTGGTATTATAAATTTTCAAAATGGCCAACCATACCCTTACCAAACCACGTGCTAAAAACAAGGCCCCCCACCTGTGTCCTATTTTCTCCCTGTCCCTGGTGAGTGCCTCTTGCGCTCTAGCTTTGTCATTGAAGTGTACGAACGCCTCGCCCGATGCCCGCCCCGTCGAGTCCGTTAGCAAGTGGACACCGTCCGGTGAAACCGTGATCCCTGGAGCCCCCATGGTGAAAAGTTAAGTTTATGATCATTGTGGATGCGGAGGGTTAGTTGTGTTGTGGCCATTATTGAACCCGGAAATATCATAACTAGTACTTATGACCTGTTGTCCTAGGTGAGTGATGAGAGTCGACGCGACATAAGGCAAGACTCTGTCACCTCTATCACAGACGCATTGGCACAACGTAAGCCACAACTTTATGCAACAACTTCTTGATATTTTCCCGTCGCGTCGCTTTGTTGTTCACCTAGGAAAACGAATGAGAGCCGATAAATTTGACTCTGCTGAGACTAAATCTTTTGCGATAATCAATCAACATTTGTACCAACCACAACACATCTACCCAAAAGCCTAAACATCCCCAAAAACAGCACAGTGTAAGCTTATATTCAGTAAACTTACCATTGAAAAATTCCACAATTTCTTCCTTGGAGCAGCCAAACGGGAGGCCTCTGAGCTTGACGATACCCATGCTGTCATTGAGATGAGGGATTCCTTCAAAGCCATTCTCACTCTGGCGCATGGCGTTCAACGCCCACTCCATGTCTTGGCGATCAGTGGCAAATACTGGAAATGAAAAGGTGATTCAACATTGAGATAACATTATTCTATTGCCAGTTTTTAAAAATAAAATTATCTGTGTGGTTTCACGTACTTGGAGTACTTCTTCCTATCCCATTAAAACCTAGCCTATGTCATTCAAGGATATCCCAGCATGTCCTAAGAGGTCTCCTACATACAAAATTACAAACCTGATTATAATATACTAGTTGATCCAACAGATAACCTTCTGTCCAAATTTCAATTTGATTAAAGGCACATTTCGTTTTTCCAATAGCCTACGAGTATGTTACTCACTAATAATTTTTAAAATTGGCTAAGTCAAGTTTGTCATTAAGAACTGAAATACTAATCTATTCTCTCGACAATATTAGTTAAGAGCTAGATATAAAAAAAGGTGTTTAGATAAGAATGGGGGAAGAACTAAATACTAAAACAAACTATTGGTAGGTTATTACAAAGACTGAATTTGTAGACTCCTAACTTTGTATGAATGAAGTGGAAAGCTGTATCTGCCTTTACATGGAGTAAGTTCTTATGTAAGTTGACTCACCCTCAATGTATCTCTTCCCCATATTATCTTTATCCTTTTTCAAGGCTTCTTCAACATCCTCTTGGCTCTCCACCTCCACAAAACACTCTCCTGATGGTCGGCCAGGTCGTACCTCGGTTAAATGAACTCCTGAGGAAATAACAGTTGTGATAGATAAGCCATGTTGGTCTATTTCATCATCATCTTCATCTTCCTGCCCTTTTCCCACGCTATGTGGGGTCGGCACAACATGTGATCTTCTTCCATTTCCCTCTATCATTCATCATCTCAGTACTCACTCCTTTCTTACCCATGTCATTTTTCACACAATCCATCCATCTTTTCTTTGGCCTACCTCTACCCTCATATCTAACACACTCCTCGTCACATGTTGATGTCTATTTAACACTACTAAAAGGATTATGTCATGGTTTACAAACTTTGGTTGTTTTAGCCAGGGTCATGTCATGAAGCAGATGAAACCGGATCATGAGAATGGTATAATTGTGCCATCAAAACTGAAAGTTTGGATGACACAAGTTTAGTAGTAACTAACTATAGGGAAGCTAGGATAGTTAGTCTTAGTTATTTTATTTTCAGTCTAAACAGGCTTGGTGCACTCCATACTTTAGGTATGAAGTTCCAAGTACCAACAACAAAGTACAATGGGTAGGCCAGTCTTGCTGGGCCAGTTGTGCCCGAGCCAATTCAGTTGGTAAGAGAATTGTTTGAAGTTACCCAATGGAAAGAGATACTTGATCATTATCCATCAGAACCATGCATTTCAGGTAAATATAAACTGTAGGCACACATGACGCGTGCAAGGTGAATTACACTGTATAGCGTTGTAATAAGAGTTGCTATTTATTTATGATTTTGCGGAGTTCGCCTTCTGAACTGTACCTACCTACACACTATTTAAGCATGTATTCTGTGGTTTTGTAACAGAACTTGTTCGGGCTGTGTGGTTATTTAGTGAAAGGAAATGTAACGTTATAATAGACAGGGCTATTACTATAAGCAAACGAGATTATTAGGATGGACTTGATCTTTCTCTTTTTTTAGCTATCAAAACGACTCTGTCAAATCCCGCATATTATTGATCGGCTGTGCTTGACCTTTGAAAGTTTCATGACTTACCATTTTTTCCGTTCAAGATGTTGACGCCAGACAAGAAGGTCATTACTTCTTGCGCTGAAGTGGAGAAAGGCAATCCACGCAATTTCACGATGAAGCTGTTATCGCCCGACCCGTTCATTGTCTTATAATTTAATGTTAACACAAGGATTAAAACGTTTTTTATCGACAAATAACACACAACAATCTAACAGATCGCAAAACACCGCAGCAGTTGATACAAATATTTTGTAATTTTAGCACTGCGCTGCGCTACGCACGCTTGTCTCAGTCAGTCCTCGTTGGCTCGTTCGTTTTCTCTCGTTAGCGTAGGTACTAGGTAGCGTCTGCTTCTGCGCTGCTTGCTACCAGGATTGCCAGCCGTGAAAAAAATCCCTCGTACGTACGCAGCTAAAAATTTCGTATTTTGACTTTCAAACCTCGTACATTTTTTTATTTATTTAATAGGCAACGCCAACAGCACACACAACAAAACATTAAAAAAAACAACATGGAAACAAATTATACTATGAAATGTGTGCCAATTACAGGCATGCACAACATTTACCATAATGTTTATGGAAACAGACAACAACGGACCTCGTACGGACGACCACAAATTTGTAACAGAAACCTCGTACGGTTGGGAACCCTGCTTGCTACGCTGAGGTCTATCTTTACTCTGAGCGCTGAGGGAGGCTACGCTGCGCGAGCTGCGCGACGTATTGTAAATAAATTCTTTGGCTGCGCGCGCAGCCATCCGTGTTGCCAGTGTGCCGCCCAAAGACCTTATTTATAGTAATAACTTAGCAGTTATTAATTATACCGTCTAGCTAGCTTTCCTTCACTCTGGACGGGAGGATAGCTATCGCCCATTACATAATTACAGTACTTTATATAATATTCGAAATAATAATCGGTTACATAAAAAAAGAATTCCAGAAATGGAAGGTATGTACTTATTTTATTTTAGTAGGTACCTTAGATGTAAAATGTAGTAGAGATCACCAATTCCAATAGCTGTTCCAGTATTTTTGACTTGCTGTTAATTCTTCTTCACATAACAATTTTTTTATCGATTAGATGAATTGAAGTTTATGAATCGCCGACCCCACTTAGCGTGGGATAAGGGCAGGAGAATGATGATGATAGATGAATTGAAGTTGAAGTTTGACAATTAAAGTTAGGTACCTACTTACTGACACTGACATCTGCTTTTTCGGTATAAGTATTACGACGTTTCTTCCGAAGAAGAAGTTCCGAGACGAAGACGAAGATTAATGGAATGGAAGTAGCTAGCATTTTCGATTCGCAGTGAATTGAATTGTGAAATAAAGCTCTTTTGTTTGTTTCGTTTCGTTGTTGAAATTCCGATATTCCGTGCGTGTTGTTTTTGTAAGCGATAGCGCCGCAAAATGACTGTCGATGGTGATGAAAAGCCGACTCGAGATCGAGTCTTCATGGACATTTCCATCGGTGGCTTGCCATCCGGACGACTGGTCTTCGAATTATACAACGATGTGGCTCCTAAAACCGCTGAGAACTTCCGTGCTTTATGCGCTGGAGACATGGGCACCGGAAAAAACACTGGAAAACCCTTGACTTATAAGGTTAGATCACGAAACTAAAACCTGCCATGTCTTATTTTCATGAAGAAATAACCTAAACCACTAGATTTACTTTTATTTACCATAAGATAAATCATGTTGTTTATTCATAAACCTGTATGAGTGTCCTGATCTAAGCTTTCTAATGACGCCACTGACCACTCCTATCAGCTACACTTTAAACACATTATTTTGTAGCCATAGATTTGTAGATATAGATAAGAATCTACTTACTACTTTATGTGTACCTATACAGGCAGTAGATGTTTGTTTCTTCCTAGATCATGCTGACCACAAGCAGAGTCTCCCATACACTGTAATAGAACTTTTTTTGAGTGTAGCTATGTATAAAAAGACACGGAAATGCCCTGAAATACTCTGTAGCCTTATAAACAAAGTTCAAATTACCAGTGCGTGAAGAGACGCAGCTTAAACTCGGCACCATGTAACAGGAATCGTACTGTACTTAGTTGTATCAATCTACCTGGTGATACCAAAGAATATATTTCTTCCAGGGTATGGTATTCCATCGTGTAGTGAAAGACTTCATGATCCAAGGAGGAGACTTCACAAATGCCAATGGAACAGGAGGAGAATCTATCTATGGTGGAACTTTTGAAGGTGAAATTTTGACTAGACTGCAAATCTAGGATTTAAGCATTTGCTTATTTATTTATATTTGAGTAGCTTCAGCTCGCGCTGTCGCCTGCGATGTACCGCCAAAAAATATAGCCTTTGTTCATCCTGAAAGTTCTTTCTACACATTGGTGAAGGAATTTTTCGAATCCGTCCAGTAGTTTCAGAGCCTATTCAATGCAAAAAATAATCAAATTTTTCCTCATTATAATATTAGTATAGATTAATTTTTCGAGCTGTGATATACAGTCGTGGTCAACTAATTAGGGACACTCTTTGGTTAAACCGAATTGTGAATTTATTTTTTATTTTCCAACGAGTCTAAACCATATTCCATATCTCTTACATGTAAGTATAATTAGTCATTTATGTGCCCGATTATACAAACAATAACAACTTCTTAAACATTAAACCTCTTTACAGTATAGCTGATAGATTATCGTAGTGCTATTTGTTCAAATAATGCTGGCTGGCCATTTAATTAGGGACACTGAGATATTGCGTTCTATTTTCAAAATTTGAATCTCAATACTTTTTTACTTCTTCTCTTATTGTTTCGTGGTAGTTTTGGCGGCAATCCCGATATTTATTTTAAGTTTTGAAAAATATTTTGAAGAAAAATGGGTAAAAATAAAAGTTGCGATCCAACACTACGAAAAATTATCATGAAGTTTGTTGTCGAGCATGGTTGGCCATACCGAAGGATAGCAGAACATTTAAATTGTTCAAAAACTATGGTATACAATGCAGTGCAACATGTCAGACGCAATAACACAGATTTAAATGTGCCCAGAACAAAAAGATCGAGAAAAACAACTCCGCAAGAAGATAGAATGATAGCCAGGTTAGCTAAGAAAGATCCGTTTCTAGGCTCTATTTTAATTAAACACGAAGTGTTTGGGACAGACGAAAGAGCTGGTGTCTCAGCTAGGACCGTTCGACGACGTCTGGTAGAAGCAGGGTTGTTCGGAAGAGTGGCTCGCAAAGTACCGTTGTTGAAGAAAGAACATAGAAATGCTCGTTTGGCGTTTGCACGTAAATATGGACATTGGACCTACGCCCAATGGCAACATGTATTATTCTCTGACGAGACCAAGGTTAATTTGATTTCTTCAGATGGAAGGCAATACGTACGGCGTCCAGTAAAAGCGGAAATGAATCCAAGATTCACAAAAAAGCAGGTGAAACATGGCGGTGGAAACATTAAAATGTGGGGTTCATTTTCTGGACGTGGAGTGGGACCTGTGAGGAAAGTTCAGGGTAACTTAGACCAACATCAATACAAGGCAATATTGGAGGAAACGATGCTTCCCTATGCTGAGGAGCATCTCCCTATTATATGGACGTTTCAGCATGATAACGACCCAAAACATACCGCCCGTTCAGTCAAGTCGTTTCTTACCAGTCAGTCAGTATCGGTGCTAGATTGGCCAGCAAATAGCCCGGACCTTAACCCAATCGAGCACCTTTGGCACGAAATCAAGAAAAAAGTAGCCACTTATCGTACCACAACTTTAGATGAACTTAATGAAGCTTTTTGTGAGGCATGGGCAAACATTCCTGTCGAAACATGCCAGAAACTGATAATGTCTATGCCACATCGGTGTCAAGCGGTAATTACTAACAAAGGTTTTGCTACTGGGTACTGATTTTACACGTAATAAAATGGAGCTGTTAAAGATATTATAATACTGCAGATTATTAGTTTTGTTTAACTCTATTTTTCATTATAGTTTACTGTCCTTAATTAAATGTCCAGCTACAGAATTATACCTTAAAATTGAATACATGTTCAACCTTTGATATTAAATACTTTTTTCTATTTATTTATTCTTTTATTTACAGCCATTTAAAGCATAATAATCGGACCAAATTATGCAAATAATAGTTACTGAGAAATCAATAGGGTTTTATATTTGTATGTACATAACCGGTTATTGTTCTTCACTATCTTGCATGTCCCTAATTAGTTGACCACGACTGTATGTCTTGCTGTTGGTTAAGTTGTTATTTGGTAATTTCTTTTCAGATGAAAACTTTGAGTTGCAGCATGACAGACCATTTTTGTTGTCTATGGCCAACAGAGGCAAAGACACTAATGGCTCGCAATTCTTCATGTAAGTTTGACCTGGAGGATGTGGGTAAGAGAAACTGGTACTGAGCCAAAAAGAGTTCAAACTCTTGAACTAATATTAGCTTATGATACCATTGAGGTACACCTATAGAGATGATAACTCCTGTCAAGCCTCTAAAAGTGTATCCACTTATGTTGTGGCAATGTAGCTTTAAAAGACATTTTGAAACAAATGCACAGCTTATTTCTTTTACTCTTTGTAAACTACTTTGAAAGTGATAATGATTTTGACATAGATAGATTGCTTGAAATTACTTGGAGTTGCCAACTCAAGTAATATTTGCCACTTTTGTTACTTGAGTAACTATAAAAAAAAAATTATTAGGAACAAAAAAACAATGTAGAGTAAGTACAATTTGTGGGCTAACTACCACAAAAGTTAAAAAACTATGTAGCAGAGTCAGCACCCTCCTCTGCTAGCAAACCAATATTTTCCATCCAAGGACATTAGAAATAACTATTTAGGTATATCAATGATACTTCTTCACAAAGTCTTAAGTGGCTTCAAGAGGTTAATATTGTTACTTAGAAACTGGCAACAGACAATATGGACAGTTGGAATTTAATACCAAAAACTAGTTTCTTCTTTTCTGTGGTTTTTGAATGATTGCCACATGTTTTTGAATTATTCCTTTCACAGTCAGCTAGTTGATAACTTCTGAAGTAGTGAATGTAAGAACACAGTTGTAATATAGTATGAAGTGTGTATTCATTGTATAGAGGGCGTGGGCAGCGAGCATCACCCGCTATCATTGTTGTTCTGTTCTGTGTGTTGTAGTACAACACAGCCGGCGCCGCATCTCGACAAGTAAGTACAGTTCATGCAACGGATCTAGGCATGCGTGAAGTTAGCCACAGGTGCGAGTTTGAGCATGTACAGTTCCTTCCCCCCCCCCCTCCGCATACCTCCAATTGCTCCCGAAAAACGATACTCCGCAGCTCTTGCGGCTAACTTCACGAATGCCTAGATTCGTTGAGCCAACTATACTCTATAAATATATAAAACTAGCTTCCGCCCACGGCTTCGCCCGCGTGGTACCTAGAAAAACAAAAACAAATGTATCCCACGGGAACCCTCCATTTTTCCGGGATAAAAAGTAGCCTATGTGCTATTCCAGACTACAATCTATATCTGTGCCGAATTTCATCCATCGGACTACCCTCTTTAGTTATCATCAAAAGATCTAAGTCACCTGAGATCTGTGGAGATATCTGCAGATCTAGAATGTACTAAAATGACATAAAACCTTGGGACGAATCAGCCAACTCTGCTAGGTGTTCCTAACAAAATTAACAAGGATCATAATACAAAAAAAGCGTTAGAGCCCAGCGAGTTTCTTGTCAGTTCTCCTCGGACTGGGGATAGGACTGGAATTGGCACCTAGACTCACCTAGTATGTAAGACGATTTAAAATGATCGCTGTGATTTTACTGAATAAATAATTATTGTCTATTGACTAAAGCTACTTCTCTATTGTCCGCAGTGTGCACGTAGTATTTGGCAACGTTATCGGCGGCGCCACGCTGGTGCGTCAGTTGGAAGCGCTGCCGGTGGACCGCAACGCGCGCCCGCTGCAGGACGTCACCGTCGCCAACTGCGGACAGCTGGTGAAACTGCAAACTGGTATGACCAACAAAGGCTTATCCTGCACTAGCTTCCGCCCACGTGGGGGTAGAATTAATCAAAATCCTTTCTTAGCGGATGCCTACGTCATAACATCTTCCTGCATGCCAAATTTCAGCCCGATCCGTCCAGTGGTTTGGGCTGTGCGTTGATAGATCACTGTGTCAGTCAGTCAGTCACCTTTGAGTTATATATATTTAGACTAGCTTCCGCCCACGGCTTCGCGCGCGTGGGGGTAGAATTAATCAAATTCTTAGCAGATGCCTACGTCATAACATCTACCTGCATGCCAAATTTCAGCCCGATCCGTCCAGTGGTTTGGGCTGTGCATTGATAGATCACTATGTCAGTCAGTCAGTCACCTTTGAGTTATATACATATATTTAGATACCAGACTAGGGTCCATCCATAAAATACGTTACACGTTAAGGGGCAGGGAGGGAGTCGACGAAGTGTGACATTGTGTGACAAGGGGGTGGGAAGGATCCTAAATTTCGTGACGTCACATTCCAAATTCCTACTAATATTATAAACGCGAAAGTTTGTAAGAATGTATGGATGTCTGGATGTATGTTTAGTACTCTTTCACGCAGAAACGGCTGAATGAATCTGGATGAAATATGGCATATAGGTAATGGTCTGGAATAGCACATAGGCTACTTTTTATCCCGGAAAATCTACGGTTCCCGTCGGATAGATTTGTTTTTGTTTTTCAAGAGACCACGCGGTCGAAGCCGTGGGCGGAAGCTAGTAATAAATATTGGTGGACAATTCACACAACATCAGCCCCAAACTAAGCAAAGCTTCTTTTGTAAATACATGTGTACATAGAATAGATAATCTTCATTTATGAGGGGGACTTATAAACTCCATTTCCAGAATTGGCCACTATTGAACTAAATCTATTATATTGTTCCAGGAAAAAAACGCAAGGATAAAGAAATAAAGGAGGAGTCTGATTCTGATCCTGAGAAGACCCATAAAAAGGATAAGAAGAAGAAAAAGGATAAGAAAGAGAAAAAAAAGAAACGGTAGGTACCTACGGCCTTAACCTGTCACTGTTATTTGTTTCTAGCTTAAGGCCGGGACTCCACCGAAGCGGAGATGTGTGCGGTTCTCTCGTCTCCACTGCGCGTCGTCCGCGCACAGCTCACATCTCCGCTTCCATCGCGCCATAAAAATACTAAACATCTCCATACAGCGATCTCCACTGAAGCTGAGCGGAGAGATGTGTCAATAACACAATTCTATTGTTTGTTTAAAAAATATCTCTCCGCTCGTCACGTCTCCGCTTAGGTGGAGTCCCGTCACACTTGTGTTTTACTAACAGGCGCAACTCAGCTTCGATGGATGAGGACGAGGCTCCCGAGGCGCCCTCGCACCCCCTGGTCACGACCTCCAAGATCGACCCCAAGGATATCCCGGAGGTGCCCACCAACCGGTTCCTCATGAGAGGGGGGAGGGATCAGGACAAAAATGACCCTCGCAAGGATCGAGAGAGGTAGGAGGAATTTTGAAATCTCATATCTTATTTTTAAATAATGTTTTTTTTATAAGTCAAAAAGAAATTCTTCAGGTGCTAAGAGCTCTTAGTAGTTACAATTACCAACAAAAGTCAATGAACACTTCCATAATATCTATACATCTTAAACATCGAAAGTAGCTGAAATTGAAATTGAAATTGAAAATTTTATTCAATAAAATCACAAGGATCGCTTTGACACGCTAAACATCTTAAAGACTTAAAAAAACATGATCACGACTTTAATCCTCAGGCTCGGTAGATATCTCCTCAGACCTCTAGTGACTTAGATCTTTGAGGATATCTAAAGAGAGTAGTCAGCGGCACGCCCAAACTTATGATGTCTTAAGTTGTTCTCTTTGTTGTTGACTTGTTTGTAACAAAAAAGTTATATTTTCCATATTTTGTGTTTTTACAGCTTTAGTCGTTTTCTCATTTTTTATTTTTTTTATTTTATTTTATTTTTAATTTTTTTAGTTATTCAACATCTCCCTGTCCTTATCACACGCTGTGGGGACGGCACAATATATCTCCTTCCATTTCCCTCTATCACCGGTATCTCAACACTCTTCTTACTGTTTCACACAGTCCATCTTTTCTTTGGCCTACCTCTATTTCTATATCCATCCACATTTTGCGTAACGTAACATTCATCTCTTCATAACATGCTATAAGCTTTTCTCATTTGAGTTGTTATAAAATGTTAAGGAAAACGAGACTCTAGGCCCGCGGGGAAGAGATGCTTATTGCATTTTCAAAATTATATATGGGCAGGTCGTCTGGTCGAAAAGACGGGGGATCCCAGATCTGGCCCTTATTTGGTTCAACGTGGTAATGCCGCTAATGTCTTAAGGACGTTAGCTCTAGCAGTTATCGGTATCATTTAAGCTATCTATAGATCGTTTATAACGATCCTTAGATAACTCAATAGTTTTATACATGTATCATATCTGTAAATATAGGTACATCAATTATTTTTAGTGATCAAAATAAGATTGTTCATATATAAGAGAATATTACCTAATTTTGTATTTCTAACATTTCTTTGACCATAGGATGAGGTACCGTGAAAGAGATCGCAATGCATACACCCGCAGTGGCCGGATCATAAAGGGAAGAGGAGTATTTGTAAGTAATTTAATCTAAATATATAAAACTGACTGACTGTTCAAGGCACAGCCTAAACTATACGTCCTAGATAGTTAAAAGGAGAGTAAGTGAATACATCACCGGGTCCAATGGTACTTACTGGGTAAATACCCAGCCACCCCAGTGCAGGGTCAGAGTCATCGGGGTTGATGAAACAAATAAATATTGGTGGACATTTCACACAAAGCCATTTAGCCCAAAACTTAGCATAGCTTGTACTATGGGAACCAAATATCTGATAGATTAATTATATTTGTAAATACATACATGGAATACATAATAACACCCAGCCACAGAACAAACATCTGTGTTTACGACACAAATGTTAGTCCTGGGTGGGGATTGAACCCACAACCTACAGCGCAGAAGGAAGAGCTGTAATGTCTGACTGGGTCGCAGGTAGTTAGGTATTGGTACGTCATAATTTAGTCTCCTGTGTGAATGTTTTCTTGTCTCTTTTATGTACCTTTATATTGTTTCCAATTACCTAAAAAATATGTATTTATCTTCTTCCGGCTCTGTTTTCAACTGATTCTATACCATGTGAGGGTGTGTGTGTGTGTGTGTCAATTAAAATATTTCTTATTCTATTATATTCAAATGAAATGTGTGTCTTTATCTAATTGTTGTTTGTTTATAGCGCTATCGCACTCCGTCCCGGTCTCGGTCCCGCTCCCGCTCCGTCACTCCGCCGCACTGGAGGGTGGCACAGCGGCGTATCATCAAACTGTCAGAGTTCGAGGTAAAATAAATGGTCATGAATCTCCTCCAATCAAAAAATAAAATAAAAATATGATCACGACTGTAATCCCCACGCTCAAAGATATCTCCTCAGATCTTTGAGGATATCTAAAGAGAGTAGTCAGAGGCAAGTCCAAACATGACATTTGGTACATGCCCACATTTTGCACAGTAGTTACTTTTCCGTACGTGATAGGTTGCAAGGCCATCGCCGCTTATAAGAATACTAATAATAATAATAATAATAATAAAAGCCTTTATTAACAATCTTAAAAGTTACATTTCATCTTATTACTACTTATGTACTACTAATTAAATATTAAACATGTTTGATTATGAAAGCAACGTAATTAAATTTATTATTTGTATTAGACACCGGTTTATGGATTGTCTTGCTCTTTGGCATAGGCCTCTGATAAGATTACTAAACTATAATAATAATAATAATAATAATAATGCAGGCACTATCACACAGCATCATCTAGCCCCAAACTAAGCAGAGCTTGTATTATGGGAACCACATGACTGATAAACTACATAGATATACTTTTTTTTTTTGTAAATACATACATATTATACATAGAAAACACCCAGACCTGAGACAAATATATGCAAATAATGCAAACATTTGTCCCACGGCGGGAATCGAACCCGCAACCTTCTGCGTCTCAGGCGGACCTTCGCCCGCTGCGCCACAGAGGCCGTCAAAACCAAATACCATTAATATGACAAATACCATTAATTTTTTGGTTCTAGGGTATGCCGGTTTCCTCACGATGTTTTCCTTCACCGTTTTAAGAGCACGGGCATTGCACACATAAAATTTTCGAATGGAAAAACTCATTGGTGCACGACCAGGTTTGAACCCACGACCTACGGATCGTGAAGCAGGGGTGCTACCACTACACCACCAGCGCTCTTCAAATGTATCTTCCAATCAAATTTATGCTAATATTATTTAGAGGATAGTTTTGTATTTATGTTTCATCATCATCTTCCTGCCCTTTTCCCACGTTATGTGTGGTCGGCACAACATGTGATCTTCCATTTCCCTCTATCATTCGTCATCTCAGTACTCACTCATTTCCTACCCATGTTTGTAACGAATAAACTCAAAAACTACTGGTCTGACTATAAAAATTCGTTCACCATTAGAATGATACATTATCCTTGAGTAACATAGGCTATATTTTATATAAAAAAGAGATACTTTTCTACCGGGGAGATGGGCCTCGTGAGCATTGTGCTGCAACCCGTCTAGGAGAAGGACACTCCGAAATCAAACCCGGGGAGATGGGCCTCGTCAGCATTGTGCTGCAACCCGTCTAGGAGAAGGACACTCCGAAATCAAACCAAACAACTGTCAGGGAGCAAACCCGAGAACAAACCCCGATCCAAGGTGTTAACCGAACCGTGCCGATGGATTCGTAGCCAGAGGGTAAGCTGGTTGCTAACGGTGGGTGTCTGTGTTGGCGGTCACAGGACACAGCGCTGATCCGCCTTACCCTCGTAAAGGGCTCTGCGGGGGTGGACATTTAGTTCCCTACTACTCGTGGGAACGCAATGGTGATTTTAAATAACAATCGTCAACATGACGGCGACGTGGTTCGCCACCCGTCACGTCTCGTTTCTCGCGGGGGCGAAAAGTGGCTCACGGAAAGCCGTTTTGCTACGCTGAATGTAGCAGGAGGAATGGAAGAGAAACTGAACGAGGTGTGTCAGATGATGAATGAAAGAAGAATTGATGTTCTTTGTGTGAATGAAACGAAGCGGAAAGAAAGTGGCACCACCAAGCACGGACCCTACACGGCATACTGGTCCGGAGTACCTAGTGCTGCCAGAGCCTGCCAGGGAGTCGGTGTCTTTCTTTCTGCGCGGATGGCTGATTGTGTGAATGAGTTTGAATGTGTGAGTGCAAGAATTATTTGGATTAGAATGAAAGTAGGATTAACCCGTCTCTTTGTTGTAGGGGTGTACGCCCCTGTAGACTCAGGACCGGGTTCATCCAAGAAAGGACAAGAAGAAAGAGAGGAATTTTGGGAGAGTCTGAGAGATGTCTTAAAGTCATGTAAGGATAATGAAAGGCTAATAATGTTAGGTGATTTCAATGGATGGGTGGGAGTGAAGCGTGATGGATTTGAAAGAGTACTAGGAATGTTTGGTGACGAAAGAGTGAATGAGAATGGTAAAAGTTTGCTTGAGATTTGTTTGGAACGGGACCTTTGTGTGACAAACACTATGTTTGAGCACAAAAGGATCCACATGTATACAAGAGAGGCGAAGAATGTAACGAAAAGTATGATAGATTTTGTGATAGTAGATGAAAGATTGAGAAAGAAAGTGCTAGACACAAGGGCATATCGCGGAGTCGGCATCCATACAGACCACTTTCTGGTAATAAGCAGAATAAGTGGTCTTTTCAAAGGATGGCGATATCGAATAAGCGAGACCACGAGTGTTCTAGAGAGAATAAAAGTAGAAAATTTGCAAGATGATGAAGTGAAAGAGAAGTATAAAAGTAAATTGATTGAAAGATTTGATGGACTTGATGACATTTGTGAGATTGAGAATTTGTGGAATGTGTTTAAAGAAGAGGTTGTGAATGTAGCTTCGGAAGAATGTGGTGTGAGTAAAAGAAGAAAAGGAAAAATGGGGAAGCATGTATGGTGGGATAAAGAGGTGCAAAAGGTAGTAAGTGAGAAGAAGAAAGCTTGGTTGGATTGGCTAGCTATCAGAGCTAGTCAAAGAATCCAAAAAGCTACGATTGAGGATGTGAATGATGCTAAAAGCGAGTATAAGAGAATAAAAGGGTTGGTGAAAGAAATGATTGCAAGAAAGAAAGATGAACAGAAAGATGAGTTTGACAGAAGATTATCTGAGGATTTCCAAAAGAACATTAAGTTTTTCTGGAAATCCATTCGTTCAGCCAGAGGGAAAATTCAAAGCTCAGAGTTGAACTCGATCAGAGACCAGAATGGAAGTTTAGTGAAAGGTGAAGAATGTGTGTTGAAAAGATGGAAGGAATATTTTGAAAGCTTGTTTGAAAGAGAGGAGGCACAAGCGCCTACCTCGGTTACGTATGAGAACGATTACGAAGACGAAAGTGATATTAGCATGAATGAAATTGTGAGTGCATTGAAAAGAATGAAATCAGGGAAGGCTGCAGGGTATGATAGGATTACAGTTGAGATGCTGAAGGCTGGACATGGCGTCATTGCGAGTCAGCTGTACCGCCTTTTCAATTTATGTTGGAGTGCCGGCCGAGTACCAAGTGATTGGTGCAAGGCTGTCATAGTACCACTTTACAAAGGAAAAGGGTCACAGCAAGACTGCAAAAATTATAGGGGCATTAGCCTACTCAGCATCGTCGGTAAGCTGTATGCGAAAGTGTTGATCGAAAGAGTTATGAAAGAAACTGATGAGAGGATATGGGATGCTCAAGCGGGATTTCGAAAGGGTATGGGATGTACGGATCAGGTCTTTTCCTTGCGATGCATAGCCGAGAAATTTTTGGCCAAAGGTCAAAAGGTCTATTGCGCTTTCGTAGATCTGGAGAAGGCCTATGACAGAGTGATGAGGAATGAACTGTGGTCGGCACTGTCGATGTATGGAGTAAAAAGCAACCTGGTGCGAGCCCTGAAATCTCTCTATGAGGACTCCAGGGCTTGCGTTAGGATACATGGGTCATACACTGAATGGTTTAACATCCAAAAGGGTGTTAGACAAGGATGTGTAGCGTCACCATGGCTTTTTAATCTTTTTATGGACAGTTGCTTGCAAGATATGAAAGATAGTGATTGTGGATTAAGAATGAATGAGTTACTCGTCAAATGTCTTCTCTATGCTGACGATCAGGTAATACTTGCATCGTCGGCAGAGGAGTTACAGGAGATGGTAACAGGCATGCATGAAGCTTTTGACAGGAAAGGGATGAAAATAAATGTAAGTAAGACGAAAGTAATGGTTTTTGAAAGGGAAGAATGCATGACAGAATGTAATATAATGATTAGAGGAGAAAGAGTGGAACAAGTGAAAGAGTTTGTTTATTTGGGTACGCTGTTTAAAAGAGATGGAAAACATGATGACGATATTGAAAGGAGAGTGAATGCTGGAAATAGTGTGAATGGGGCACTTCACACATTTATGAGCAGTCGGATCGTGTCCAAAAAGGCACGACTGGCTGTGCACGGTGGAGTGTTAGTGCCGACATTGATGTATGGTAGCGAAAGTTGGATATGGCAGAAGAAGCATCAGAGTAGAATAAATGCAGTGGAAATGAGAGCTTTGAGAAGTATGTGTGGTTTAACTTTGAATGATAGAGTAAAGAACAGTGTGATAAGAGAACGTTGTGGAGTGAAAGAAGACGTAGTGATGAAAATTGAGAAGGGTATGCTAAGATGGTTTGGGCATGTAGAAAGGATGGATGAAAGGAGAATGACGAAACAGTTGTATAAGGAGAGTGTGAATGGAACAGTTGGAAGGGGAAGACCACGGCGTACGTACCTCGATCAAATTGGGGACGTACTAGAGAAAGGCCAGGTCCAGAGTACCCTTAACCGACGCGCATGTATGAAGAATGTAATGAGAGTGAATGAAGCAAAAGAAGTATGTCAGGATCGTAGCAAGTGGAGATCCGTGGTCTCTGCCTACCCCGTTGGGAAACAGGCGTGATTTTATGTATGTATGTATGTATGTACTTTTCTACCCGTGTGAAGCCGGGGCGTGTTGCTAGTAAGAAATAAACTAGAATTTATTTCTAAAATCGACAAAGTAGTTAAAAATGGCTTCATTTTTAATTTTTTGTCCTTTATTATAACCTATTGTAACCACTATTGCAGCTTGTTTGTCAAAATCCGTCCAGCCATCTCGACTAATGTAACAGCTTACAAAATTCACATAGGTACAATTACACCCTTAAATACATAAACCATCTAAAAACATGTCTTCAATATTACAAAGAGTGGACTAACAATAACTTATATTCCAGCGCGCTGAGCAAGAGCGGTCTGAGCTTGAACAGAAAGAAGCCGCTAAGCGACCCTCGGAAATACACCAAAATCGTAAGCAACTCACAATTCTGTCATGTTGAAATTGAAAAATAATTTATTCATTAAAATCACTTTGAAACGTCTTACATGCGGTGAATCTATGTGCCAATACCAACCTAACCCAAGTACGAGAAGAACAGGCAAGAAACTCGTCTCGGTCCTAGCGCTTTTTTGTATGATATATAACTACATACATTAATATATAAATAAATATTGGTGGACTGTTCACACAAAGCTATCTAGCCTCAAGTCAAGCAAAGCTTGTACAATTAGAACCAGATAGCTGATAGATTAATTATACACTTTTTTTTAGTAAATACAAAAATAGATAATTAGTTAGAACATTAATTAACATGTAATTATTAGCTCTGACTAGTGCTCAACGAATTCAAACTTTAGCAGCTATCAAATTAAAAAATATTGAGTTTACAGAATCAGGGGCAAAATAATTATATTAATTCATAATTCATTACCTAAGGGTGTTACCAGACCAATCGATCGATTGTCGATCGACGGCATCGATCGAAGTTGATCGACTGGTCTAGTAACTTCAATTGATCGACAGACACTGTTCGACTAACCAATCGATCGATTACCGGTCGATGGCATCGATCAACGTCGATCGATGTTGATCGACTGGAAGAAACTATCGTTTATAATTTGTTTATACAATGATTGTATTACCAAGACAAAACTATTTCGCTGCGGGAAAACAACCATTACAATTTCACGGTGTATAACCTACCTTTTGTTGGGTCACTTATATTTTATTTTTTAGGTAAGTACCACTGTTATCTACATTGTTAACGCAGTAGATCTACCGCAACTTTGCTTAAGGCCCAGAATTTTGAAAATTGCAAGTATTGCAACCCTAATAATTTTATTACCGCTTAATAGATTACATTGAAATTGAACTACACGATACTCAAGGATATAAGTGATAAATCAACCGGAGCTAAAACACGAATTAGTTAGAAACCTTGGTTAAAAATCATGTCAAAAACACCTCTGAAAATTCAGAAATTCCCTAATTTATCCAGAACTGTAAGGTATTTTGAATTTCTATTTAACATGAATGTAAATCAGTTAATTTGAAACAAATCAACCCAGCCCTTTTTTGAAATAAGCTATTTAATTGAACATATAAATTATGTTATGCTTTTTATGAATTGTCGCTTTCGTTACGTAATTCAGAGCAGCCATATTAACATGCCGCACTCTACTTACTTGTCATTTGTGTATTTCGCTTCGTGCTATGTCTGATTCCGCGGAGATCCGCGTTGCTATACGGACCTACATATGTCACTTTTTTGTAACTTTTACGTAAGGAATAGTGTGACGAGTATTCTGGGCCTTAACTAATACTTTCTCTTTAGTTACCAATGTATACTCATTCTAAGTGGACTAGTTTGTTCTTTTTGACTATAAATAAAGATCTTTAAACCGAAGGTGACTGACTGACATAGTGATCTATCAACGCACAGCCCAAACCACTGGACGGATCGGGCTGCAATTTGGCATGCAGGTAGATGTTATGACGTAGGCATCCGCTAAGAAAGGATTTTGATTAATTCTACCGCCAAGGGGATAAAATAGGGGATGAAAGTTTGTATGAAAAGTCGCGGTAATCGACAATCAGCTAGTTATAAGTATATAATTAGCAATTTATAATATCAGTATGTTCATCAGGTGACGGTGAGCAGGGCACTCCTGAACAACCTCGGGAGAAGGAGGAAGGGGAGTGTGACACTACCCTCGGTTTGTACATCACTTTTTTTTAGGGCTCCATACTCCAACAGGAAAAAAGGGAACCCTTATACTCAAACATAAGAAAATGTCTTAAAGTATCCTACTAATATTATAAACGCGAAAGTTTGTAAGAATGTATGGATGTATGGATGTTTGGATGTATGTTTGTTACTCTTTCACGCTGAAACGGCTGAACGGATCTGGATGAAATTTGGCACAGATATAGATTATAGCCTGGAATAACACATAGGCTACTTTTTATCCCGGAAAAATGTACGGTTCTCGTGGGAAAGATTTGTTTTTGTTTTTCAAGATACCAAAATAATTATAATCATGCAATGAAATGAAATTTGAAAGAAAAGCTTTACCTTAAGCCCTTACAAAACATTTAAAATATTATGAATATCTAGTATCGCTTAACTATAATACAATGAGCTTAACAAACTCGTTCACCACCCGCCTGCCCGCAAATGAAGAGTCATGCAAAGCGCTTAATACTACGCACATGCAACTTCAAAAAGAACTTTAACATGTTAACCCTTTTATTACAATAAATATAAAATTAATCTCTGCCTACCCCGTCGGGAAACAGGCGTGATTTAATGTATGTATGTATGTAAATATAAAATTATGATGTGCTTTTTACAGAGCGCTCCCGCCATGAAAAGATTGACTACAACGCCTTGGACTTTGAAGAGGATGTTGATGATGGTAAGATATTAACACTCTTCAGCAATTTAGGAATCTGGTGATCACCAGCAAAAGTCAAAAATTAATTAAATAAAATATAATAAAAGACATTTTAAATTTAAATATTTTGATGGGGGTTAAAGTACCTATTATATATTTTTTTTATTTTATAGTCAATTAGTATTGAGAAAGAATTTTGACCAGTGAACGGAAAACACATAAAAGCATTCCTTGAGCTAAAAAATGACTCGACAAAAATGTGCTGTGGTAGGCGGGGCTTGTTAATTATTTATATATCAAAAATTGTACTTATGAAAAATTGATATTTTAAGCTATGTACACGTTACACGGCAATTTAAACCCAAACGTCGAGATAATAAAGTTGACTTTTTACTTGTTGAAAGTTGACTAGTCCCAAATCTTCATAATTTTTTGGCAAATTCACGAAGGAGTTTCGTTGAAATTTGGTGTCAAGTTTCGCGGATATTTCCCTTGAAGTAATGCTTCCATGTTTTTTTTCGTTCACTACATTAAAGCGGGTATTACACTACCCAATTTTAAGGGACCCTTACCCTAACTAAGAGTAGTGTAATAAGAGTTAGAGCGTAATAATAATCGACGCCCTTGCAAGGAGCCAAGCCCTCCCTCACTACCAGGCCCTGAATACCGTGTAGTGTGCTACCCACTTAAACACTTAAAACGTAATTATTAAAATAAATAAATAAATAATGCTGGACAATCCACACAGCATCATCTAGCCCCAAAGTAAGCTACTCAAAGCTTGTGTTATGGGTACTAGATAACTGATATATTTAATACATTATATACATAGATAGATATATTTTTATTATACATAGAAAACATCCAGACCAACGGAACAAATTTCTGCAGATCGTACACAAATTTGTTCCGCGGCGGGAATCGAACCCGCAACCTCTTGCGTCGCAGGCGGACTCTCGCCCGCTGCGTCACTGAGGTCGTCACTTTCCCATACCCCTTAAACCACAATAGTAACTGATCATCGTAATTATTGTTATATTGTATGTGCTTATTCAGTAATTAAGCAAAATGTCTGTCTAGATTCGGAGCCTCCATTCAGACGTGTTCCCGAACGCGATTCGCGTCGCAGAGAGAGACGGCGCGATGGTTCTCCGTCTCAGGCCCGCGCTGAGGCGCTCGCTAGAGCCCTGGGGGTAAACCCTAACCGAGCTAAGTAAGTGTAAATATAGATTGCAAGCTTCCTCTCGCGGCTTTGCTCGCGAGGTACCTATATAAAATATAGCCTATGTTACTCAGGGATAATGTAGCATTCTAACAGTGAAAGAATTTTTGAAATCGGACCAGTAGTTCTTGAGTTTATTCGTTACAAACAAAAATACAAAAATACAAAACTTTCCTCTTTATAATATTAGTTTAGATTATGTTGAGTCGATCCATTTTATCTAAAAAACCTAAAACTTAAAGCAAATCTGGTCAAAGAGAATTAAGTCTGCCCAAAGATAAAAAAACAGATTCAAGTAAAGACAGCTGAAGAAAAAAGCACTGGTGTGAAAAATAAATATTGGTAGTGGCCTTGTGAGTTTGAATCCAGTCTTACACCAATGGATTTTTCTGTTCGAAGTTCATACATTGTTCGAACAGATATATACCAATACTTTTAAACGGTGATGAAAAACATCGTGAGGAAACCGGTATGTCGTAGAACCTCAATTCCACCAAAGAAGCCTTTGAGATGCACTGCAATCATTTAACCTCACTAGTTTTTTCGAACAATATGAAGTAAAGGTCAAGATTCACCAATTTAAACTATGACCACAGTGATTGTCGCTATTTATGATAGTAGCCTTTAAATACGTACAGCTTGTTCATTTTCCACACTACTTCTTCTTCCTCCTGCCCTTTTCCCACGCTTTTTCCCACGCTAAGTGGGGTACTTAGCGTGGGAAAAAGCACAACATATTTTCGTCCACCATTTCCCTCTATCATCCGTCATCTCAGTACTCATCAGTTCATATTCCATGCAATCTTAAAAAAAAGTAGTTTAAAAGGTGATAATCTTGTAATTTTTGCGACAGGGAGGGCATGCAAATGCACCGTGAACCTCGCCGAGGATTAACTTCGTCAGTTTACGCCGCTCCAAAGATGCCGTCAGCCATGGCCCAAATGGCAGACTCTCAAGGCCACGGGCTAGGTCAAGGTCAAGGCTTAGGTCAAGGTCAAGGGTTAGGTCAAGGTCAAGGGCAAAGCAGCTCAGGAGGGCCGAGTCAGTCCGACGGCTATGATCCCTTCAGTCTGCTGAGGAGTACCTTCAGAAATAAGGATCAACAGGCGCAAGGAAGGTGAGTTATCTTTTATCATCAATGTAATAAGTTTCAGTCCATGGATAGAGGTAAACGAGTGCCCAAATAATAAAGGCCACTTTTCTGTTTGAGATCATCTCAATAGTCCTTTCAATTCACCGCCTCTTAAAGTGGTTCGTTAACTTGTTTGTAATTGATGCTAACCTAACAACTTTTTTCTCACGCAGCGCGCCTAAAAGTGATCGTCCCGAACGATTCCAGCAAGAACGGACTGAACGTCACAGAGAAAGTAGATTCGACAAAGACCGTCGCGACCACCGCAGGAGTGAGCGAGAGGACAGACCGCGCAGATACTCAGACAGATACGAATCCAAAGACAAGAAAGAAAGAGATAGAAACACAGACGGAGAAAAGAAAGACGTTGCTAAAAACCAAGATGAAGCAGAAAATAATGAAATAGCAGAAACAGTTGCTAAAGGAACCGAAGGTTTGAAGGATAAAGGTGACAAAGAGAATGATGACCATGACTCTAAAAGTGAAGATGGAGAAATACGTGACGAACAAGACAGATCCAAGAATCAAAATATAGAAAAGCGCAGAGAAAGAAGCAGGAGCCCGGATAGGCGTGATAGAAGCAGGTCTAGGGGCGGAAGAGACGATAGGCGCAGAAGCAAGAACAGAGATGAACGCCGCAGAGAGAGAAGCAAGAGTCAAGACAAACGCCGAGATAGAAGCGCTGAAAAACGTAGAGACAGAAGCCGCAGCAGAGACAAAGATGATAAGAGGCGATCCCGTTCAAAGTCTAAGGATCGCAGAGCTAATAGCCAAGAAAAACGTCGTGACAGAAGCAGGAGTCATGAGAAGCGTCGCGATAGAAGCCGAAGCCATGAAAAGCGTAATAGAAGCAGGAGCTTAGAGAAGCGCAGAGACAGAAGCAGGAGTCAAGAGAAGCGTAGAGATAGGAGCCGTAGCAAGAATAAGGATGAAGATAGGAAGACGCGTTCGTCTCGCTCTCGCTCGCGGTCTGAAGAGCGATCGCCTCGCAAAGAAAGGTACTTATATACTATTTCCAATCTACAGGTCGCAGGTTCCGACCCCGTGCACAAGTTATTTAAAAAACTATTTTAATGTTTGGAGGATTAGTAGGTTATTGCCAAACAACACTCACACGACTGTAATCCCCAGGCTCGGTAGATATCTACTCAGATATCTAGTTACTTAGATCCAATGATATTTGGCACATGCTCACGTTTTGCACAGTATTTAGTATTCCGTACGTGACAGCTTGCAAGCCCATCGCCGCTTATAAGAATACTAGCCTATGACACACGCCTTCGAATTTTTGGTTCTAGGGTATGCCGGTTTCCTCTCAATTTTTTCCTTCACTGCAATGCGCATAGAAATTTATTGAATAGAAAAACTCATTGGTGCATGACCAGGTTTGAATCCACAACCATTGGATCATGAGGCAGGGGTGCTACCACTACACCACCAGTGCCACCGTTTTTATTGCCACATCTCAAAACAATTATATATTTCGTTTGAAATGTTTTATTACTAACATGTTTTTTAGGTCTAAATCGTCCAATCGTGATCGTGTTATATCTACTTCTGATAATCAAGTGAAGAACGAAAAACCTTCAAATGAAGATGAGAAAAAGGTAAGGTTATAAATTGGTGAGTTATAAAAATAAGCTGACTCCATCTGTGAGAACTAGCAAAGTCAGACCTTAGACTTCAATATATTATCTGAAGTTATAAGAAGAAATGGTATATTAAGTTGGACGAATCAGCTCCAACTCTGCTAGGTGTCCCTAACAATGTTAACAAGGTTCATAATACAAAAAAAGCGCTAGGGCCCAGCGAGTTTCTTGCCAGTTCTTCTCGTACTGGGGATAGGACTGGAATTGGCACCTAGACTCACCTAGTATGTAAGACGATTCAAAATGATCCTTGTGATATTACTGAATAAAGATTATTGACTATTGACTATTGACTATAGTTGATATAAAATATTTTATGTTGTTATAAATACATTTCAGGACTGAACTTGGCACCCGTTTTGATCTCAAATCTTTTGTCGTTAAAGTCAACAACCTAGGCATATATTACAATTATTGAACTTGGCTCTTATTTCACATTTATGTATTTGATGGGATCTATTTTAAGTCATTTCATTTCACGAAAGATACTTTGTTAGGTTAGGTGGAATATAAAAATTTTAACAGGCGATTGTGGCCCGGTTTCCACCAAAGCAGAGAAGAGGAGACGAGAAGAGATCTGTATGAATAAACCTATTAGATTTTGTTATTTAAAAATCTGTTCTCCGCTTAGCTTCAGTGAAAATGGATCAAGCGGAGAAGAGAGATGTCTCATTTTTCTATAGACTTTGTGCGGCGAGCGAGCAAGAGGCGTGACAGAGTTGAAAAGTGTCTAGTCGGACGACACACTTATGCCCGCCTTCCACTGCGAGCGGAGCGGGCTCTGTACGAATTCTGTTTAACATACATTACCCTTTTTGAGTGGAAGGCGGGGCCCGCCTCACGCTCAAAAAGGGTAATGTAAGTTAAACGGAGTCCGTACGGAGTCCGCTCCGCTCGTAGTGGAAGGCGGGTATTACAATTGGCTAGCTCACATCTCCAATCAATCATCTCTCTCCGCTACACTTCTCTCCGCTTTGAAAAACCCGCCAGCTTTGCAGCACATCTCTCGTCCCTTCTCTCTGCTTTGGTGGATACCGGGTCTAAAAGGCTAACAAGCTGTTAGTTAAATTAACAGAGCATGGTGAAACTAGCCTTCATTTCTTCTTTTATGACATTTTAATGTTTGTAGGAGGACCAAGATGACGCCCGTAAGGAACTAATGGAAATAGTTCGCCTCATCAAGTCCCGTCAGAAAGATAGAGAAGTCAAAGCATCAGGAAAAATACGTAAGAAAATAGTCCTAAATAAAATGCACTAATACTCTTTTTAATTATGTAAAACTACTGAAAATTTTATTTTTCAGTATTTGTAATGGATTTCCGCAAAGTCACGCCTGAATCAATCATTTATCTTATGTCAAACTGTTAAAGCTGACTGCCTGACCGATAGCCAATTCAGCGCTAAGGTCTCGCTCGAGCGCTAAATTCAAATAATTTGCAGTTTTCTAAATTTTACAATTCGTGTTGAACAATCAGTAAGCTAATGAAACAAGAAAAAAAAATGGTGGACATTTCACACAGCGCCATCTAGATTCAAACTAAGTAATGCTTGTACCATGAGAACTAGATATTTTTTTTGTAAAAAACAACACCCAGACACAGAAATCGGTAAAGGAAAAAAAAAAAAAAAAAAAAAATGATCACGTCTGTAATCCCCAGGCTCGGTAGATATCTCCTCAGATCTTTAGTTACTTAGATCTTTGAGGATATCTACAGAGGGTAGTCAGAGGCAAGTCCTAACATGACATTTGGTACATGCCCACATTTTGCACAATAGTTAGTATTCCGTACGTGACAGGTTGCAAGCCCATCGCCGCTTATAAGAATAGTAACCTATGACACATACCTTCCAATTTTTGGTTCTAGAGCATGCCGGTTTCCTCACGATGTTTTCCTTCACCGTTTAAGAGCACTGGCATTGCGCACATAAATTTTTCGAATGGAAAAACTCATTGGTGCACGACCAGGTTTGAACCCACGACCTTCGGATCAGGAAAACATAAGAAAAACGACATGTTACCTCTGACTACCCCCGTTTAGATATCCTCAAAGATCTAAGTAATTAGAGATCTGAGGAGGTGTCTACCGAGCCTGGGGATTACAGTCCTGGTCATATTTTAACAACGTTACCACTTTTTGTTAAGCCGAAGCAAAGAAGCGTGATTTGTCTCACTCTGATGACTCTGACGGGGGAAAGAGACGACGCTCTGCAGACAAGGATAGCAAGAGCAGGAAACGCAGTGAGAGTCCACGGTAAGCACCTTTCATCATTACTACAAAAATATACATAATTAATAGTTATAATATGCTAATATACATAATAATTATACTTCCTATAACCTCCTTTTGAATTAAATTTTTACTACAAACAAAAATATACATATGTAATAGTTTATATACTTTCTATAATCTCCTTTTGAAGTCAATTAAAGTGGTTTTCTACCGGTGATGTCGGTACTCAGGCATACGCAATAAACGAATCCTGGATATTAAACGGTGTTTTCCATCACCAGACGCGGTCGTTCGAACTCGTCCCGCCGCCGGCGCCGCTCCCGCTCGCGCTCGCGCCGCCGCGACGACCGCCACCGCAGACGCTCCTCATCATCACGCTGACTCCTCGACCCTCATCAGCTCTCATCAAACATCAAGTAGAAGTAAGATGGTATGTCTGTTGTGTTGTGTTCTATTGTTTTGTGGTTTCTTGGACAAAAGGGCCTTTCTACTCAACGGTTTTGTCATTATTCTCACTTTCGTCATTATTCGCAACAAACAAAAGACAAACAATTTTGGTTGTATCGTAAAATATTAGTTAATCTTAATTGAAATAACTTATTATCAACCAATCTTTTATTGCTCCATCTTCGTGCTTTTCTTGCTCATTCATTGGTCATTCTTTTTTGTATCAGCTTGAAAGACGAGCTCTACAACCAAGGTTAAAAAAGTTTTTAAAATAACAGTAAAATATCAAATTGAGTAGAAACGCACCCATATTAAGATTAATTTGTTGTCTGTCTGTTTGTCAAGCAAGTAGCTCAAAGAGAAGTTCTTCAAAAAATTAGAAAAGAACGAAGTGAATATTAAATTCAAATAATGTGTAAAATTATCGTCATAATGGTGTTAATGCGTTTGTTTCGCCGGACTAGCTAAAATTTTCTCAAATTCAAACAAGCTTAATTTTTTCACATAAACATTTTAAACACTCACACGACTGTAATCCCCAGGCTCGATAGATATCTCCTCAAATCTCCAGTTACTTAGATCTTTGAGAATATCTAAAGAGGGACGCACGTACAAATATGATATTTTACACTGTGCCCACATTTTGCACAGTAGTTAGTATTCCGTACGTGACAGGTTGCAAGCCCATCGCCGATTGTAAGAATACTAACATACTCACCTTTGACATTTTAGTTCTAGGGTATGAATACATTTTAAAAGATGTTTCTTATTGACTAAATTCACGTATCAACGTGATTTCTGTAATATTTTAGGAAACTTTTGTTAGTCCGACGAAACAACTGAATCACTATCGTTATCTAGAAACTGTTCCGTTATATAGATAAATCAATTTCGTTATTATCATTAATTATCGGGGTCACTAGTTCAAAGCAGGAAAAACGTTATTTACGTAAACTGTACTGACCTATGTCACTACACGCTATCAGTGTGCAAAGTGAGGTCATTGCAAATAAAATGCTTGCTTAGTTCGAAAATATAGTATTAAATATCAATCAAAAGCTTAAATTGTGACCTTTGTCACTAAGTTAAGTGACCAAGGTCACTAGATCACTCATTAAATAATTAAATAGGGTAAAAATGTAACCCGTCACCTAAACTGACCTATGTCACTAAATTATGACTAAATGTAATTGTTGTATGCTGAATTTTACATTAAAACTGAAACAAAAAAATCTAGATATTGAAAGAAGAAAGAAAAATGTTGATCGGTGACCGTTAAAAATAGTTATATGTATAATTAGTTACAACTAAATAAAAAAACATAGTGAAATATCTACTTAAACAATTCAAATCGAATTAACACTACAAACAAAAAAAATGAATTTAAAACTAAGTGTACCTAAAACTATATTTACTTATAAGAATTGCATGTATTATCTTATGTTAGTGACCAAAATTAGGTACTGTTGAACACAGCTTTTTGTGTACCTACTTCTACTTATAAAATGCATTTAATGTTATAAATCCTCAGAATTAAGTTTATGTAATGAGCCATTAATAAGCCGAGATTGATGACAATTGACTTGGGTTACGGCATAAGGTCATGTTTAGATCTATTATTTCTAGATACGGTCTAATGTTGACCAAGATCATAATTTGCGATCTTCTAGTGACCTGTCTATTTAAACGTAGGACCATGTCTAGTGTAGATCACTTCACACGGTCTAATATTGACCTTTATCACTTGACACGGTCTAATATTGACCTAGATAACTAGACACGATATTTTACTAGTGACCTGTCAATACCGTGCTTAGTGCACATCACTAGACATGAACTATCTTGACCTTATATCACTTGACAACATCTATATTGACCTAGATTACTAGACATGATCTATTACTAGTGACCTGTCAATATAACACTGTGTTTAGTCCACGTCACTAGACATGATGTTATCCCTTGACATGGTCAAATATTGACCTGGATGATTAAACACGATCTACTCACGACACGGTCCCATATTGACAGGTCACTAGACTCGGTCTCATCGACAGGTCACTAGACACGGTCCCATATTGACAGGTCACTAGACTCGGTCTCATCGACAGGTCACTAGACACGGTCCCATATTGACAGGTCACTAGACTCGGTCTCATCGACAGGTCACTAGACTCGGTCTCATATTGACCTAGGTCACTATGTGCGGTCTCCTTAAAGTACGGTGTCTGTTAACTCAATAAACTGGATTAAATTGAGATAATTTGTTTTATTAGTATACCCTGGGCCCAGAATAACCGCGAGCCGAGTATAATTAGGGATATGGGTCAGACTGCGACCCGTGACATGTGACGGTAATTGCTTTTCAGGTCAAGTACAAAATATGTCGTGCTATCCACATGTTTACACAGGCCCTTAAATAAAAACGTTTGACTAAAAAAATACCTTACAGCTTAGCGAAAAGAGAACAAAGTGTAAGTAATTTACAAAATAAGTTAAGTCATTATCTCGGAACTACGCACATCCGCCCGAAGCTCGCTATTTTGTTACAAAAGTTCGCGCAATTCCTTTTACGAGTTCCGGCGAGCGCGATCACCAAAACAACGTTACGGGGGTTAGTTTCAGCGAGATGCCCCGTGACATACATAGCGGCGGCTGCAGCGCGCGTGCTTGAAAGCGGAAGTATAATGCCATTATCGATTTGCTTATGACAGAAAATGCGTTGAATGGACTCGGGTTCGCGGGGCGCGGGGGGCGCGGGGCGCGGGCCGGGCGCGGGCCAGTGCGCCGGAGGCAGCGGGCTGCGGCACACGCGTCCACGCAGCCCGCGATACGAACATTCCGAGTGTTGTGCAAATGATTGTGTTTTTATGGCGTTCAAATTAGTGCAAGTGTTGGTGTTGGGTGTGATCGCGGCGGCGGCGGACGGTGCGTTGTTCCCTGTGTTGTGTATCTAGCCATGTGCTCGCCCGGGAGATGTTTACGGCGGCGGACGCATGCGCGAGCCTTGTTTGCCTCCACCGGGTCAAACACCGGCCTAACCTACAGCCTACCCTTACCATACCCATGGTCCAGTAAGTCTAGCTATAGCTCTGGAGATGCGGCGACACGCTCCACCGCAGCGAGACCTCGGTAAGATGCTAGGTCGATCCCTTCCTGGAGCCTCGAATATTTATTTACTAGCTCGGTCGTGTTTACCGTCCCGCAGCGTGGGGGCCATACTTCGCTACACTATTGTGAACTCGTTTCAAGGTTATCCTCTAATTAATTCCTTTTTTCTTTTCCGTACCTGTTTTTCTTTAGTTAGACGGCCGTAGCACAGATCTAACGTAGATTACCTACAACCTAGACTCGTCTGGACTTCTTGATCTGCATAATATATTCCAGTTTGCATTTTGGCCGAATATCTAGTTATCTGCTTGTATTTCAAGTGCGTAGTTAGAATAAAAACGAAATTTGAAAGGTTTAACAATAGATCAGTGGTAAATGAATGTGCAGAATTTCATGCAAACTGGTTTCGCCAGGTGGTCCGAAATGAATAAGACCTACTTGGCCGCGTTATTGCGCAGCAAGGATAGCCCCATTGTGGCCCCTTACGCTGAGAGCTGACATTACATAGAAATGTGTGTTCATGTAAAACAGAAATGGTGAAGACGATACAGATCTAAATATTGTTAGACAAGATTCTTATATGAAATAATAGCAGTGAAAATGAAAACAAATGCAAATTTCAAATAACGGAGTAGTAAGAAATGAAATTAAGCTAACTGACAATTTTTTTTTTTTTTTTAAATTTTTTGTTCGGAAAACCAACTGCTAACATACAATGACAATGAATAAGACTAAGGATCTAAAAAGGACACAACAATAAAACTTGAAATATTAAAAGAAATATGTTTTCAAACTTGTTTAGGCAGCGACGATTTTCCACTTGCTACAATACTGACTCATTTCCTCTTAAGCAAAGTTATAAAATGCTAAGTCTATTAATATCTACAAAAGATTTTATTCTTAAACTTCTTATAAGAAAACGATAAAGTCATGAGAAAACATAAAAAGGCGCAAGTCTATTGTCATTAGAAGGGTTAAGCTGAAATGTTTAAGCAAAGCTAGCTACCCTAAGTAACAACTCTCAAAAGTAAACAAAGGCACTTTGACCTTGTGCAAAGCTTTTGAAAAGTTCAATTAAAAGTTGGAGAATCCGACCTTGCCGAGATAAAAAAAAACATCCAGGCTTTACGCCTATTTACGTAACAGTTGAGATAGGTCAATGTTGTGAGCCCAAATTAAAATACCTACGCGCTGAGGTCACTGTAGTGTAGTCACAATCACCACACGTGATGGACAGTCCTATGAATTCAATGGACGTACTTCCTTTGTTATTTATTTAACACGAAAATTCGCTTGTTATTCAAACAAGGCTAAGTTTTCTATAGAAAATGAAAAAGGTAACCACAATGTGGATATGAGTGATACAGATCACTGACAGTTCAATTTGGTTGATAAATTGTGTAAAGATAAAGTTGTGATGTGAGTGAACGAAAATAATGTAACACTTATTTGAGAATCTATTCAATATGTAGAAGTTTTTAAACTACCCTTACATAAAGATATTAACTGATTTAAAATAGAAAGTATAATATCGTTCTCAACACTTAAAACCAGTAATCCAATCCCTTTGGTCAACTCGGAGCTCTTTACAAGTTTTAATAGCGGCCGAAAAGGGTTAAGTTTGTCGAGAAAGGGATCAAAAAATAAAAAGATCCCTCGAAGAATATTTAAAAGTCGTTTTATTTAATTTACCAACAGGAAGACGTTATGTAGAATACCACAGAGCAAGTTGCCGGCTGTTTGGAAAAAAGGTCCTTCAAGGTCCGTCGCTCAAACAACTAAAAAGGCTTATCGTTTGGTACATTTCAATATTCTCCCAGAAATTCTTAAGGTAATCCATTCACGCGCCAATAAACATTAGGTTTCTATCGACAAATAGGTGGGCGTGTTGAGAATAAGTTATCTAACTACCCCACAGCGGAGTTCTGATCACGTTTTCATTTAATTTGGATGTCTTATAACCCGCAATCTTGGAAGATAGAAAACTAAAATGTATTTATACTGGAGGATTACAAGAAGATTATGAGATTAAGATATGCCAACAACGCATTCTTTCATATTTCGGCCACACCGTGCGCAGAGGCGATGAAAGTCTGGAAAAACTGATTGTTGTTGGGAACACCGAAGGCAAACGATCCCGAGGTCGTTCACCAACAAGATGGACCAATAGTCAATAGTCAATAGTCAATAATCTTTATTCAGTAATATCACAAGGATCATTTTGAATCGTCTTACATACTAGGTGAGTCTAGGTGCCAATTCCAGTCCTATCCCCAGTACGAGAAGAACTGGCAAGAAACTCGCTGGGCCCTAGCGCTTTTTTTGTATTATGAACCTTGTTAACATTGTTAGGGACACCTAGCAGAGTTGGAGCTGATTCGTCCCAAGCTTTTTTGTCATCTAAGTACTCTGATATTCTATAATAAGCTTTACGAGACAGGTTTTGTTTAATTACATTTTTGAATTTCGCAATCGATAGATCAAGCATGTCGCTTGGGATCTTGTTATAGAAGCGTACACATTGCCCTATAAAGGATTTGCTTACTTTAGTGAGCCTAACCGTGGGAACAGCTAGTTTATTTTTATGTCTGGTATTAACATTATGAAAATCACTATTTTTTTTAAATAAATTAATGTTTTTATGAACATACATCAAGTTTTCATATATATACTGACATGGCATTGTCATAATGTTAATTTCCTTAAACTTATCTCTAAGAGATTCTCTGGGACCCATGTTATAAATTGCACGAACAGCCCTCTTCTGCAACACAAATATGGTGTTAATATCTGCAGCACTCCCCCACAACAAAATACCGTAAGACATAATGCTATGAAAGTAGCTGAAATATACAAGTCTAGCAGTTTCTACGTCGGTGAAATGACGGATCTTTTTAACTGCATATGCTGCAGAGCTAAGTCTCTTCGACAATTTATCTATGTGCGGGCCCCATTGAAGCTTATTATCTAAAGTTATGCCCAAGAACACTGTGGTGTCCACAAGATCTATATTTTCGTTATTTATTTTTATATTGGTATTTATCTGCTTAACATTTGGTAGTACAAAACGAACGCATTTCGTTTTCTTTTCATTTAGTAATAAGTTGTTTACATTAAACCATTTTACAATTTTAGAGATTGCATTATTCACATCGTCAAAATTAGTCGTACGCCGCTTTTGTTTAAATAAAAGTGACGTGTCATCAGCAAACAGTACAATCTCCTGATCATCCCTAACAAGTTTTGGTAGATCGTTTATATATATTAAAAACAAAAATGGCCCTAATATTGATCCTTGTGGTACACCCATTGTTACCACTGACCCCGGAGAACGTTTCCCATTTACTTCAACTCGCTGTAGTCTGTCAGTGAGGTAAGATGTTAAAAGATTAAGTGCAACCCCCCTAACACCATAGTGCTGGAGTTTCATGATTAATGTTTCATGGTGCACACAATCAAATGCTTTAGATAGATCACAAAAAATACCTAAGGCATCGTGAGATTCCTCCCAGGTATCGAAAATATGTGATACCAACTCAACACCGGCATCAGTGGTTGAGCGGCCCTTTGTAAATCCGAATTGTTTTTTATCAAGTAAATTATTAATGTTAAAATGTCTTTGTAATTGATTAAGAATAAGTTTTTCAAATATTTTGCTAAATGTAGGTAACACTGATATTGGTCGAAAATTACAAGGATCTGATAGACTACCAGATTTGAACAAAGGTGTAATCTTGCTATGTTTCATTAAATTAGGAAAGACACCACTATCAATACATTTGTTAAATATAAAAGCTAGGTCAGGTGCAATAATTTCAATCAATGGTTTTACAACGCTAACAGAAACGCCCCAGAGGTCAGTGGTCTTTTTAACATTAATCAGTTTAAATGCCTTAATGATGTCGTTATTGTTCACATAATCAAAATGGAATGTTACATCACATTCCGCTAAACTATCTTTTAATATAGATTGCGCGATTACAGGTGAAGAGTTTAAAGATTTTGTAGTAGAGACTGGAATGTCAGTAAAGAATGTTTCAAATGCCTTTGCTACATCATTATCTTGGTTGATTGTTGTATTGTTAATGTTTAAATTGAATACAGTACTATGAGTTTTGACTTTTCCAGTCTCACTATTAATAATTTTCCAAGTAGTTTTGATTTTATCCTGACTGGTTTTAATTTTAGAACTTATATGCTGAGACTTTGCAATTCGACAAACATTCTTAAAAATTTTTGAGTAATTTTTAACTTTAGTTTTAAACTCTTCACTAAAATTATACTGTTTTTCACTGTATAGTTCATACAAAGTGCGCCTGCTTTTATGAATACCTGCTGTTGCCCACTCACAAAATTTAGAACTGCTAGAGACCACAACCGTTTTGGATTTAAAAATTGCATTGAACTTTTGATTAAACTCATTGAAAAAAGTATTATATAAATCATTTGGATTGTCATCATTATATAATAAGCGAGGTAAGGTGGTAGCTAGGTTCAATTTCATTTTTTCCAAACGATTAGTGGTTACAGGTGTATAAGTTATTTTTTTTTGAGTATTTATTTTTACTATTGTTTCTATTGTCACTAGTTGACCAAGATGGTCTGATTGAATATTGCTAATTAATTTTTTCATTATTTCTTTTATATTAGTAAAAATATTATCTATGCAATTGGCTGAAGTAGCCGTTATTCTAGTTGGCTCCATAAATAATGGTTCAAGATTAAATGATTTAAACAAACTAATTATTCTGGTACTTAAAGAGTTTTTCTCTAGTAAGTTTACATTGAAGTCACCGCATACTATGATTTGTTTATTTGATTTTGATATAATATTGTTCAAAATTTCCTCCATATTTCTTTCAAAAATATCAAATGAAGCGGTTGGTGGGCTGTAAGTGCTTATAACAATGAACTGCTCCAACTCCACACAGGCTATCTCAATGTGTCTTTCTACAGAGTGGGCTACAATGTCTTTGCGTTCTTTGAACTTAATTTGTCTATTTATTAGAATTAATGATCCGCCTCTTATAGAATTTACTCTGCAGAAAGAACTACCAACTTGGTGATTCTGGAAATTAAACATGAGCTCATGGCTTCTTAGCCAATGTTCTGTTAGGCAGACTATGTCAATGTTGTTTGAGTTCATGTATAAGTCTAACTCTAATTCTTTTTTACTAAGTCCTTGAATATTTTGATGCACCAAGTTGGTAAACTTAAACTTATTTTTACATGACATATTGTTAAATTGACTTTTTTTTGAATATTTGGTGCTAGAGATTTCCTCTATTGTCTCTGCATTTAATTTAAATGACTTGGAGTAATGTCCAAAGTCATGTCAATAATATGCTCAATAGAAGCATTATTAGTAGCCAAATTTTTGGCTGTTATACTAAAATAGTAAGATAGCGACACAGCTACCTGTCGTTTGTAATAATTGGGAAGGTAGTATTTACCTTTTGTCTGATAATAATTTTTATCAATAATACTATTGATGTCTATTAAATGGAAATTATTATTGCATGACATTGTATGCAAAGTCTGATTTAACTTATATCTAAGATCATTTTCTGCTTGTGGCAAGCTGTTGCTGTAGGGGAATGTAAACATTACAATTCTATTTACTTGTAAAGTTAAAAGCGTTTCAACATATTTAATTAGATCAAATTTGTTTACATTACCCCTATTTCCAAGCCATATCACTAAATTAGAGCACTGGTCAAAGTTATATTTACTTATATTTTGCATGATTTCATGCAGGTCGGAGTAAGGTAAGCAATTATTTATTATTGGCTGTCCCATTCTAGTATTTAATAACTGGCCCATGGTTTTTCCAATTTCATCGCAGAACATTATAGTTTTATTTTTAATTTTATTTTTGTTCAGCTCGGCACACAGCTGAGAAGTTGATGAGGCAGCACTCACTGGCCCCGGACTCACAGGAGGCTGACAGTGGCATGAGTGGTTAGCCACAAGGGAGTCAAAACGCTGTTGATTGCTATTTGACAGCCTGAGTAGTTCATCCATGGCCAATGAGTACTCCCGTATCACTTCCTGGGACTTTTCATATCGGTTTGAGATTGATTTTAATGATTCTTCTACACTGGCAAGTTCACATTGAAGATGCTGTATTTCAGAATCATGTCCTAATTTTGAATTTTCCAACTGTAATGTACACATCTTTAGTTTATCTATTAAATCAATTTTTTCTCTCTTAGTCCTAATATGAGATACAATATGTTTTTGTTTTTTTAATTGTCTTTTTGTTTTATTAATAAATTTATTAATCTTTACATATTTTTTAAGTTTATTTTTACTGAACTTATTTCTGGTGCATGCTGCAACTCTCACCGAGTCATCATTTGTCAAATCTATCGTTACAGTGGGGGTATCACAGCATGCATCAGGGCCATTTTCCCTACCAGCTGACACTAACTCGTCGAATAAACTTTGGGTTTTTTGTGCGACAGAGCATTGAGCGGCCTCTTGTAGCTCTGTGATTTGATGGTGGGCATCACAGAGTTCCTTCTCCAGGGTGGATGTTCTCTTCAGGGCCTGTTCATACTCTGAGCCGCACTGGTCGAACCCATCAATGATGCACTGTAACCTATCTCGTTCTCCTACAGTATCTGTATATTGTGAGTGTAATGCAGACAACTCACTTTTTAACCTATCATTATTATTGAGTGCATCTAATAATATATTCTCATTGTCCTCTCTTTCATTTGTCAACTGTGTGCACAGCTCCCTTGACACTTTCAGTTCTTGCAAAGCCTGTTGGAGATTGATCTCCTTCTGGCATTGCAGGGCTCGTCGAGTCATCATCGTGAGAAAATATAGTTTACCTTCTCACAACGACCACAGAACCAGCACAAGTTCTCTAGGGAAATGTAAACACTTGTTGAGGTTATGTGTCTGGAATTGTTGTACTTACGTGCTTTAGATTTAGATATTTGAATAGTAGGAAATAGTATTCCGTGCCAATAAACAACACACAATAGGCAACAAACACTTCCAAACCAGAAAAAACAATGATCAAACTCCAAGTTTTCAAACTTCGTAACCGAAAAAACGCTATTATTTTGTTGGCAAAATTACTAGAATAACACGAATTTCACTAATAATAACATTTACACACGTTTGTTATGTTGTATTTATGCGATGAAATTGTAAAAGGCTACCTAAATACACTTAAATCTAATAAAAATAAAAATAAAAGAATGGAACAATCTAAAACCGATATGACCGATCAAGTGAAAGACTCATCGTCCTCCAAATTTCACTCGATCGTAAGAGATGCACTGGACAGGAACCGGTGGAGGCAGATCATTCGCTCCAGATGCAACCCCGAAGCTGACCACGATCCTCAGATATGAGGGACCGACTAGAGAGAGAGAGAGACAAGAAGATTATATAACTTGACATAATTCTGAGTTGACGAAAGGTCTAAAGGACAGAAATAACTTTCCAAGCACATTTTTATGGACCAGGAACACAATAATTCTGCCATAACAGTACAACTAAAGAAAACATTATTTACGATTGCCATAACTCTGGTTTAGCTTCAGCAAATAAAATACGAAGTTCGCCGATAGGATACGAAAAATGGATGATACTAAAAGCTCTACAAAGACGATTAAGTACGCTCGATTCGAAAAGAGCTATCATAGTGTCAAACTCTTGGTTTTGCACCTTCATTTACATTCTAATCAGCGATTTCTGTCTGCGTACACTCAATCACGACTGAGGTTTGAACTTGATTCAAATCTGGAGTAAATGGTGTTATCAGTTCAAGACTTTTCAAATCAACTTTTACGATGTAGCGTTGATCTTCATCACTTCATGCCTTCTGGATATTACTGACCTCGTTCGCATTAAGTGCCTCCCACTACCTACTACTTTAGGCGTTATTGTGAATTATATTTTAAAACGTTGTTTATCGCTGCTTATTAAGATTTTTATAAAACTGTAGTTTCGTTGCTTTAGACTACTGAAATTCCATTGGTCAATGAGAAAGTTAAGTATAAAGTTGTTTGTTCATAAGGAATATTTTTAATAGAAGAATATATTTAACGGGTTTCCCCGAGACTTGTTTGCAAAATGTTTTTTTCATACAATTTTCAACCTCTCACTACATACATCTCTTGAGGTTGAATTTCAGGAATTCTATTCGTAGACACTAAAGAAACCCTACCCTCTAAATTTCTGAGGTAGTTTTGGCTTTAACTGTTTACAATTTTTCTTATGCCTTTACGCCCTTTAAAGAAAATTTCTTAAAATCCTTGCTTAGTCCTTTCTTATTAATCTACTATGTACGTGGCTACGTGGCTATAAAGAATGCACTCTCCAAATTTCAAGTTTTTAGTATCAGTGGTTTAGGCTCTGCATTGTCCGTTAATAAGCAGTGAGTCACACATACAAACTTTATTTAAAAGTACTGTGATAACAAAGTTTCGATCTACGATGAAGTAAATGGCTTAAGATAAGTAACAATAGTTCTTAATGTGTTAGGATTTTTATGTCAAAACTATTCGCTAGCAGCAGTTCTGAAACGGTCCAACGGCTCAACCTTCAAACAAACTAAAATAACCCCTAAAATGTTATCTGATTTATAGTTCCCAATCGTCATTTTATCGAAGCATATAATAATCCTATCGGTTTTTATTAAGCTTCAAAAACATGTTTTATTACTAGACTTGTTAATCTACTGTGTATATCAATTTTAATCAACTTCTATCATCCGTCTAACGAGAGTTAGAACTTTGCGAGTAAATATATTTGTTTCTTCCGATAACAGGATCCAATAAATTTAAATTCCCTAAGGGCTAAAGTTTTCGAGCAAGTAATAGATTACTGTAATTATGAACGTACTGAAATTCAAGTCAGAATATTAACAATTGATAATAAACTTGATGATTCTGCGGAAATGTGTCTGAAATTCGATACATATTACTGCCTTCATTGTGCAAAAATTGAGACATGACAATACTGTACTTTCTGACTGTTTTGCTTTTGCTTTTAGGTTGGAACGATACGAAAGGTTCCTACTTCGCACCTTCCATTTATTCCTTTGTACCTTGACATTCACCTAGAAACCATAAGGTCGCTATTCATCCACGTCAAGGTGTCAATGGCGGCGTGAGACGTTCTATGAAACCTTTTGTATCGCAGGTAGAATAACAAGTGATCTATTGTGTAGAACGCTGTCATCAAGATTATAAGATAGGTTTAAGGTGAGATGAACGTGTTACGTCTGGAGTCTGTATCGTGTCTAGTCGCTTTATGTCTCAAACCTTCCTCATTGGTGCATTCCCTTCGATGATACCACTTTTTATAAAGATTGAGCGCGACAGTTTCCTCGATGTCTTCTTAATTTTGGTAAAGTTTAGTAACGGTATATGATGATAATAAAAACGGGCCGAAGTGCAACTCCTGTGCAACTCCAAAGTTTGAAAGGTATTTTAGTTAGAATCTCTTGCATACCGTAGGTTACATTATTTTCGGACTAGTATTAAACGTAGCTGTTCGCGAGGTATGGGCGTGTGATCTACATTACCAGTACTTACCTACCTGATTTATCATCGAACGCTCAATAAATATTGATGAATCGCGACGCAACTGCACTGGACCATATTCTCAATTTGTTTTCATGAACCTATAAAAAACATTAATATTTACGACGTACTTAAACGTAAATAAATATTTGTTATGCTTGATTTGATTGACTAAATCGATTTGCAACCGCGCTTTGACAATGGGATAACATCAAGCGAAATTCATCACACAATAGAAGCAATTTTTATTGTGATTGTCCAAAATTACAATATCCAATTCAGATGATGATTGAAATGAACTGTAATTTTCTTTTAGAGTTTCTCAGTATATCGCGTCTACGTATCGTACAGCTGTTATAATTGTCTACACTACGAAAAAGAATTTTCTTATTACTATTGTGAAAAAGGAAAAAAAAATTGTTTGGGGTTCAAATATAATGAAATAATATTGTATATGTAATCAACCAAAGAATCGGAAAGAATACAAAATATTTTATCAGTACCGTACAAACAATATGTTAACTATCCATAGGACAAGTTCTTATAGTCTAGACGTCTAACGTAAGAAGGTACCTACCCATTATTTATGTTGTATCATATCATCATTACCTACCCTTAGATTGAATCAGCTGCTCTCGACACAAAAATGATACCAAGACAAGGTCACAAAACAAATACCACTAAAAAGCAATTTCGGTCTAGTCATAATTTGGTGGTCCTAGCCAGCCTACAGTAAACAATGTTATATTACGAGTATAGCTACCAATCTCAGCATAATCGCAACAACCTGTTGTTAAGGTTATTTTGTAGGAGAAATTAAATGGGAATTCTTTGTCAGAAAGTTAAAAGGGTTTCTGATGTTATAATTACATTATACCGGGAGTTATTTGAATGTATAAATCTTTGTTTCGCTATTTTGCTGATTTAAAGCATTTACAGCCATAATTTTCCTGGTTGGATTAAACAATGACGCATACCTGTGACTTTGGTGTTGTGGTTTTATTCACGGTTTCTGCTATATTTACGATCACATTGATCAGAAATGTATCTTAGACCACCTATTAATGATAAGTTCTTCCTGTCTCAAGATTAAAGGCTTTTTCACTTAATTTTACCCTTAATCTAAATTAAGGCAAAGGATTATTTTGTTCTACTTCCGTTCGTACAAAGTTTTCCTTAAAGACTTATTTCACAGCGTGTGAATTCGATCACCGAATCACTAGATAGATAATCTATCTAAAGCAAAAGCTGTTAATACTGACAGTAAAGTGCCACAAAGTGATTACCTATTCGCAAAAGCCTCAAATCGTAAAAAGGAATGTTATTTTACGGCAAATTATTGAAATAAAAATATCAAAATGACTACGCACTGAGCATGTGAAAAAGCCAAAAGGTAATAAAGTTGTAAAATGCGAACACATAGGTACTGTACTTAATCGATTAGCCAAGATGGTAATGGTTTTACCTCTGATCCTCCGCCGAGCTTGGCCTTGGACGAAGAGTCACGCAATAAAGTTTTTTGTTGCTGAAACAAATAGGTAGGCGTTTAATAAAGCAATAGTGGAAAAATGTGAATGGAACGTATAAGTAGGTACTTATTCATATTTTATTTGGTTTCTACTATCGTAAGCCGTATCTTCTAGTCTAAAGGCTACATTAGGTACTTTAAAAGGGCTTGATTCAACATTTTCTACTTTATTGCCATAAAACTTGATTGGTTTTGGATGTCTTTGATTCGTTGAAGATTGTTCGTCAAAGAAATGGGTAGGCTTTGACAATTAACGTTGAGATCTCACGTTACGGGCCAAGATCAGTGAAGTTTGATTCGTTACAATTCAGAATTAATGAGTGTAGGTCGCTTTTTGTTTGATCAACCTATTAATTGAGTTGATGTCTTTGTTTTGCTACCAAAGGTCATGCGAACTGGCGGACGTTAAACATTAGGTTCCGAGAAGTTCTAAGAGGAGCCTCATTTGTTACGAGAACTTTAATTTCTTCAAACAATTCTGGTTCTTTAGGCTTTTAAAACTTTCACTTTTCCTGATATATTTAAAATCATTAAGAAAATTACTTCGCATTTTCGAGAGAGCCTATTACTTTTTTTCTAAACCTTTTAAGTAACTAAGTTCAACAATCTGAACGGTGAATAAAGCAATAAAGTAGCTAATAAAGACTTACAGATTCTTAACTGGATTTTTAATTGAAGTACCTAACTGGTTTTCTTATTTTCTCTCAAACTATAGAATGTTTGATCGTGGCACAGATTTTTGTAATTTAACGTTTGCTTACCGAACGAATAGAGGACAACGCGTACACTTTATCGATGTTTGCTGAGGAACTTATGGCAGAAGCCCACCGACTTAGCCGGGCGACGAGCCAAAATCTCACAATTTTTAGGACAAGTATAATATTACGCCTAAAATATGTGAAGGAAAATACTGAAGCGTTTGTTCCTAAAACTGTGACGCCTTCGGTTTCATAACTTTTTACTAGAAGTAGCTAATCTGGAATTTCTGGAGCTCGGTTCCAAATTAACCTAATTCGGTTTATGAAAGTTTTGAGAGGTTTGAGCGTGTTTTTGTTCCTAACTTTCCGTTGCCGCGAGCATAAAAACTACTCTGTGGTTTTAGGAGCTTCGTACACAAAGACATATCACTCGGGGAGGCTTTTGAGACATGGTTGCTAAGACCCGCTGGCACTAAAATGAGGCTAGGACGAAACTCTTATTGAATTGAAGCCACCATAAAGAGAGCACTCTCCGCCTAAACAAATAAAATAGGTTACTTAGCACTTTTTGATGTTACAAAAGCAACAGAAAATAAATAACCTTTAATCTTGAATCCCATTTTAGAACCTAGTCGTCTTTGAACACTTATAATCAGTTATTCTTGACAATTTCCTTAAATTACATTACGTTGATTACATAAAGTTGTGGAAATCGAAGCGTGTTTGGTGAGGCGAGGGGGGTGGTGGTGCAAGGGGGGGAGCCGCGTGCGCGAACAAGGTCAGGGGCCCAGCTCGCGTCGTACGATTGTTTATTGACCAAATTCGGCGTGTTTCGGCTCCACATGATGTAGCTGTGGATCCGTTTCTCACGGTCTCTATCAGTGATGTGATATTATGATGTGATGACAATTATACAAGCTGTTTTCGCTTGTGGCGAATTCTTTTGTAGGTGAGGGTTGTTCGGTCTTTTAAAAAACGGTTCTTAGAAAATTGTACCTAATGGTAGGAGTAAGACTACTCGTTGGACAAAAAGTTAACATTGCTGAGTCTATGTTGACTGCTTGAATTGTGCTGAGTTTTTTATGTTACATTTACAAACCTACCTACTTCGTCCTCAAAATGGTTTGGGAATGGACGCGTAACTTAGACGAAATTAATTCTACCTTACTAACTAGACTTAAATTGAGTGTAGTAAAATAGATATGGCTTAAGTTCTTTTTATCGTTGATTTATAATTGTCTAAAAGCACCTTTAAAGGTCTACGATAAAAAACCTAGTTTGAATATTGGAGGATTCAATAATGTGCATCGAAGGACCAAAAGACCATCTAATTTTAATACTAATCGATTTTGCTCGAAGGACCATACCTAGTTTTAATACTAATGTATTTGGCTCGAAGGACCATAATAAAATTTAGTTTGGATATCCTAATAACAAAAGTGAACTCATTTAGGTATCTTGAGAGATGGGCGTGTCAGTGACAATCCTGGGCTCCGTGATTTATGGTAACATTGTCCTCTGCGATCTGCCAAAAAGAATAAGACTAGTATTTTAAATAAACGTGCGCCTTGAAAACTGGATGTTAAAATTATTACTCGAGTACCTACTTAACGACACAGAGCATTGTGTCTGGTGACTGGATTATCTCTTCACACTGGTTCTCCCACCGCTGGTATTTTATTTTTGTCATTCGAACTTAAACAAAAAAAAATCACGACTGTAATCCCCAGGCTCGGTAGATATCTCCTCAGACCTCTAGTGACTTAGATCTTTGAGGATATCTAAAGATGGTGGTAGTCACACGTCCGAACATGACATTTAGCGCATGTCCACATTTTGCAGTGGTTAGTATTCCGTATGTGACAGGTTGCAAGCCCATCGCCGCTTATAAGAATACTAACCAATAACATACTCGTACACCTTTGAATTTTTGGTTCAAGGGTAAGTATGTCGGTTTCATCACGATGTTTTTCTTCACCGTTCAAGAGCACCGTTCAAGAAAAAATTATGCACATACATTTTTGGAACAGAAAAACTCATTAATACACGACCAGATCTGAACCCGCAACCTTAAGATCGTGAGGCAGGGGTGCTACCACTACACCACCAGCGGTCTACATTAAACCTTACCTACTTAAAGGTACCTACTCAACCTTAAACCTCTGATCAAAACTTCAGAGCCGTGAGTACAAACATTCAATTTCGGAAATGTCTGCTCAACCATTTGTTAGGAAGCTTCCCCTTTCGGAATGAATGGCTCAATTACGTTACAAAAGACGCCCGCATCGTGACCTAACGCAACATTAGACAAACGTATCAACAAATCTATCAAAACACTAACCACTTTGAGCGAGAGATCAAAGCATGAGAAATCACCGGACAATCTCTGCGGAGAGCCAATGCCAACGTCAACACCAGACTCGGTAGACGATGTTTGCAAATATTAATTATACGCCGACTTCTAATCGAACGATGTTTTTTGTGCTATATTTATTGGCGTTCCGTTTTCTTCCCAAGAAACCTCTGAGTACTGTTGTCTATTTATCTCACTAGCTAGATAACATCACGGTTCCTGTAACTTCGCAAGTTTTTCCTTGTTGACAGTAATCTTTTGTTTTGGCCAAATAATTAGATACTAAAACTAAAGCTTATTAAAAAAAAATACAATGTATTAGGTATTATTAGTTAATAAAATTACCTTGGCTTCTACCTACATCATTTAAGTTTAATAATAATAGACGTAGATAAACGATTACAAAATGCGAAAATTATCCAAAACTAATAATTGAATAGGTACCCACGTCCGCATAGATAGTCATCATCTTCCTGCTCTTTCACCCACGTTGTATGGTGTTATCAAATGTTTTCTTCTTTCATTTTCCTTTACTATTTCCTGAGGATAGAGGGAAATACACTTTTCTATAAATTACCTACTCAGTCCATATTTCGCACAATGCTGTAGACCCATTAGATAAGTAAATTTAATGGCTGAAACCCATTAGATAACTAAATTTAATGACTGAAACCCATTGTATAACTAAATTTAACGACTGAAACCCATAAGATAACTAAATTTAATGACTGAAACCCATAAGATAACTAAATTTAATGACTGAAACCCATTAGATAACTAAATTCAATGACTGAAACGCATTCTATAACTAAATTTAATTACTGAAACCCATTAGATTACTAAATTTAATGACTGAAACCCATTCTATAACTAAATTTAATGACTGAGACCCATAACTTAACAAAATTGAATGACTGAAAATTCTAAGTCGACGGAACCTTCGATGCAGATAATAAAGACACACATGGCATTTTTTTAGACAAGACTCAAGACACATCGGAACCACATTGAACTAAACAGTATCGTGTAGGTAATTATAGCAGTTAGCAGTTGTAGTAGATTTGTAGCACTACTTAATTTGCTGGGAATGTCTCTTGTTTTTCTAAACGTGTTTGTAAACTGACAGATGGTCGATAACTACATGAGTCGATTAGTACTTCCTGGGTGACATCATAGGTACATTTTGTTTTCAACCGACCAAAACAAAAAAGAATCTCAAGTTGACGCGTATTTTTTTGTTTGTCCGCACATTTTCTTCCAGAGTATTCCGATTTTGAGGATTATTTTTTATTCAATAGGGTATACCTACTCCAAAGTTAGTCCCATATAAATACCAGTACCTACCTACCTGGGTGACCGAGCTTTGCTCGGTTTTTTTTTGGGTAAACGACGTTTTATAAAAATGAAATCTAGCTAGATCGATTTATCGCCCCCGAAACCCCCTGCATACCTAAAAATTTCATGAAAATCGCTGGAGCCGTTTCCGAGATCCAGATTATATATTCTTGTGTATTTAACCTAAATACACTTAAAAAAACAAATGAACAGAACCTAATTGAGTTTACTTCAAAAAAAAACAATCAAATACAAAAATTAACAAAAAATACAAAACTGTGGGTAGATAGGTAAGCTACGTAAGCAAATGAAACGATGTTTCCTCGACGATGTCTGGCGATCGAATGGGGACGGCCGCTGGTGAGTGCCGCCTTTTATACTTTTTGATAGCACGTAGCCAATTCATTTCCCATACGGCCTCTCCTGACAGGAGTTCGTCCTCGAGCTCCCTTAACTCTGTTGGTCGGTCTCCAGCAATGGCATGGAGATTCCTTCTAGATCGTCATGCTCCTCATTGTTAAGACTGTTCTCTGATGTGTGTGAGCTTCTGCTTCCGGCTGGTCTTCTCTTTTAGGCGTGACGCTGGCGTGCAGCTCTGCCGCAACGCTTGCGTCTGGAGTGCCCGATAGTAGCCTAGCGCCTGCAGACGTACTAGGTTGTTGCCCGTCGTGTGCTGACTGCGAAGTGGCTCTGGGCAAAGGCTCGTCAACTCTAGGATGTGGTTGAGTCGCGGCCCCAGTAGACTCCTCGCTATCGAAGTCTGCATCTGCACAAAACATCGGGAAAACATAGGCGCATACAAGTATACGCATTAGACCTAACATGCTAAATTACTAAGTCAGAGGCACTACGTGAAGCAAGTAACTCAGCGAATATAAGGTCAAATCAGAGGCACGACGTGAGGCAGTATTTTGACCCTAGACAAGCTCAGTCAGAGGCGCGACGTGAAGCGTGACTAGGCAAACAAGAACTAAGTCAGAGGCGCGACGTGAAGCGTGACTAAGCAAACAAGAACCAAGTCAGAGGCGCGACGTGAAGCGTGACTAGGCAAACAAGAACTAAGTCAGAGGCGCGACGTGAAGCGTGACTAAGCAAACAAGACCCAAGTCAGAGGCGCGACGTGAAGCGTGACTAGGCAAACAAGAGCTAAGTCAGAGGCGCGACGTGAAGCGTGACTAAGCAAACAAGAACCAAGTCAGAGGCGCGACGTGAAGCGTGACTAGGCAAACAAGAGCTAAGTCAGAGGCGCGACGTGAAGCGTGACTAAGCAAACAAGAACCAAGTCAGAGGCGCGACGTGAAGCGTGACAAGGTCAATAAGGGTCAAGTCAGAGGCGCGACGTGATGCGTAACTTGTACCACCGCGGTTAAGAAAAGAGGCGCGACGTGAAGCGTTTTCTTAACCTCGGCTAGGATAGTAACGCATGACGCCACGCATCCTAGTAAGAGCCACAATTGTCAGGGTAAATAGCCACAATGTCGGAGCTGCTGGTGTAACTCACTACTACCAAAAATGTTTCATACTTCACCGGGGTCGACTTGCCACACCACTAAGCCATGTTCTGCGGCAGTCAGACTTCTTTCCGTACGAACCAGCCAATAGCTCGAGCTCGTATTGGTGATGCGGTAACGATCACACGACCTCATAGGAATCGCGTATCCTGGAGTTCAGCTTCTGGATTGGTAAAAACAAAACCACATGTTAAGGTACACTGTTACAAACTCCATAGTGTTCAAGAACACGTCTGCAGAGCCAGAAGCCCAAGGGAAGCATCGCGCGCAGTAAGTAGAAAGTTCGCGTCGCATGCTCGTCCCACCACGCGAAGCGAAACGCCTCACGTATGCCATCACACACACCGATATGATATGTGTGATTGAAGTTAGCGACTGCAACATAAAACATTCAGATTAATACACACTTACAATGCGGCACACCTCTTGGGGTACCATTCTCTTTTCAAAGGAGTACTGTACTGAGCTGCGGCTTGGGTAGTTTTACCCCGCGCACCACTCAGTAGTTTAAGTTCATAACGGTCACTTGGTAAACCCTTGATAACACTGTACGAGTAGCGACAGCAGAGCGACGGAAGCAGCAAAGCGACAGCGACCGCCTCGCGATCGGCCTGCCGTACTCCACTCTTCAAACGCTCGGCTTCACCTGACCTTGTCTAATACCTCTGAAATCTCACAAACAACGGTTATACGATTTTCAACATGTTTACTTTGATCACCAGTAGTGCGTAAGGCTTACAATGCCTTCAGAGTGTTGAGTTGTCTCGTTAGACGCGAAATCAGCTGGTGTCAAGTCAGTTAAGTCAGTAGGTACACGTTATATAAGCGGGAGAAGAAAGGTCATTTCGACTCGAGGGTAGTCGAAATACAGCACGGCTCATCGGAACGGGCATACACGATGATTACCGTTCTCAGATACGCTCGCGACACCTTTCCCGACTAGGAGTAAGAGCGGCGATATCGCAAACTAGCTTCAAGATAACAACTGCCATAGATCACGTCATATGAACGATCAGCGTCACGCATCGTTCGGGAGTATGTAAGACGCCTGTTGTCGTTTCGAGAATGAGACTGAAACCCACTCCTACTCCGTGGAGCCCTATATGTGCGCCACGGCGTTCGACGATGTGACACATCGGGAACGGGATCGTGATCTATTTGAACGAGAACTGCCTCGACATGTTATATCTCGAAATGTGAACGAGGACTACGTGTACGGTTGCGTGAGCTACCCCGTGAACAATGTCTAGAACTTACAAGAGTTCTCAACTCATCGATTTAAACAACAAAACACAAAAAAATGACAACTGTGTGTAGTTGTATTTTTGCTTCCTTTGTGGTTTATAGGCCTTTGTCTGGTTGTTTATCAGTACAAAGGTAACGTTTTACCAAGAAAGCTGCATGTGGACACAGACCTATCCCACTTCTGATCTTGTGTATTTAACCTAAATACACTTAAAAAAAACAAATGAACAGAACCTAATTGAGTTTACTTCAAAAAAAAACAATCAAATACAAAAATTAACAAAAAATACAAAACTGTGGGTAGATAGGTAAGCTACGTAAGCAAATGAAACGATGTTTCCTCGACGATGTCTGGCGATCGAATGGGGACGGCCGCTGGTGAGTGCCGCCTTTTATACTTTTTGATAGCACGTAGCCAATTCATTTCCCATAATATATATACAAGAATTGCTCGTTTAAAGGTAAAAGATTCCCGTAACACGTCAATATCTCTTGAAATCACGACCAATGTTACCCGTCTCTATTTTATAGATAAACGAAAGACTTTTTATGTAATGTTTATACATTTACTAATTGCTAACTGAAATCAAGGCCCGTATTATTGAGATTTGCTGTGGTTTTTAAATTGATTTTCCTTTAAGTAATTAAGCGCCTAACACATCCTGTTGTGATAAGGGACTGTAACGACGCCATAGTTATTTTGCTAAAAATATGCTAAATTTTATGTTGTCTAATTATTTTTTACTGCTGTGAAAAATGAGCGTTTTGCGAAATAATGAGGGTTGCGTCAGGAAGCACGCCTGGGCTTTCCATCATGGATTAAACAGCTTTGCTAAGCCAGATAGGTAGGTAAACCACTGCCCTGCATAAATATCCCATTTTAGAAATAGGTACCTACGTAGGTTTTGCAGCTATCCTACATGATTTATAGAGAGTTTATGCGGAACTTTTTATGAACAAGACGCCGTTGGACGATTCTCAACGGCACCATTTTACTATTAGTCATTGTTCGCAATAAACGATTTTGGTTATCTCGTAAAATACTAATAATACAAACGCGAAAGTTTGTAAGAATGTATGGATGTATCGATGTCTGGATGTATGTTTGCTACTCTTTCATGCTGAAACGGCACAACGAATCTGTATGAAATTTGGCACAGATATAGATATAGATTATTAGTCTGGAATAGCACATAGGCTACTTTTCACCCCGGAAAAAATCACGTGGGATAGTTTTTCAAGCTAGTATTCAATATTTTTTTACCCTTCGGAAAATCTGACCATTTGAAAGTCTGACCTTGTGAAAATAAAGCGTGAAATAACTTATTATCAACCAATCGTTTAATGCTTCTTCATATTATCCCAGATAATATACCTTATACTAGTAATATTATCAGCTGGAAAGATGAGCTCTGAAATCAAGATTAAAAAAGTTTTTTTAAAAAAACGATAAAATATAAATTGAGAAAATCACCCTGTCTAGAATAGTTTTAAGATGGAGTGGGCTGGAGTTCGTGACTCCAGCCCACTCCATCTTAAAACTACAGTCACGGCGACAAAAGTAACCCGTGCGCGCACCCGCTTAGTAGGATCATGGGGCGCAATGCAGAACAACGGATTTCTAGTTCTAAATAAATTCATGAGATGGCGTTAGGAGTATCAATTCCTATTAATGATTGCGTAAAAATCATAAAAATCCGAAATTATGCACTGAGATAAATATTTTATATTTTAACTATGTTTAGACTAAATAAACTCATGACGAGAACATAAAAAAAACCTTTCATAACAAAATTTAAAAATTTTTGCAATATATTTTGCACCTTGCGGCCAGTAGCGGCAACACAATGATATTTTTGAACCAACTATATAGTTTCTTACTTGGTGTTCATAGATGGCGCCTGAAAACTTATTTCTATTCTATATATTCTGGAGGATATAGTACGTGTGAGTAGGTACCTTCATAGATCTATGCTCGAAAAAAGTTCAAATTTATCGGAAGTTCGTGTGGAGTGGATGTAGGTGTAGGTACCTACCTCTGAGTAAAGTAAAAATGTACTACAAGGATGTAGGTGTACCTACCTACTTTTTTACGCAACAAGTAAATGGCTTTCTTCGATTATTCTTGATCAGAGATGGCTTTGGTTGAACGAAATAGGTAGGTACCTACCTACACAGGGATAGATCCACAAATGCAGCACTTTTTACAAGGCTACTTATTACTCCTATTAAAATCGAAGTCTTTATCAAGACTTAGCTAGGTAGGTACCTACGTACCTACTTGCTGCAGAAAGTGATAATTAGTGAAGTCGCACTGTCTGTTCTGTAGGTAGGTAGGTACCTAGGTACCTAGGTACGCAATGACGAACTCAATTTGGTCGGATCTGAATTTAGAGACTAGGTAAAAATAAAAATGGTTATTTTTTGTTTTATTGATTTTAGATAGGTATATATATATATATGTATATACATATATATATATATATAAATTAAAATGTAAAATAAGTGTATAATAAATGTAAATTAAGTTTTTGTATAGGTATATATATATATATATATATATATATATATAGGTATATATATATATATATATATATATATATACCTATACAAAAACTTAATTTACAATTTATGTAAGCTATCTAGGTACTTATTAAAAAAATATTATATACTCAGGTAGGTACACTAACTAGGTAGGTACCTGTACTTACCTACCTACCTAAACTAAATCATCCCAAATAGGTACCATAGGTAGGTAACCCTTAGAGCTAGGTACCTACCTACTTAAAAAATCACAGTGTGATAGATCAATATGATTATCATTTATCATCACCATCAGTCAAAGTAAAATCCTACTAATATTATAAATGCGAAAATTTGTTAGAATGGATGAAATTCGGTACAGCTATTTATACCATAATATAGATTATAGTCTGGAATACCTAACACATAGGCTACTTTTTACCCCGGAAAAATGTACGGTTCCCGCGGGATAGATTTGTTTTTGTTTTTCAAAGTACCACGCGGGCGAAGCCGTGGGTGGAAGCTAGTGATCCATAAAACAGCACGAGTGCTAGTGCACGACGCGGCAAGTAGGTATTTTCCAATTCCGTAAACCAAATTATGTAAAAGTGAACTTTATGTAGATACGATTAAAGATTATAATTAACCGTCATAGCTCATCATCAATGGCATGCTTCCCCCGCTACCCCGCGTGGCGCCCCGCCGTCGGTCGGCGTTGCCTTGTAAAAACTGTAGGTACCTACATTGCACAAAACGTCACCAATTGTACATCCCTTTCTCTCATAAACAATTTTGTATTGCTTTTCTTTATTCTTTGTTATGGCACGTGTAAGTAGTGATGTGCTGTTCCGGGTCGCGTAGTAGGTACATAATGAGAATATCGATTTGGGTTTATTATATTTGAGGATTTATTATAATGAATTCTATAAAAATCGATTGAAATAATATTTTACGTCACATTGCTATATGGTAGGTATCTATACATAACTAAATGTAGGTAAAGTACCTAAATGTTAACCCTACTAGTTATCACCCGATTATTATTAAATGCTAGATTACCACTGACTCACTGATTGACATAACATAGTTAATTATTATATTATAAATGAATATATACCTACATTATACTTTGAAGCTTAAAGTGACTACCTACTTGTTTACATCTCATTTCACTTTGCTTAGGTTAACAAAAAAAAACAAGTATCGATTATTGTTTTCATAGAAACCTACTACCCCATCCCTAATTATGTTTATGATTTGTCGTAACCTTGAACGGACCAATCAGCGCTCACTTACCCGAAAAATTTCACGTAAGGTTGAACAAAATATAACGACATCTATCGTCGGTTGGCACACCCAACGCTTTAGTTAGCGCCATCTATTAGCACACCTCCTTTTTAGGGTCTTAGATCTTGCTCAAATTGCGACATCTAGCGTACAGTAGTGGAAGGCAAAATAGCCCGCAGAAAAATAGCCCGAAACCGTTTCACGATTCGAAGTAGGAGATTGTCTATCTGTACTATATTTGATCTGGGGTAGGATACACCTATCTCTCTTCTACCTAGGTTAATACCAATGTTGCCGTTATAGGTACCTACCTATAGCTGGTAGGTAGGTAGGTATTACCTAAATCGGGTAATGCAAATTTCAGTCAGGTAGGTCAGTGATAGAAGGTCATGAGTATGTAAAGGCGTGTCTTCGTTTAACTTTGTGTTAGCTATTATGATGTGCTAATACAGTTTCAAATTGCAGCGTCAAAGCTGATACGTAGGTACAAGTGGGACCTTGGTACAACTGGGTAGGAAGGAGAAAGTAACATCTTCATATTCATTTATTTAGATTTCCAGGGGCGGTTTTGACCAAACTATGTAGTTAAGGGGTTAAGGGCCGGTTTCACGGTGCTCTGTTAATTAAACGAATTAAACAAACTGATTGTTAGCCTTTGAATCGTCTGTTAAAGTTCTTTGTGTTTCATGTCCTGTCACAGGATTATCTTCCGAAAATAAAATGACGTACCTAATATAGATAACGATAGGTAGGTACGTACCTACTTTAACATTCTTGCCCTATCAGGTACCTACTTAATGCTTTATTCAAAAATGAAGGTTTGGACTAGAGTTATAATTTCGTGACAAGTCGTGCCAAAAAGCCGGAAAACATTTTAAAGTTTTTAATAAAAACAAAATGAAATCGAAAAACTTTACAGCGGAGCATACCTACGGGCTGCAAGAGCCAAAAAGCCGGACGTGGAAAAATTCGGTAATTACGGAAAAGTTACCTAGGTAGGTACTTACTAACTAACCTAGAATCTAGATATTAACGTATAGTTTTTTTAAAAAAACATGGATTAGTACGTAATGGACAGCAAAATTTTGAAAATACCTACTAAAGGAGCCAAAAATTAAGAATTAAAGTAAGTAGGTACCTACTAGATAGACCGTACCACACCACACACTACCAAATTGAATCTATTTCAACCTCCCCTAGCTAAAGTAGTTGAAACAATCTGATCGCAACACCTAGGTAACCAATATCATTACTTAGGTAGTTATGGCAACTACATAGAGCCATCTACGCCCAAGGTTGTTACCTGGTCTACACAAAGAGTTGACCAGCCCTGACCTTACGCAAGCTGCTTTCCACAAGGGCTCATTTCAAAAGGGGTCGAGCTTTTAGCTACTGACAAAGGTTCTCCGGATCTTTAGAGCGAAGACGTTTGAATTTTGTAAATAGGTAGGTAGGTATACCTACCTATAATATAAACTTGTTTAAACATGTTTTAGGCGGAAATATAGGTAGGTACTTAGATAGCTACCTAAAATAAGTAGTTAGTTTTAGTTACCTACTTATGAAGGTAGGTATATTATAAATTTTAAGCATCTTTATGTATGTAGGTGTACCTACTTAAATTAATAAGTACCTATCTACCTACAGTAACTGTTAGATAGTGTACAATTTGTGTTATATTTGACGTTGCTTAAAAATTATAGGTTTGAAGTATCAATAGGTACTTAAATAGGTAGGTAAGTATTTAATCCACACCAAATCGAAATAGATAATTACTCACCAACACACGTAAATCTAGCTACCATATACCACCTAGGTACTTAGAACTAAGGCACCTTTCAGTTTAAATAATAAATTGAAATTGAAATTGAAATTGAAAAATATTTATTCAGTACAATCACAAGGATCACTTTGAAACGTCTTACATGCTAGGTGAATCTATGTGCCAATTCCAACCTAACCCAAGTACGAGAAGAACAGGCAAGAAACTCGTCTCGGTCCTAGCGCTTTTTTGTATGATCCTTCTTACAAAAAAATGTAATCAAGATTATCTAATAATAATAACATAAAAACAGAACATAAATACATAAAACAAAAGGACAGCGTTTACATTGCAAATTGGTTAGCTGTCGGAGGGCGGAGCGACATCGGGCCATGAGTTCCTATCATCAATATATTCATTTATATTATAATATGCTTTCTTTAATGTTTTCTAAATGGTTTCCGCTTTAAGTTTAAGGCTCTGAATAATCCTAACTATGTACCTTCCTTTGTGGGTCACTTATTTTTTATTTTTTTGGGTAGGTACTGCTTTCATCTATACCTAACTGTTAACGCCGTAGATCTACCGCAACTTTGCTTAAGTAATACTTTATCTTTAGATACCAATGTATACTCATTCTAAGTGGACTAGTTTGTTCTTTTTGAGTATAAATAAAGATCTTTAAACCGAATAATGAATGACTTAACAGAAATAAAATAATAACATTCTTACTACGAACACTACTTTTACTGTGTTAAGCAATTTGGAAAAGTTTAGAATGTACCTACCTAGCTAGACTTCCGTTAGGCTAGTTAGTCATTTCAAAAATATTATAGACAAGTGGTTTTCGAAAATGAAATTAAAACGCTATGGATGTGTGTTACGAATCTGTCTTTCTCAACGTAATCTCTAACCATTTAGGTAAGTCGAAGTATAAGTATGTTTTGTACCTACCTACATCGATTTGGCAGTCCAGGGATCGGAAAACCTATTCATAACGGTAACCTGTTCATAACGATTGAAACGATAACCCTTTTGCATTGGGTTTTAACCGAAAAAATAACTGTTACCGAATTATACGGTATACCGAAATAATTGTGAAAGACTTAGCCTAAATCTTCCACGTATGGAATACAAATTATCTACCACATTAACTCTCACAAAAAATGTAGGTAACAAAAAAGGAAGAATTTAAAAGCGAGTAATATAAAAAATGCGAATTTGCATTCCGTTACGATGCAAAACATAAAGAGTAAAATTCCCACTATAAAAACTAGTTTTTAACATCCATTCAGATGCGCAATTTTGAAGCTCGTTGGACGGACCGCAATTTGAGATTAGAGCTGTCACTTGCTAATTTAGAATCTGATTGAAAAAAAAATATGATCACGACTGTAATCCCCGGGCTCGGTAGATATCTTCCTCAGATCTTAGATCTTTGAGGATATCTAAAGAGGGTAGTCAGAGGCACGTCCAAACATGACATTTGGTACATGCCCACATTTTGCACAGTAGTTAGTATTCCATACGTGACAAGTTGCAAGCCCATCGCCGCTAATAAGAATACTAACCTATGAATGATATATAATATAATGACACACACCTTCGAATTTTTGGTTCTAGGGTGTGTCGGTTTCCTCACGATGTTTTCCTTCACCGTTTAAGAGCACTGGCCTGGCATTGCGCACATAAATTTTTCGAATGGAAAAACTCATTGGTGCACGACTAGGTTTGAACCCACGACCTTCGGATCGTGAGGCAGGGGTGTTACCTCTACACCACCAGCGCTCATTGCTCTGATTGAATAAATAAATAAATATTAGAGGACAATTCACACTACGCCGTCTAGCCCCAAACTAAGCAAAGCTTGTAGATACTATGGAACCAGATAGCTGATAGATAAATTATATAGTTTAATTATAGTAGTTAAGTATTACTACCCTAACTATCGCGCAGAGGTGACTTTTTTCGCCGTGACTGTTTCGTCACTCTAGGTTATGTACCTATGTAGATCTAGAAACAAGACAGCCATCTTTTGTTTAAAATTGACTTGACAACTTGACTATTACTCTGTGACGTTGACAACACCTAACTACAAATACACTTTACACTGGCAAAATTGTTCTCTAAGAGACAGATGCCATAATTGAAGAAGAAGAAGAAGAAGAGTGACGAAACAGTCACGGCGACAAAAGTAACTCGTGCGCGCTATCACTTACAATCAAAAACTACGTACATACAGAGGGTCTACCATGAGTTTTTACAACCTACACTCGCTAGCGACTGTAGTTAAAAAAATGTATGAAAACTTGGTACAGCGCCTCTAGCGGATAGTTGGGTACTAAAACGTCACGTAGCTAACTATCCTACGTCACAGCGTACTGAGTTAGACTGTAGTTAGTGCTCATTAATTTGCTTAGAATTTGGTACCATGAGTATCAATTTTGACAGATGTCATAGTAACGTACTATTACTACTGTAGTAACGTCAGCCAATCTAAATGTGACAACTCATGGTAGACCTACTGCGCAGCTCTTGCGGCTAACTTCACGAATGCCTAGATTCGTTGAGCGAATAGCTTTGGCACTGTGGGCTGAGAATCTGAGATATATAGGTACTACATGAGTTTTTCACTGGCATTGTGTAGGTGGGGTTATATTGTTTCACCCCGGCTGCCGGGGCTCACGGTTATTGGTACTTATGACGTCCTCAGAGCCCCGTGACTTTTGACCCCCGGCTGGGAATGGAAGCGAGCCGGTGGAAGTGTTAAAGGGCATCCTTAGAGCTTAAAAACCTCAAATCTTACCGCAAAATACTGAAACTAAGCTTCTTAATATAATATTATAATATAGGTACTAGGTTCCGCCCACGGCTTGGCTGGTACCTTGAAAAACTAAATCTATGTCGCGCGGGTACATTTTTCCGGAATAAAAAGTAGCATATTATGTGGTATTCCAGACTACCAATCATCTACGAGTATATCTGTGCCCAACTTCATCCAGATCCGTTCAGTCGTTTCAGGGTGAAAGAGTAAGAAACATCCATACATCCATAGATACCTACGAACTTTCACGATTTGAAGGATTTTTTGCCTAATATTATACCTTTAAACGAGCAATTCTTATAAACGGACTCTTGTATAACTTGTCTACGAATCTCCGAAACGGCTCCAACGATTTTCATAAAATTTTGTATGTAGGGGATTTCAGGCGAGATAAATTGATCTAGCCAGGTTATATTTTTATAAAAAGTCGTTTAAAAAAAAATAACCGAGCAAAACTCTGCAATCCAGGTACTAAGATATTTATATTATAATACCTGTTAAGTATAGGTAATACTGGGTAAAACCAAAAAGCTACATGAAATTAGGCACCTACGGTGATTAGGTTGTAGGTACCAAGATTTATTAATGTGGTAACGTTCAGCGAGACCTTCGCTGAGTGTAGCACCGCCCTAAAAGTTACCAACAATCTGGTGAACCAGCTGGTAATCTAATTTTCGCCTGAACTTTGTCTGATGTAATAACTTTGGCGCGGAAGAAATATTAATATCTCCCGCATGTTCAGAGTTGATCTTTTCTGACTCTTCTGAGGGATGAGTTATTACCTTTTTGGAGGATCCTTCAGGGTATGGTGAAAGGAAACCTCCTTGTTATTCTTAGACGTGTGTTGTATTAACTATTTCTATCACAAAAGCGATCCGAAGGTCGTGGGTTCAAACCTGGTTGTGTACCAATGAGTTTTTCCATTCGAAAAATGTATGTGCGTAATGCCAGTGCTTTTAAACGGTGAAGGAAAACATCGTGAGAAAACCGGCATACCCAAGAACCAAAAATTCGAAAGTGTCTGTCATAGATTAGTATTCTTATAAGCGGCGATGGGCTTGCAACCTGTCTCGTACACGGACTATTAATCAGTGCAAAATCTGGTCATGTGCTTAGGTTACATTCATCGAAAGGAGGTCTATAAACTTTTTGAATTCAAGAATTTTCACTGTAGTTTTTTTGTTATTCCACCCTGTTTACAATTTTGTTTGTCGCCACACCACCTACCGCATAGCGGTATCGATTTCCATTTGTTTCGGCTGTTTTCCCAATTTTATACTAAAGTCGGCATGTCGTCGGCCCTAAATAAATAAACAGAAATATATAAAAATATTGGTGGACAATTCACACAACGCTATTTAGCCTCAAACTAAGCAAAGCTTGTATTATGGGAACTACATAGCTGATAGATATTTTTTTTTGTAAATACATACCTACCTACATTGTATAGATAATAACACCCAGACACAGAACAAACATCTGCGTTCATCACACAAATGCTAGTCCTGGATGGGGATCGAACCCACAACCTGCAGCGCAGAAGGCAGAGCTACTACCAACTGAGCTGTGAGGCCGATCTATATAAAAGACAAAATATGTCACCAGAAGACCTTTTTCATGGTCTTACGCCTTATAAACCTGGGACCATCACAGCCTCCTGACATTAGCATCTTTAGCGTTTCCTTTTACGGAATTTGTTAAAATAACCATTTCGGATCAGGAGGTTTTGGAAGCTAAATGTTCTTGGTTGCACATCGACTGTAATATAAAATGCTCTGACAGCAAAACGTCCTCAATTTAAAATGACTGCTAGTTTTCAGAGCAAAAAGTCTTTATTATTGAATATTCGCAATGTAAAACGTCATGAGAGTTAATTGTCCTTATTTACTGAACATGTAGGTATTTTAAAACGTCATGAGTAACTCTCAAATGTCCGCAATTTGAAAGTACCTATTTTAAATCCGGTCTGCCTAAATCCATTCAATTCCGCAAAGAAAAACGTAGTTATGTTATGGTGACTCAAAAGTTTCAAAAGCCAACTAATTTTCCTGCCCTTTTCCCCTTTATGTGGGTCGGCACAACATCTGCCCCTTTAGACAAGCGGCTGATCTTCTTCTATTTCCCTCTATCATCCGTCATCTCAGCACTCACACCTTTCTTACTCATATCATCTTTGACACAGTCCATCCATCTTTTCTTTGGCCTAACTCTACCCCTGTATCTTTCCATATCCATATACCACAATCCACATTCATATCTAACACTTTTCGACACATTCATACTTCATAACATGCCCATACGACGCTAACCTATTAGGTAGGTACTTACTCCTTCAAAATGATCCTTGGGATATAACTGAATAAAGATTATTGACTATTGACTATTGACTATTGACTCCTCATCCGTAACCGGCACCACTTGCAAAAGCCAACTGGTTATTTGATAAAGTGATTGCGCTAAGCGTTTCTTAGCTAGCATGAATTATGAGAACACTTTTGTTTGAGACCTTTGAACGGTTCCAAGAAACAATCACCCGTAAAGCTACAAAATAATCCCTCTTTACATGAGTACCTACTTACATTACCTACTACTACTTGATTGAATCTGGGGTAAGATTTAAGCTAAGCGTCCACCTTTCGGCATCGCATGCATCGGACGCATCGTATGAAACGGATCGTAAGTAGTACCTATTCTTTGTATAGAAAGTGACAAGTGCGTTCACCGATCCGCATCGTACGGATCGCTCGAATCTGCTGCATTCTGAATTTGAATTTGAATTTGAATTTCAGTGTTCTCAGAACATTTCAAGAAAATGGGTCCTAACTCCTAATTCAAAGATAATGACTGTACAGTTTATCCAACGAATCTAGGCATTCGTGAAGTTAGCCATAGGTGCGAGTTTGCGCATGTCTAGTCCCACCGCCCCTCTCCATACCTCCAATTGCTCCCGAAAAACGATACTGCGCAGCGCTCTGCGCTAACTTCACGAATGCCTCGACTCGTTTAGCCAACTGTACCTACATGCGTAGTAGTACCTACTCACTTATGTAGGTACGTAATTTAGATAGTACTTACCTACCTAATTATTGTCGATTTGCGGCAATAATATTCCGCTTTACCCCAAAATAGTCCCTGGGGCTCCTGGAGTCCGGGGCACACGCTAAATATTATGAGGACCGCTAGGAATAACATCTGAAAGTTGTTTTAGGCTGTGTTGTGTTGTATTTTACATAATAACAGGAATTAGGTATCTAGTGAAATGTTATTCACAATAATAACGACTGAATTTCCGTATAAATTTCAGTAGGTAGGTAACCTGGATGACCGTTTTCTTGGTAAACGACGTTTTCTAAAAATTAAATCGATTTATCGTCCCCGAAACCCCCTATCAATCAACTTAATTTCATAAAAATCGTTGGAGCCGTTTCCGAGATTCAGATTACCTATTAATATATAATTTATAATATATACCTATATAAATAATAATAATAATAAATAATGCTAGACAGTCCACGCAGCATCATCTAGCCCCAAAGTAAGCTACTCAAAGCTTGTGTTATAGGTACTAGATAACTGATATATTTAATACATTATATACATAGATAGATATTTTTTATTATACATAGAAAACACCCAGACCAACGGAACAAATTTCTGCAGATCATACACAAATTTGTTCCAAGGCGGGAATCGAACCCGCAACCTCTTGCGTCGCAGGTGGACTCTCGCCCGCTGCGCCACAGAGGTCGTCAGCTATATACAAGAATTGCTCGTTTAAAAAAAAAGTACTTACCTACCTAAACTTTTCAAAATCATATTGATTTTTTTGGACGAAGTTCTCCCACAAATCTTGCAAACCTTCCCACGACATAGATTAAAAAAACCAAACTTACTACCTACATTTTCATCAAAGAGTAAAGACGGCCAGACGCACTACCGGTTTTTATCTGATGTCATACCTAATCCTGCGTTCACGTGTATACCTACCTATTAAGCTTTTTATAACTAGCTGACCCGCTCGCGACTTCGCCTGTAATACTGCCTCTCTCATCAGCGAGAGGTTTCGTATGAATGTTGTGATGTAATTAGGATAAAATGATGTAATTTTAAAACTACAAAACTTATCTTGATTTTTTTTTAGGGAATCGAGTTATGAATTTTTTTCTCTAAACTATAACTCGAAAACTATAAAAAATCGCGGAACATACATGGGGGTGATTCGGGTACCCCAAGGGGTGTTCTATCTCTGGACTTTCGCTTGACACTACTTTTTGGGACACCCTGTATAAGACGCAAGTAGCATAGTTTGTAGTGGTAGTAGGTAGGTACCTACACAATAAATAAAATAACTATGTCGTCAAAGTTTGTATAAAAATGAAAATACACGAATAAAGCCGCTGAATTTTTCTCTCTACCTACTTCCTCCTAGTAGATAGTTACATAAGTATTTTTAAATAAGTATCCTATTTATAAACAGCGATAACTTTTTTGATAAAAGCTAGTCTATCAGTAGGTACCTACTGTTATCACTAAGGCGTTTTGCACATGGAGCAACTGAACTAAAAGTATTGCAGCAACTGGCCACTAGCTTTATACTCTGTTAACCCAATTAGCTAGTTGCTACAAAACCAGTAAACTAGTAAACCAGTGGGGCTTTTATGGATCTTTGCTACATCAATGTCAATACTTACGTTTTCATTGTAATCAATTGATTTGATATGACAAGAGTGTTTATTCTATCAATTTGAGCCAGTTTTGACAAGTGTTGATTGTATCAGAGTTCTGTAATCGCACTACAGGCTTACAGTAAGCCAGTTGGTTGTAGCAACTAGCAATTTCAAATACCTTTCAAAAAGTTGACAGTTGCCTCGACTAAAGTTGCTCCGTGTGCAAGGCGCCTCAAAGTTCGTTTCTTGCCAGTTCGGTGTCGAGTGTCGACTCGCCCGGAGTGAGGCCCCGGTCAACGACCCGTGTTAACTAAAAACAATATTATGTAAATACCTACCTATACCGAACGTCGACCTAATCGATTGGAAATTAGTAACTAAATCTACCTACACGGACTATCAGAATTTAAGGCCACGTCTGGTCAGCTCAGTGGATAACTAACTGCCTTCTGGGCTGTAGGCTGTGGGTTCGATTCCATTGAATTAACACATGATAAACACAGACGATGTTCTGTGCTTCAGTATTCTGCAGAAATATATCGGCAAAAATAACAGTAAAAATGGGCAGGAAGAAGAAGAAGAAGAAGAAGTTCTGTGTGTTCAGTGTTTTTTATTATTGTTCAAGTGAGCCTACCTTCATACATTTTTTTTTAAATATCTGTAAAATCTGAAAAAAGTTTCGCAATATGTCTTTACTTTCTACTTATTTATCAGATAAATAAGTAGAAAGTAAAGACATAATAATCTGTATCTGTACTGTAATCTGGTTTCTCATAGTCAGTAGTAACCTAACCTAACTTTAGTTTGGAGCTAGATGGCACTTCTTGAATTGCCTGCATTTTTTTAAAATATTTAATTATGTATGACGTAGGCAGCTTTGTTTCTCTTCCACCACACTAGTGGCCTTATCAGATGATAACATTTGTCGTAGCATAATAAAATGTTCATAAATATTTTAATTATGTAGGTACCTAAGTAAATCCTACTTATATTATAAATGTGAAAGTTTGTGAGGATGTTTGTTACTCTTTCACGCTGGAACGGCTGAACGGATCTAGATGAAACTTGAAATAGGTACGTGTAGTTTATGAACCACACATAAACTACTTTTTATCCAGGTAGATACCACGCGAGCAGAGCCGTGTGCGAAAGCTAGTATTTTATAATACTTAGGTATTTACATCATATTTCTTTTTATTTCACCCAATTATCACTAATTAGCGAGAAGTTAGAACTAATTAGTCAAATGGACACGTTTTATTTAAGTCTGTTAGTGTTTTAACTTAAAAGTTTAGAAGTAAATTTACAATGTAAGCTACCTTTTCACTATAAAATCTTATCAGTTAGGTACTTACGCAATATTGAGACAAAGCAAAACAAAAGCATTATTATGAAGCTCGACACGCTACGTGAGTGTTTCAGTACTAACAATTTTTGGTGGAATAAATTATGTACTTAGGTACATAATGTCTGTCGTCATCATATTCCTGCCCTTTTCCCACGTGTAAATTTAATACCTAGTAATACGGACATTAATGTACCTAGGTATAAGGGGTAGAGGTAGGCCAAAGAAGAGATAGATAGACTGTGTGAAAGATGACATGGGTAAGAAAAGAGTACTGAAATGACGAATGATTGAGGGAAACGGAAGAAGATCACATGTTGTGCCGAATCACATAAGAAATATTGCTTAACATAAAAGTTAAGCATATTATTATTATTAAACCCATAATGTGGATATTTAGATAAAAAAATACTACGCCGTAACTGAAAACTAACTAACATAAATTGTTTCACGTTAATTGTCCATAGATTAACTATTTACAGGATAGAAACAAAAAACTTGGTGTTGAACTCTGTGGACTATCTATTAATTTTATTCTTGCTAATTATTGAGTGGTTCGTCTAGGTAGGTATATGCTAGGAGCTACACGAGAATTACAATTTTAAACTAGCCCCGGCTTCACACAGGTAGAAAAATAAATTTATTTGGAAATATAGCATAAGTTACTCAGGGATAATGTAGCAATCTAAGGGCTAATGGTAAAAGAATTTTCGAAATCAGACCAGTAGTTTTTGCGTTACAAACGAAAATACAAAGCTCTCTTTATTAGTATAGAATCGATACTAAACTATAGATTACTGTATGTATAGGTACTATAGATTAAAACAATGAAACTAAGACTACCTCACACGGTCTTGGTACAAACAGAAAGGGTTGCCCTCTACTACGAATTTATTAAGCTAAAGATAAATTTCAGTTGGTGTTTCCAACATTTGGTAATTTCAAACACGCTCGTGCCCACGCATTTTTATAGGTGCCCCATTCAGTCATTCAATGATTTTTTCGATGGTATGCGTCATCGTGAGGCCCGCAGCTTGGTCTGTACTACGCAGGTTTTGTGAGGCCCGCGCGCGCCGCTGCCTCATTTCAAGGCCCGCGTTATTTTCATATCTATGACGTTACACACCTACCTAATTAATTTACGATAAAAGTTTTTACTACGCATTATTTTTAGTCTACTTTTTATAGTGTTGCTCTCTAGTCGGAGAAAGTAAAAGCACCTGATGGGTTCGTCTTGTAGGTACACTTTAGGCATAGAGGTAGGATTTAGTATTTTTAAGTAGAGACCGACTCAGGTAAGTGCTAGGTAAAGTAGTTAGGTAGGTATATGGTATATATTTATAAAACAACCCAAATCAAGAACTCGCGTCGTAAGAAGTTTATTCGTTCTTTACGGAATATTAACTTTTTGTAGAATCGCCTGAATACCTACGGCTTTGATGTAAGTACGACTATCTACTTATTTACGCTATTAAATTGTACCTACATAAAGTCGGCTTTTTGTTTAGGTATTAGGTACGTTTATCTTTTTATTTTTACGCACGCCTTTATGAGGCAAATAAGTACTTAAGGATGTCATTTTTAATAAAAAATAAATTCAACAGTGCGTAAAAGTGCGTCCCGATAGAAAAATGCATGAAAAAATTATAGTGCATTTTTATGGTTTATTCTCTCTCATAAATTAAAAACTAATGAAACGTTTATAGGACTACTAGCTGTCCCGCTCGCGACTTTGTTCACTTAAAGTATGTATATAAACCGAATTTCAAACAAATTGCACCACCCGTTAAAAAGTTCTCATACAAACATTGACCCCAAATTTGACCCCTTTTTGAAGGTTATATTGAAAAATCCTGAAACACGTGTCCACTCATTTTGCATTTACAGTACACAAACAAAGTTTCAGACCAATCGCACCACCCGTTAAAAAGTTCCCATACAAAAGTTGACCCCACATTTGACCCCATTTTGAAGGTTATATTGAAAAATCCTGAAACACGTGTTCGTTCATTTTTTATTTACAGTGCACAAACAAAGTTTCATGAAAATCGCTCCACGCGTTAAAAAGTTTCATACAAACGTTTTAACCCTTTTTCACCCTCTTAGAGGTGGAATTTCCAAAAATCCCGCCTTAGTGGGTGGTTTCGTTATAAAAGGAAACCACCTTCCAAATTTCAGCTTTCTAGCTTCAGCGGTTTCGGCTGGGCGATGATAAATCAGTCAGTCAGTCAGTCAGTCAGTCAGGTTAAGCTCTTATATAGATATAGATTATAAGCTACATTTTCTTATTATTTTCACGTTAAAATATGCAGCGAATTAAGCTATTTTTGTACCAACCAGACCCTACTTTTTGACATTTATAGAGATTATTGCGTACCTAATTATAATGTTGTATTAGACTGCCCAGTTTTTATTGGCTATATTTAGCGATGAATATATACCTACCTTTAATTTCATAACATGTTCTCTTTATACCTAGTTGTTATTCCTGGTTCCTTAAATGGGTACTTAAAAACCATTGATATTTGTGAATACGTCCTTAACCCATTAGAGGTCAAACAAAAACTACCAATGTTTTTTTCACTTTTTTTTTATTTTCTCATTGAAATATAAACTAAAAGGCACAAAACACAATAAAATATTCAAAAAAAGTATTTTTCATGATTTTTCAGGGGTGGACTCGAATGGGGACACTGACCTCTTATGTATTAAAATTTTCGAAACAAGTCTTTTCGACACAAAGTGTTTTTAGGCACTTCTCACACTGCCAATGCGCTTTTGAATGCCAAAAACAAACACCGCAGCTGTTATTCAATTCCGACGGGTGTCCAACGATAGTGCCCAACTCCATCTTGAGGAAGGCCATCGACTATTGATGGAGTCCGGCGCGATTTTCTTGGTTGACTTTGGTGTATATATATACTCGTATTACCGTGTCGTACCATTGATTCGTCAATAAAGATACTGACATGAAACACTTCCCACTGTAAAAACTTCTTCCTATGCTTGTCTGCCAATGTTGAAGATAGGTTGTTGTCAACAAGATGGAGGTTTCTTTTTATCCCGAAACTCATGTCTAGACATGGCTTAAGCGACCAATTCTACGCCTATAATTTTTATCTAGAGACCATTACATGGGTTCTCGAGATAGCTTATGGTACCCTGTTAGTATCAAATTCCCTCAAGTCAGAGCAATCCAGTTGAAACTCAGGTTTATTGTGTTGATCAGCGTATAGTTTGCTATTGAGTATAATCATATCAATTACTCGTATATCATCATCACTCAATTTCTGATAAACCTACAGGGTTAGGTCTTTCAGATCTTCACAAACAGCACTCTTCCTATCACAAAATTTAGAAGTATTCTCAGCTGCTGAAGAGTATGAAAGGGCACATGTCCGCCAAGTTGGGTTAGGATTCGAAGCGGATTGACGGGTAGCATCCTGTCGTCTTCTTTTTGACGCCAGCGGTTCAATATCACCATCTTCGCTACCACTACCCTCTCGGTTCATAGATACCTCAATAGTATCTACGCCTTGCGGCATGGAACACGTCGCCATATCATCATCGGCAACTTCCTCTTCATCAATCACCGCAATGGATTCAGGGTGGTTTGATAGCCAGTCACATTCATCATCGTCGCTGTCCTGTAAAACGGCTTCAATAGCTTCTCCAAACCTCTTGTAGCTAATTTGAGTAGTGAAATATTGTTTCTTCATTGCAAGGAATCTAAAAAAAAAACTGTAATTTTAGTCACATATGTGGTCACTGGCCCCAAGCGAGGACGGTAAGATTCATATGACCCTAGTTTTATTTGAGCTGTAAATAATTCTAAGTATTGTTCTTTATAACTTACTCTGACATTTATTTTATACTATTGAAATAAAAAAAACAACTTCTATGCAGTAATTACTAAAAAAAAACTAAAATCATTCACTTACCTCCACTGTATTTTTGTGACACAACTTCAACAAACACTTTTTATCAAAAAATATGCAAGTACCCGCTAAATATTGATCAATATACATGAATAGGGTTAGGATGAAGTAAAATATCACGGTTACTCACGTGAACTTTATGAAATTTGTTATTGACACTTAGAAATAAGGCCGTACTCGTTTGGGGACGGTGACCTCTAATGGGTTAATCAGATAAAGTTTATTTTGGTAGTATCATGGCGGTAAACAAATCGTTCTTATTTTGTTAGTTGAAGAGCTTTTTGTTTGGTTGAACGCGCTAATCTCAGGATCTACTGGTTTGAATTGAAAAAATATTTTTGTGTTGGATAGTTCATATTTTACCGAGGACGGCTTTAGGCTTTATAACATCACGCTGCGACCAAATAGGAGAGACGTATCAATGAAAAATGTTGCAAAAACGGGAAAAATATATCACTTAGGTACCTAAAACCTGCTAAGACGCGCTGGTCAGCTAGTAGGTACTAAGTATTATATTTAGGAAAGCTCGAACGACGACGCGTGATTCTTCAGTGCAAGACCAGAGGCGGATTAAATGTCCTAAGCTAGCACCTCACTAGCGGCCCTCTAGTTGCCATACATTACGAATATTATAAATGCGAATTTTCCGAGGGCGAAAGGGCATTTCATCTAGATACTTATTCATCAAAGAGGCAAAGTTGAAGGTAATTTTAGCTCAAGATCGCCTATGCCGTCTCCTTAAACAATAGGTAGGTAACATACCTACTGATAAATCCCTTGGCTTCGGCGCAGTGGCGCGTAGTTTTAACTTAAAAAGAAACACTTTTATAAATCCATGAATAGCTTAGTTACCTACCTACTATTTAGGTATACTAATATTAAAAATGCGAAAGTAACTCTGTCTATTAAATTTCCTTTTCTCAACTAAAGGGCTAAACAGATCTATTGAAAGGCAAGGAGATTGTATTTTGTTAAAAGAAGGACGTAGGATACATTTTATCTAAAAACGTAAAAGTATAAAATACGGGCGAAATCGCAGGCAACAGCTAGCCTAAGACTTAAGTCCTAAGAGACCTATGGAGATTTTTAGAGGTTGAAAAAACGTTTTCGAAATACCTACAGCTGAATATTCAGGTTTAACTTTGTGAAAAATAAACGATAATATATTTTACCTACATAGACTTGTTCTGTGCTGGTATTACCTAGATGATAAAAAGGGTAAAAATAAGAACGAAGTCATCAAGGGTAGGTACAGGTCATCCAACGGATCTAGGCATTCATGAGATTAGCCACAGGTGCGAGTTTGCGCGTGTACAGTTCCTTCTCCCCCTACTCATACCTCCAATTGCTCCCGAAAAACGATACTGCGCAGTTCTTGCCACTAACTTCACGAATGCCTAGATTCGTTGAGCCAACCATACCTAGAGTACTTACATCATCATCATCATCTTCCTGCCCTTTTCCCACGTTATGTGGGGTGATGATTATTTATTATTATTATTACATGTGATCTTCCATTTCCCTCTATCATCCATCATCTCAGTACCCATGTCATCTTTCACACAGTCCATCCATCTCTTTTTTGGCCTACCTCTACCCCTATATCATCTATATCCTCTAGGTACTCTAACCTACCTACATTATCTTGTATAAAAAAAAACCAGCAAAATGTAGTAGTAATAACCTACTATAATTTAATCATGCAAAAAATGTTATATTTGTTTGTTGCGTGCGTGTCTTCGCGCGATGGATCGATGACAGGGAGTCAAGGGAGGGGATTACCCCAGGGTAGTTCAAGGTCGCGGCATGATTGATTCGAGAACAAATGGTATGAGGCTTGAATTGTCTTCCGGGTAAGTGCCGCTGCTATCTGGGCCGTTCTGTACGTCTACCATGAGTTGTCACATTTAGATCGGCTGACGTTACTACAGTAGTAATAGTACGTTACTATGACATCTGTCAAAATTGTTACTCATGGTACCAAATTCTAAGCAAATGAATGAAGCGCAAACTCTCAAAACAGTTGCTGTAGTACGCTGCGACGTAGGATAGTTAACTACGTGACGTTTTAGTACCCAACTATCCGCTAGAAGCGCTGTACAAGTTTTCATACATTTTTTTAACTACAGTCGCTAGCGAGTGTAGATTGTGAAAACTCATGGTAGACCTACTGAACCTTTTGTTTTAGTGTGCAAGGCGGAGATAAAAATAAAAATAGCTCAGTGAGGCCCTACAGCGAGTGTTTAAACGAAATGTTTCGCTTATATGTTCCGTCGAGTAAAATATTCAACCTACTTAATACGTATTTTTGTATTTAAGTACCTACCAGTTTTTTAAGGGTTTTCTACTTAAGTGGATTGTGAACGAGCGCTGGTGGTGTAGTGGTAGCACCCCTGCCTCACGATCCGAAGGTCGTGGGTTCAAGCCTGGTCGTGCACCAATGAGTTTTTCCATTCGAAAAATTTAAGTGCGCAATGCCAGTGCTCTTAAACGGTGAAGGAAAACATCGTGAGGAAACCGGCATACCCTAGAACTAAAAATTCGAAGGTATGTGTCATTGGTTAGTATTCTTATAAGCGGCGATGGGCTTGCAACCTGTCACGTACGGAATACTAACTATTGTGCAAAATGTGGGCATGTACCAAATGTCATGTTTGGACTTGCCTCTGACTACCCTCTTTAGATATCCTCAAAGATCTAAGAAACTAAAGATCTGAGGAGATATCTACCGAGCCTGGGGATTACAGTCGAGATCATATTTATTTTATTTATTTATGGATTGTGAAGCTGTACATTGTCATACTTACATCAAGCGATATCGGTTTGCTCCCCTTAAAATAAGTCTAAGTAAGTTTAAAATAAGTTTAATATACCTATAAGACTAAGTTTAAGGGGAGCAAAACGTTATGGCTTTTTAAAAATTTACAGCTTCACAACCCTTTTAACAATGATACCCCTTCGAATTTTTAGTTCTAGAGTAGGTACCTATGTCGGTTTTCACTAGCGTTGTGCATAAAAAAAATTCGACGTTGCACGACCAAGTTTAAACCCACGACCTACGGGTCGTGAGGCAGGAGAGCTACCGCTACCTACTAAGTATTTTTTATCTTGTTTTTACCCAACCCTAAATTACCTATGTGTCACACACAGCCTTAAGTACCTAGGTAACATTCGGTTTTCAGTTGAATAGGTCTCAAGTGAGCGCTAGCTTGCTTAGTAGGTTGTAAGTAAAATATGTTTTGAAGAAAACTGATCTTTTTACAGCAATTCTACAGTCGTTTGCTTGTCAAGTGATGTGTTACATTTTGATAAAACGCGGACCGCATTCACGTAGAAACCGGGTTAGATTCTGAGTGACTCCAATGAAACTAATATAAAGGAGATGTTCCATAATGGGCTATGTCTATGTACTTGCACGAGATAAAATCTGTGAATTTCGAAAATAAACTCTAACTGTAATTTAAGCAAAATGATCTGCATAAAAATGTTTCAAAATGCTTAGACTTTTTACAACAATAGTAACTAATTTCCCTAGGCGGATAGTGTTGGCACTGAAATTAGAATATTTTTAGTTACCTACATACATGTAACTTAAGTTTATTTACGTCTTATCAAAATTAATGCGAAACTAGTTACTTACCTAAGACGCGAAAGTACTTAGTATTTAAGTATACCTACTGCCCTACTTACACAAGGCATAAAAAAACAATTTCATCCAAAGCCTACGATAGTCAACCTATCTAGGTACTTACCTATTATAAATTTCTTCTAACTCAAATTATGTTGCAGTGTATACCTACACCTTACCTAATAATAAACCCTCTCGAATCTTCAGAAGGCACAATAAAAATAACTAAAACCACAAATTATATAAAATTTCGGCAAAGTGTGTGTCTGCGCCGAACTATGGGGGTTCCGCGACTAGAAAAATGCCTAAGGCTGGTAGGTCGGTAGGTATTTGCCTAATTTATTGGAACGAAGTTCTTTTTCGCGCGTTGTGAAAGGGGGCTAGACGGAAAAAATTCTCACGAAAAGTGGTCACGACACTTTTTGCTATAGTTGTAAGCCGTGCGGCGTTCGCGTGTTTCTCTGACTGTCTCTCTCTCTCTCTCTCATAGAAAGCAAGGAAAGGAACTTCGTTCCATCCGGGTGTCCCTTGACACCTCTCAAGTTTTTGTAACTTGTATTATGGGTAGATTGGCGCTCTCGTAGGTAGGTAAGTACCTATAGGGACTAGATAAGAAACGCTGATGATGAACACAAGATGTTTATTCTGTTCTGGGTGTTACGTATTAGTATTCTATGTACCTAGGTAGGTACCTCACCTATGTATTTACAAAAAAAAAAAGTTTATGTTCTTATCAGTTAGGTATTAGGTAAGTAATTAATCTCTCAGCTTATTAATATCTATTAATAATTATTATTATTTACCTACTAGGTACTTAATGTAGGTTAGATAAGGGTTTAGTTATGGGATTAGGGCTTAGATAATATTTAAGTATCTTACTTATCTAAGAGGTTAGGTGACCTAATACCTCTACTTACCCATTAATGGGTGAAGCAGTAGGATAGAGCAGGGTTTCTGTTGGCCTACAGAACTCTAAAATAGAGAGGCAATCCAAATAAGTGTTCTCGGGTTTCCCGCGTCCGCCATCTTGATGCAAACGTCAAACGGTCGTTGAACTCGCGCGATGGTGCATGTTTTTGTTTGATGGGTAACAATGCTACAAAACATAAGTACCTCGGTATACCTTAGCTAGGTAGATAGGTTTGCTATGAGATGTTACAGGCATCTAGGAAAGGTGAATGCTAGGGAAAAATCTAGCAAAGTGCATCCAGAGCTTATTCAATGAGCAAATACTTGCTAAATAATAACGAGCTTCCGCCCACGGCTTCACCCGCGTCACTCGTGGTAACTCGAAAAACAAAAACGAATCTATCCCGCGGGAACCGTACATTTTTTTGGGACCCAAAGTTGCCTATGTGCTATTCCAGACAATAATCTATATCTGTGCCAGATTTCATCCAGATCCATTCAGCCGTTTCAGCGTGAAAGAGTAACAAATACACATCCAGACATCCTGACATCCATACATCCACACATCCACACATTCTTACAAACTTTCGCGTTTATAATATTAGTAGCATAAACGCTTCTTGGTCGGTCATGTAGACAGTGAAGGATTAACCCTCAATCAAATTAAGCAATTGCCTAGGGCATCACGTCTGGCGGGGCACCAGAAAAAGCACAAGAAAATCCGTCCTTAGGGCATCACGTTTCGCTCTCACGTCACCAAAAATCTTCAGTAAAATACCTTATCACGTCAAAAATATTTGTGTTATAGCCCTTATGACCAAATCAGTGGGACCACGAGCGACTGCATTACGTTGACTGGTGGTCCCACCAAACAGTGGGACCACGAGCCCATTAAATCGACACACTGTCCCACCAGTGGGTCAAATTAGTGGGACCACGAGTCGCGACCCAAAATGATGTGTCCCGATCAAACTGTAGAATACAGTGAGCACAGTTCAAATTTAGTAAACACATACCTATCCAGAATTAATAACAGAAATTCAACAGTTTCATTCATATGTCATCTAATGTTTTAAGGCGGTAAAAGTTTAAAGACCGATTCTAGTTGACATACGGAGAGGGGGGCCCACAGGCGTGGATTGCTTAGGGTATCAAGTAAGTAGTCTTAATCCGTAACTGCATGTAGATAAACCTTTAGTCTAGGTTCCCAGCCGGCCACTGGCAAAGTAGCCTAGGCGTCCAGTACCTGACAGCCACCTGTAGGTACCTACTAACGATAATGAGGTCGTGACGGCAGCGCGTGAGCATGCCACAGTGGAATCCTAATTCGACCTGGCGACCGTTGGACGCTTTGAATAGATGAGATAGATAGATAGATAAACATTATTGTATTGCATGCCGCTTACCTATGTACGAGTATTTAGTTAAGCTACTCATAAATCATTAAAAAAATTATAACTAGTGAAATTCATAATTTTATGAAGGGAATAGCTTCCGCGCAGCTTTGCCCGCGTGGTACCTTGAAAACATAAACAAATCTATCTTATCCCATGGGAACCGTACATTTTCGGGGATAAAAAGTAGCCTTTGCGCTATTCCAGATTATAATCTATATCTGTGCCAAATTTCATCCAGATCCGTTCAGCTGTTTCAGCGTGAAAGAGTAACAAACATAATATGGTCCATACATTCATACAAACTTTCGCGTTTATAATATTTTAAGGACTATTAATGATAATCACTGTGCCAATATCATGTTTGGACCCGCGTCTGACTACCTCCATTAGATATTATCTATAGGGGATTACAGTCGTGATCATCTTTTTTTTTAAAAGTAGGTAGGTCGGTCGTTTAAACTTCTGTAAGTATTTAGATTATCAAAAAAACAAAATCGAATTATGAATCACAAAGCTTTTTTATTATAACCTCGACGCGCCCCGCCGTGTTTCTGAAAACAGACCACGAAATTGGCCGAAATTCCAAATTACAATTCGTTTGCAAGTGAGTGGCGAGTCCATGCCAAAGGGTCTGAACAAGTTCTTTTTAACACATTTTCCGCTGTGGAATTCTAGTCGATTGACCTTTGCGTTAAGTTTACCTAAACAATACTAGGAGGGTTAGTACCTACAGCTTGAACTAAATGTCGACTAAAGTTGAACGCGCATCTGTCCATTATATTCGTTCATTATTACCTTATTTCTATTAGGTAATATAGATAAGTACAGTGCTCTTAAATTGCCTCTATCCATACTATATAATATTATAAATGCGAAAGTAATGTGTCTGTTACGCTTTCACGCTTAAACCGCTCAACCGATTTTGATGAAATTTGGTACAAAAATAGACTAGAGCTTGAGAAAGGACGTACCGCTACCTTTTATCGCGAAAAAACGCTTGAAAGGTTGGTAAGGAATAAAAGTTATGTGCAAAATATGAATCCTAAAAAAAAAAAAAATACTGCCTAAAGTAGGTAACTATTCCATGTGGACGACGCACGGGCATAGCGAGTGGTTTATAAAAATGAAATTGAAATTGACTGCACAGAAAGATTTTGAGAAGGAGTATACAACCTCACCAAAAGTTTCGCCTGCTCAGAATCTTTCAGTGAGGTTCACTCGAATTTTTGTGCGACGTTTTGAAATTTTGAAATTCGTTTACCGAATCTATTCGGCACGGTCGATTCGGACAGATGCACTTTCACCTTAAAACTTAACTTGCAAAAAAAGGTAATTTATAGCACACACGAGTTGATTATTCAAATTACACTGTAATTAAGTAAGTATAAGTATGTATATACCGCTTTACTTGTATGTAAGTTATTAAAATTTAATAATTGTCTAATTTATGTAACAATAAAACTGTTCAGATGGGAAGGATAATTTAACAAGTTTTAATTAGACTTATAAAATTACATAATATAATCATTTAAAATAGCCAGTTTTATTTATGATAGGTACCTAGGTACTTACTCCAACCCACCTAGGTAATGTAACAAAGCCAAATTATTAAAATAAAAATCTGTGAATTATAAGAGCTTAAAATCGAAATTAAACACTTATAAAATGACTACTTTTTATTTTAGTGTAGGTATACTAAAACCTACGTCGTTAATTTTTGTTCCATTGCTGCACAAATGCTTCCCAAATCATAGGTGTTCTAAATAATAATAAAAAAAATAAAGTTACTTACATACGTGTAGGCAATTTTAGATGCGCAAGCGCCGAAAACAACAGCAAGTCTGCCAGTTTCGCATGTGTTGAGACGTGAACGCACTTCCGAAGGTCACCTGTCAGCCATGTCCATCGCCGATGCAATTCAATATGATATTAGTTTCAGCTCATCTCGTAACCTATCAGCGTACGGTTCTATACTAATAAGTTTGTTTGTGTTATTTGTGTGTTTGTTTACTTACATCATTTACTATCTCTAGATAGTTTCAATATAAATAGAGAGAAATTAATCAAAGTTTGTGCAAATATAAACCTCCCCGCGGCTTCGGTCACGCATTTTTTTTAATATAAACTTATTGTCTTCGACGTTTTCATCGTTGTTCTCACTATTCGTCATTGTTCGCAACCAAAAATTTTTTGTTATCTCGTAAATTATTGGTCAATTTAAAACCCGTTGTGAAATAACTTATTTTCAACCAACCTTTTATTGCTCTATCTGCATTCATGCTATCAGCTTGAAAGACGAGCTCTAAAAATAACTGTAAAAATCTAATTGAGGAAAATCGCCCTTTAGGTCTAGTTTCATAATGCTCTGTTAATTAAACTAACAGCTTGTTAACCTTTTTTTAAAAACTAGAATTCCAACGCGTACCTAATCCTATAATCATTCGCGACACACACATTCGCAAATTAGAAATGAAGCAATGAATAGCAAAGTATAAAGTAGTAGTATAAGTAAGTAATGCAGAATAATTCTGAGAACTAGACTCGGTTCTAGCTTAGAATATAAAACCTTCAGCCAGACATAGGAACCGGATGTGGTCCGTGGTAGGAATTTTAGTCATTTGACGATCCAACGATACTAGCGACACTGCGAGCATCAAACAAATTAAAATTATAAGAGAGATATTGAAGGACCGAAATTTCCGTCAAAAAGTTCGATTGGTTTCAAAATGAAAGCGAGTGAAATTAAATTCGCTACGTACCGAAATATAAAGGCCAGCAAAGTTTTTCACGTATAAAAACAAAACGTCCAACATATTTTTTTGTGGTATTAAGTTATACTAAATTAGTTAGTTAAATTCGATATTCTTTATGTTTATAATTGTTAGCTAGGTACCTGCAAAATTTATATTTATTAAAACTAATAACGGATCCTCATTATTGTATCTCATTTTTAATAATATATGTGTTAGTTAAATTCGATATTCTTTATATTTAAAATTGTTAACTACCTGCAAAATGTATATTAATTATTAAAACTAATAATGGATCCCCATTATGTATCTCATGTTTTATTATATTATCTACTGACTGAAAAGCCACCCACATCAGTTCTAGTTAATATTTGAAATAGAAATACTACGTATAATGCCTTTTAGGGTCCACTCTAGAGACACACTAAAAAAAATGTAGGCCTAAAATACCATAAACGAGATAGAGGGTTAAGATATAACAATACATAATGTGGAAAAAGTCGGGATTTCCGCTTGTTTATTTTATAAAACCTAGACTTTTCTTCGAAACGGGGAACCTATTGTAGCTTCCGGACCTAGAACAATACGTTGCGTGATAAGAATTAGTTAGGTTACCTACCTAACTGAGTCATTTTCAAAAAAGTTGTACATTGTGACACAAAATTGTGGTCACGGAATCAAATTAAATTAAAAAAAAATTGGGGGTCGTACAATGACAAAAATTTGTTAGTATTGTTGCTTGGACTTCGTTTTATAAATCTAATGCAGTATTTAACTTGATTTTTATTATTTACTATGTCAAAATCAAAACAAAACACTATGCTAATTTCTCTCTCAGTACAAAAATAAGGATGGTCACGTCCGTTTTTACGAGTGCAACATATGAATTAATACTCCTATCATCAAAATATTACTAATATGTGTGATTAATACGTTAGTTAAAATGTTTTTCTATTTATAAATAATAATCAAATTATTATATTATTAAAAATAAATAATTATATCAAATTAAAAGATGTGGTCACACTTTTCATTCTTTTGTGTAACTGATTTTGTAACGGTTCTTGTCAGAGATATTTTGCGTGTCGTGAACGCATCCATAATTTTTCAAACCTTGCAACATTGCACGGATCTACCAATCTAACAAAATAAAGCGTAGCCATTGTAGTTTTTATGACATTCAACAAAACATAGTGGTGCCGGTTTTGTCATAAAAATTGGATAAGACTGTGTAACGAGATTTTTTGGTAAGTTTTAATGAAAATCAAAAATATTTTACTGCATTGTATAGTTTTACTCAATAGTTATACTGTAAAGATGATAGTTTGCAATAATAGACGGTATATTTTTTTTAATGAATTTTTTGTTGTGTTTTCACGTTGATTTTTCGTTCCAATGTGTAACACTAGTCCGTTACACATCTTTTGTGTGACGTGACGTCATAGGTAAAGCTGCATTTACAAAGCATAAAATAACTACTTTAAGTTGGGCTACTAGCTACTAAAATGTTGTGGGATGTGATGATAATGTACAGCATTACTATTATTTATATAATTGGGTTATTTTTAGGTGATGATAAATAATAATGGCGCCTATGACTCCAGCAGAACGTCGTTTTTTTTCTTGTAAAAACTTTCTTCATAATTATGATTGTTTGACATTTTTTAGTATAATGTTAAAACTTAAAGATTAGTATTCACTTAGAAATAAAGAAATTATAATATTTTGTAAAATGACTTTTCATTGTACCTGTCTAGATCCTACTCAATTTTATAGTTATAATAAAATCATTATGAACGGTTCTTTATAATAATTTTGTGTAACATTTTTCTTTTGTGTAACAATTCCTTTGTGTTTATTTTGTGTCACTATGTAGGTACAACTTTTTTGAAAATGACTCAACTACCTACCTGTTTATTCTGTTTTCGTCGAACTAGCAAAATTTTTCTAAAATAAAGATCGGTCGATCTTATTATGTCCACAGACATAATTTTTGCATTTTTTTTTATATTGTTTCAATAAGTGTTCATTTTAGTTTTCAGTCTATTAAAGTTGTTTTGTGTTCCATCATGCCTTGACAAAGGATTATCTTCCGTAAAATGAAATTGCGTAAAATAGATAACGAACGATACTTTAAAATTCTTGTTAATCTGATACTCGATCATGCAATGCTTTGTTAACAAAAGTTTGGTGAAATAGATCTTAGCTTATTATCAGTGTTAAGCACCTTTTCATATTTTATATAGTCTGTAAGTTATTATATTTTAATTTATCTAACCCCAAAATTGAATGAGTCATAAATAAAGAAGAATTGAATGAACAAAATTCACATTCATTAGACTTTACGATTAAACTTTACGAGTTTTGTATCGTAAAATGACTTCATGAATTATTAATGCACTAATGCAATGTTATATAGGTACACGGAAAATCTATACTAATAATATAAAGCTGAAGAGTTTGTTTGGTTGAACGCGCTAATCTCAGGAACTACTGGTTCGAATTGAAATATTATTGTTGTATTGTATAGTCAATTTTCATTATAGTCGTGATCATGTTAAAAGAGCGCTGGTGGTGTAGTGGTAGCACGCCTGCCTCACGATCCGAAGACCTGTTCGTACAGCAATGAGATTTTCCATTCGAAGAATTTATGCGCAATGCCATATGCCAGTGCTCTTAAACGGTGAAGGAAAACATAGTTAGGAAACCGGCATACGGTACAAATTTTAAGGTGTGTGTCATACGTTAGTATTCTTATAAGCGGCGATGGGCTTGCAACTTGTCACTTACGGAATACTGTGCAAAATGCGGGCATGTACCAAATGTCATGTTTAGACGTGCCTCTGACTACCCTCTTTAGCTATCCTCAAAGATCTAAGTCACGAGATGTCTGAGGAGATATTACCGAGCCTGGGGATTACAGTCATGATAATTATTTTTTTCAATAACTAAGTAAGTAGGTATACTTACGTACATCCTACTTCCTACTAAATTATAAACGCGAAAGTTTGTAAGAATGTGTGGACGTATGGATGTCAGTATTTCTGGATGTCTGGATGTACGTTTGTTACTCTTTCACGCTGAAACGGCTTAACGGATCTTGATGAAATTCGGCACAGATATAGATTAATATACTTTCGAATAACACAAAGGTTACTTTTTATTCCGAAAAAATGTACGGTTCCCGTGGGATAGGTTTGTTTTTGTTTTTCAAGGTACCACGCAGGCGAAGCCGTGGGCGAAAGCTAGCCACATAAACGTAGTACCTACATTACTATTTTTACTAGATCATATCTTTGCTAGGTAAAGGTTTTTTTTAATCAGGCCAGAATTTTACATGTAGGATGAAACATATATTATTACAAGCTTCCATCCACGGCTTCGCGCGCGTGGTACCTACCTTGAAGAACAAAATCAAACTTTCATCCCCTATTTTATCCCCTTGGGGGTAGAATTAATCAAAATCCTTTCTTAGCGGATGCCTACGTCATAACATCTACCTGCATGCCAAATTGCAGCCCGATCCGTCCAGTGGTTTGGGCTGTGCGTTGATAGATCACTATGTCAGTCAGTCAGTCAGTCAGTCAGTCAGTCACTTTTGAGTTATATATATTTGGATGTCTGCGAGACATATGGTGAAGGGTTACCTAACGCCTGCTATTTGCATTTACGACGGCAATGAACCCAGCCTACGGTATTAACTAGGCTCGGGTGCTTTAAGGCTTAACTAGCTGTCGTCAGCGACTTCGTCTGCATGACGATAACTTTTTTAATGACGGCTATATTCTGCCTACCCCGTTGGGAAACAGGCGTGATTTTATGTATGTATGTATGTATATTCTGCTTCCAATGAATGCTGTCCTGTGAAAACTTTATTGAAATCCGTTCAGTAATTTGGGAGATGTGCGCGACTGTAATATACTCGGCAGATATCTCCTCAGAACTCTAATGATTTAGATTTTTGAGAATATCTAAAGAGGGTTATCAGAGGCACGTCCAAACGTGATATTTGGCTCATGCCCACATTTTGCACAGTAGTTAGTATCCCGGCGTATGTGACAGGTTGCAAGCCTATCGTCGCTTATAGAAATACTAACCACACACCTAATTTTTAGTTCTAGGGTAGGTACGCCGGTTTCCTCCCGATGTTTCCCTTCACCGTTAGAGTCATTTATATACACTTACATCAGCATTAGGAAATTATCATTTATCGTAACAAACAAAATAAAATAATAGCAAATAACTGCGGTTGGTTTCGTGAGAACTCCACCGGAAGTCAACCCCCTACCACCCCCTCCCAACTTCCGGACTGAATATTTCATTCTGAACCTCGTTTATTACTGAGCGTTTTAACCGTTTAAGTGGTTTTACTACAGTAATACGTGCGGCATGTTAGCGCTCATGTAAACGTGTCACTGTGGTCACCCATCCAATTATTAACCTAGCAGGTACCTTAGCTAATCCTATTAATATTATAAACGCGAATGTTTGGATGTATGTTTTTACTCTTTCACGCTGAAACGGCTGAACGGATCTGGATAAAATTTGGCACAGATATAGATTTAAGTCTGAATTAGCACATACTCTACTTTTTATCCCGGAAAAATGTAAGGTGAGGCGCTACTTAATCTTTTCACCACATGGAACTATGTTTGTTTTTTTATTGAATACCAGCTTCCGCCCGCGGCTTCGCCCGCGTGGTTCCTTGAAAAACAAAAACGAATTTATCCCGCGGAAACCGTAAATTTTTCCAGGATTAAAATTAAGCTATGTGCTATTTCAGACTATAATCTATAAGTGCCAAATTTCATCCAGAACCGTTCAGCCGTTTCAGCGTGAAAGAGTAACAAACATCATACATCCATACATACAATCTTTCACGCTTATAATATAAATAGGATTTGTTATTATAGTTCTTATGTATAGGCGACCAAGAAATTGGTTTACCACTCTAAGGCTGAATATGATTTGCACGTACAAAACATCAAGGGCTATTTTCGCTTGACAGATTAATAACTGCTACGTCAGAATTTGTCATAGTAATCCTTAGCGAATAATTATGTTACTGGGAGATGTCATCAAAAGTGGTAAACCAATTTCTTGGTCGCCTATACTAGTTAGTTACTTATACTTTTGTAAGCACCTAGTTTACGTAATAAAAGTTGTATAAATTTATTTAGAGAAGAAAGTTGTAACTGAAAACCCCGAGCCTGAAACTAGGTTTATCCAGGTGCATTGCACTGGGGGTGGAGGTCATCGAACCCTCTTTAATTACCACCCTCGCACCCCTCCCTAGCACACCCCGCCCTCGCGGGTTGTCAGCTGATGTCAGAGTTGCAGGGCGCATTGGATACGCGTAAACTGTGGCTTGCTTTTTTAATATTTGGCTATGCTGCCATTCTAAAGCTAGAATGCCGTTGAATACAAATCTACTTTTTGAATTACGAGGGTAAAACCATTTATATATTAGCACTATGGTTCATACATAACTGCACATAACTGGTTAAAGTCACTTTGCCGCAATCAAGCCTGAATTATTATTATTGAATATTATTAAATATATTGAATATACTGGTATTATTGAAGTTGTTATTATTTAAGTTACTATTTTAGTTTACTTATAAATAAAGTTAAAAGCCATATTTTGATGAAATTTGGTGATGGAGATGAGATGTAGTCTACAAACTGGATTAACAATCACAATACTTTTAAAATAAATATAATATATTAAAAAAAACTCTTATACCTGCAAAAAACTCTCAAATGGATGAAATGGATTAAAGTTTGTATGGAAATAAAAAAAAACTATTTTGAAAACTGCATAACTTAACATCGTATAGAAATCCTAAGATGAAAAATCCACGATCGGATCCGAACTCACATCCTCAAAATAGAAAGACCGCCAGTGCTCTAATATTGCTGGATCTAGCGAAACGCGACTTGTTGGCAACACTTTACTCGAGTCAGTGATAAAATAAATTCTAGGTGAGAAATGACAAGATATAGTTAAACCTACTTTGTGGTAATGGGAGTAGCTAATGCTTCGTAAACACGAATGGTCATGTATAGGCGACCAAGAAATTGGTTTACCACTCTAAGGCTGAATATCATTTGCACGTACAAAACATCAAGGGCTATTTTCGCTTGACAGATTAATAACTGCTACGTCAGATCTGTCATAGTAATCCTTAGCGAATAATTATGTTACTGGGAGATGTCATCAAAAGTGGTAAACCAATTTCTTGGTCGCCTATACCTACCTATAAGTATATACCTAAGTAAATCACCTACAATTACGAGTATAAGTTATACAATACAGGGTCAGTCAGTAGCTCGTAGCTTCATAAAAATATTTGAGACTTTGTAATTGAAAAGTATTCTTTAGAGCTTCCGCCCACGGCTTCGCCCGCGTGGTACCTTGAAAAACAAAAACAAATGCCAGTGCTCTTAAAGCCATGAAAACATCGTGAGGAAACCGGCAATACCCTAAAACCAAAAATTCGAAGGTGTGTCATAGGTTAGTATTCTTATTAGCGGCGATGGGCTAGCAACCTGTCACCTTTTTTTTTTTCTTTTTTTTATTCCTTTATGCTTTAACCACAGGATAGATTGAGGTGAAATAGATTGAGGTGGTATGTCTATAGTATCTTTAAACTGGTAGCTAGGAATAATATAGACAACAGTCTACCCCCTCAATCTACCCCAGTTGGATGAATGGGGTAGAATTTTACATGCAAGAGAAACCGCGGGAAGGATATATATTTTTTATTTTTACGGGTATTTTACTTACAAAGCTCCTTAATATATACTTGTGAATAGTGATTAATGGATTTAAATATTTAAGTAGTAAAAGATTTTTATTAGGTATAAAATTAATTTATAATAGACGAGCTGATGCCCGCGGCTTCGCCCGCTTGGATGTCGATTATCTAGACTCAAAAACTTGACAAATTGTATACTAAAACCTTCTTCGAAAACCACTCTATCCGTTGGTGAAAACAGCATGAAAATCAGCGCAGTAGTATTTCAGCTTATCGCGAACAGACAGAAAGACGCGATGGAGGACTTTGTTTTATATTATGTAGTGATATTGATAGTGGAGTCTATCTCCACTATCAATACTTAAAAAAAATAATGAAAAAGATTGTAAAACGTGAACATAAGAAAACTTTAATAATTAATATTAATCCTTTCACCACACTGGTTCAAAAGAACTGGTGACACGATGAGAAATAATAATAGTCTTGTTAGTCTACCCGCTGGCATTATTGTAATACTGCTAAGAATCTCATAAAACCATTAAACGGCATACACACCTGCTTTCCAAGAATCGGTCATTCGATCCAAACGGCTTTTACGGCAATTATGCGGCTCTTACACCTTATCTGATCTATAAAGTTTAAGTTTAATTTAGCTTTAATTTTTGTGTGAAGAATTTATAGACGGCAATAATAATACTAGTAAAAAAGTGCCTTAAAATATTTTCCAGCGAAGTTTTTCGCTTTGTGAGGGCAACACTACCGAATCAGTACTGTCAGCTTCAAATTAACGTGGCGAGCTCTGCGTTGGAAATACTTTCGAAAAACGCTATATAAAATGTGCTCTATAATATGCGATAAAACTTTAGTGAGTTAAACACAGCAGGTAGAAAATATAATACGTAGGTACCTCACCGCTTACCTTCCAAGAATCGGGTACCTACCTAATTTTTTACGCTCAAAACGAACAGTATTTTTTTATGCTGGATAGATTCATCTGACGTGATCAATAGTAGGTATGAGTAAGAGAGTTTCATAGAGAGTAAGTATAAGAGAGTTTCATAAGAGGATATTCAAGGAACACTGGTGGTGTGGCAGTAATGGTAGCCAATCGGTCGTACCTATACCAAGAGCTTTGGAAATGTTAGGTGCGCTCTGCCAGTGCTCAAACGGTGAAGGAAAACATTAGGGAAACCCGCGGGTAAGGCAGTTGAGGTATAGATGGTATAGATGCTGGGTTAGTCTTACAGTGTCCTGTGAGTATAATTTCCATTTGACGGTAGATAAATCATCTATGTACCTACATCTATAAAATAAAATATATATAAAATTATTATTATTATTATTATTATTATTATGAGCCGTTTGTGTCCCACTGCTGGGCAAAGGCCTCCCCCCAATCTTTCCAGATGTCGCGATCCTGTGCTATTTTCTCCCAGTCAGCTAGAATTTGTCCAGTTCGTCCCGCCATCTCCGTTTCGGTCTGCCGCGTCGCCTTCTCGCCGGGTCGGGGCGCCACTCGGTGGCTACCTTCGCCCACAGCTCACAGACATGTCCAGCCCAGTTCCACTTCAGCTTGGCGGCCTTCGTAGCGACATCTGTGATTTGCGTTTTGGAGCGCAGTTAAAAAAAAATATAAAATAAAATATATAATACACATATAAAATAAACAAACAAAATCACGACTTTAATCCCCAGGTAATCTCAGATCTCTAGATTTTTAGATCTTTCAGGATATCTAATGAGAGTCAGAGACTCGTCCAAACATGACACTTGGCACATGCTCACACTTTGCACTATAGTTAGTATTCCGTAGTGTGACAGGTTGCAAGCTCATCGCCGCAATAAGGTGAATCATGGGCCATGGGTCATAATATTTTCAAAATAGAAATAGTCCACCTCTCGGGTGAATTTTGTGAAAGTAGGTAGGTAATAAGATTTAGGTATAGCAGTGCTCACGGTACACTTCTGAGGTGGTCATAGCATAGCACGTAGTCCATCCAGGTGAACTTATCAGGTGGTCCAATAGGTCAAGAACCCTAAAATAGATGCAAAGGTATATTTACTTGTTGACTGTACTTACTGGTTTTATCTTTATCATAAGCTTGGAATGCATCAATTTCCGGCGAAGTAGGTACAAAAAAACCGGCCAAGTGCGAGTTGGACTTGCGCACAAAGGGCTCTGTTACCATTAACTATAAGCGGGAAAAAAAATCTTGTCCGTTGTATGGGAGCCGCCTTAAATATTTATTTTATTCAGTTTTTTAGTATTTGTTGTTATAGCGGCAACAGAAATAAATAAATAAATAAATAATGCTGGACACTATCACACAGCATCATGTAGCCCCAAACTAAGCGGAGCTTGTATTATGGGAACCACATGACTGGTAAACTACATAGATACATTTTTTTTTTTTGTAAATACCATACATATTATACATAGAAAACACCCAGACCTGAGACAAATATCTGCAAATAATGCAAACATTTGTCCCACGGCGGGAATCGAAATACATCACATGTGAAAATTTCAATCGTTTAACTATCACGGTTCATGAGATACAGTCTGGTGAAAGACGGTCGAACAGCGGAATCTTACTAATAGGGTCTCGTTTTACCCTTTGGGTACGGAACCCTAAAAACAAGATAAAGGTATGAGATACCGCTATGGTGCCTATCGCAGAACAATGTTACCCTGACCGTTGCGAGTTGGAATTCCAACTATTCGAACCCCAACGTGTGGCGGCTTTAAAGGCGGGTTTCGATCAAAGCAGAGGGGGGAAATAATCCACCTATACTTACATCAAAAGTATCTGGATGACCAAAGCTTTGCTAGGGTTTTTATTACGACGTTTGCTAAACGCCATCTATAATTGTCAAGTAGCTTTAGTGTTGCTGTGTCGGTAAAACAGTGGTAGATAAAACGACGTTTTCTTAAAATAAAACCTAACTAAGTTGTTTACCACCCCCGAAACGCCCTGCATACTAAATTTCATGAAAATCGGAGCCATTTCCAAGATTCAGATTATAATATACTAGCTTCCGCTCGCGGCTTTGCTCGCGAGGTACCTACTTTAAATATAGCTTAAGTTACTCAGGGATAATGTAGCATTCTAATTGTGAAAGAATTTTTGAAATCGGACCAGTAGTTTTTGAGTTTATTCGTTATAAACAAAAATACAAAACTTTCTTCTTTATAATATTAGTATAGAAGTATAGATATACAAGAATTGCTCGTTTAAAGGTTCCAATTGAAATCTAGATATAGGGTCTCTAGGGAAAATCTATAGGGATAACTACGAGAATCTATAGGGGATGCGGCTGATGATGATGATGACATTATAATAGAGTCGGTATATCCTATCTCCAATATGGTGGATACCGGCCCTTACGTTGTGTTTTGTAGTAACCAGAGGGAAAAAGATTTTTAAATTCAATGAAAACGAATTAGTAATGCTGTTTTCGCTTATTTCATAATTATATCTGAAACAATTTGTAAACAAACAAAAAGACCCGTCTGAAAGTAATTCAAATTGGGTTTTTACAACCATTAGAAGTTGGAAGCAAATAGAAGCAAATGGGAAGCAACTTCTTACTAATATTATAAACGCGAAAGTTTGTAAGAATGTATGGATGGATGGATGGATGGATGTATGTTTGTTACTCTTTCACGCTAAAACGACTGAACGGATCTGAATGAAATTTGGCACAGATTTAGATTATGGTCTGGAATAACACATAGGCTACATTTTATCCCGAAAAAATGTACGGTTCTCGCGGGATAGCGATGTTTTTGTTTTTTAAGGTATCACGTGGGCGAAGCCGCGGGCGAAAGCAAGTAATTATATATGAAACAATTTGTAAACAAACAAAAAACCCCGGCTGAAAGTAATTCAAATTAGCTTTTTACAACCATTAGAAGTTGGAAGCAAATTGAAGCAATTGGGAAGCAATTTCTAAATAGAATTCCAACGTTGAATAAGACAAGTTCCTACCTAACGGTAACGATTTTTTTAGCATTTTAATTAATGATGATTATTGTTGTTTGTATTAAAAACACGTAACACTTTTGCCAAGAACTGTATATTTTTCTGTGCAAATTTCAACCTTAAAGAAGGAGTGTACAAACTGACCATCAATGTATGGAATATCAAAATTATTTTTTTAAGGGTCGAGTGTACGAAATGCCGACAACCCTTTCTAACTATTTATTATAGGCCTGTCACTTTTATGATCCAAACGAATGCAACGACAACTCATTTATTAAAATTCGTCCAGTCGTTTTTGGACTCAGCCAAAGGCACTCACTGCACTTAATCCTCCGGTTCGGTAGATATCTCCTCAGATTTTAAGTTACTTAAAAAGGGTAGTCAGAAGCACGTCAAATACGATATTTAACACAATATGCCCACATTTTGCTCAGTAGTTAGTATTCCGTACGTGACAGGTTGCAAGCCTATCATCGCCTATTTTTGGTTCTAGCATATGCCAATTTCCTCACGATGTTTTCCTTCACCGTTTTTGTATGTATGATACAAAAACATTGCCCTTTTTCGCAGTCGCGTAAATAATAACGAAAAAATATAACGAAAAAAAATTGAAGCGAGCGGTTTGACTGCGAAGGTTTCATAGGTCGTTGGTCAGTGCGTTCACCCTGGCTAGGCTTTGCATGCTGCGCCCGCGCGGTATTTCCGGTGGGGCGGGGAGAGGCTAAAGGGGGGAGGGGGCGTGGGAGAACCTTAGCTAAGGAATGCGAACTTGCCCGAGGATTGTTTGTAACGGATCTTTGGTACAAGTTACTGGTATGCGAATTGGTATTTAGAAAGTAGGTTGTACTAGCTTTTGCATGCGGCGTCGCTTATTCTGGTTTCAGCGTGTTAGAGTAACAAACATCCATACATCCATCCAAACTTTCGCATATATAGATAACTAGCTTCCGCCCACGGCTTCGCTCGCGTGGTACCTTGAGAAACAAAAGCATCGCTATCTCACGGGAACCGTACATTTTTTCGGGATAAAATGTAGCCTATGTGTTAATTACAGATCATAATCTATATCTGTGCCAAATTTCATTCAGATCCGTTTAGCGTGAAAGAGTAACAAACATCCAGACATCCAGACATCGTCACAAACTTTCGCGTTTATAATATTAGTAAGATTAATAACTACTTATTAGTACCTAGAGTTGGTATGCATGCATATTTTACTTTTTAATTTTATCAAAGGTAGCAAAAATGGCTACGCTATGACAGTTTAAAATGGAATTTAGGCTTTCAGAAGCGTATGAAACCTTTTACACAATTTGATATTTTACCGTTATTTTAAAACCTTTTCTAACATTGATTTTAGAGCTCTTCTTTCAAGCTGATATCATGAAGATGGAGTAGTAAAAGATTGGTTGATAATTAGTTATTTAAGGATAGGTACATTTAAAATTAACTAATATTTTACGAGATAAACAAAATTGTTTGATGCGAACAATGACGAAAGTGAGAACAATGGTGAAACTGTTGAGGAGAATCTTTCTTAAGAGCATTAAATTTATTTACCCAGGGAGAAGGTTTATTGTCATAATCCCCATCAACCAGGACACAAAATGTTGGTGGGGAAAACATCAAAAGTTTTTGAGTTTTGTCATAATCCCCACTGGTGGGGACAGCTTAGTTGGGGTTATGACATTAAACCAAGGATAATAGGTACCTACCTACAGTACAACTGACGCTTCATGGCACTTCATTCCGTGCAAAATAGGTGAAATATAAGACCATCTTTCTCTTTCCACAAATTGTAGTTACGCATCGGCAGTGATAATGTAATCTCTAACATAAAAATAATTTCAAATGGTCAGAAACATCAAGTTTTAACTTCGTCCATTTCAACGCACGCCGACGTGATATAAACGTACCTATAATAGCGGATAATAAAAAAAAAAAAAAAAAAAAAATATGATCACGACTGTAATCCCCAGGCTCGGTAGATATCTCCTCAGATCTTTAGTTACTTAGATCTTTGAGGATATCTAAAGGGGGTTGTCAGAGGCAAGTCCAAACATGACATTTGGTACATGCCCACATTTTGCACAGTAGTTAGTATTCCGTACGTAACAGGTTGCAAGCCCATCGCCGCTTATAAGAATACTAACCTATGACAAATACCTTTAATTTTTTGGTTCTAGGGTATGCCGGTTTCCTCACGATGTTTTCCTTCACCGTTTTAAGAGCACTGGCATTGCGCACATAAATTTTTCGAATGGAAAAACTCATTGGTGCACGACCAGGTTTGAACCCACGACCTTCGGATCGTGAGGCAGGGGTGCTACCACTACACCACCAGCGCTCTATAAATACCGTAATAAAATAAGTAACGTACACCGTATATATATTTTACGAATCTAATAAAGTTGTTATCAACACCACTGGCTCAGCAAATCGGCGTAAAATAACGTCAATTACAGTCACCGGCTGCTTCTATAGCGCAAAGACAATGGAGATCATCGTCATGATTTGAGCCCACATACGTCCACTGCCGAACATAGGCATACCATCATCAAACAAAAAAAAGCGCTAGAGCCCAGCGAGTTTCTTGTCAGTTCTTCTCGCACTGGGGATAGGACTGGAACTGGCACTTAGACTCACCTAGTATGTAAGACGTTTCAAAGTGATCCCTGTGATTCTATTGAAAATAAACAGATTTTTTGATCATATTTCTGTCTTTTTCTCACGTGTGATTGGCGCAAAATAGTATCATCCATTCCGCTCCAGTCACAACTTTCATCTCAGTACCTACTCATTTCTCTCTTACTCATGTTATCTTTCAATCTAACTCGGCATTAATAAGGGATCATGCAAAAAAAGCGCGCAAGGCGAGTTTTTTGTGAGTTCTTTTCGGACTGAAATTGGCTCCTAGACCATTATTAGAATTTGGTTTTTTTCACACAGTCCATCCATCTTTCCTTTGGCCTTTCGTCACATGACATTCATCCCTCACATAATAGACCTACCTCAATCGACCAAACAAATAGCGAGCTGTCTCTATCGACTCCCACGACCGCCGCAATGACGTCAGAGTGTAGGATTAAACCTAGCAGTGCGTGAATTCGGAATTTATTGACTTCTAAATGTCAAACGGCGAAGGAAAACATCGTAAGGAAACCGGCATACATCATCATCTTCCTGCCCTTATCCCACGTTATGTGTGGTCGGCACAACAGTGATCTTCTTCCATTTCCCTCTGGCATTCGTCATCTCAGTACCTACTCACTCCTTTCTTACCCATGTCATCTTTCACACAGTCCATCCATCTTTTCTTTGGCCTACCTCTACCCCTGTATCCATCCACATTCATACCTAACACTCTCCTTGACACATGACATTCATCTCTTCTCATATGCCACGCTAGCCTATTACTCCTCATCTTTTCTGTCACCGGTGCCACTTTCAGACTTCCTCTGATTACCCTACATGGCATACCCTAGAACAAAAATTCGAAGGTGTCACACATTAGTATTCTTATAAGCGGCGATGAGCTTGCAACCTGTCACGCACGGAATACTAACTACTGTGCAAAATGTGGGCAAGTGCCATGTCTTGTTCGGACGTTCTGACTTCTTTAGATATCCTCAAAGATCTAGTCACTAGAGGTCTGAAGAGATATCTACCGAGCCTGGGGATTACAGTCGTGATCATTTTTGTTTTGCTAAGTGCCACAGCAACAGCCGGTAACTGTAAATTGCTTTTGATATCCATCGAAGTTGAGAACAATGGTCTCAAGTGGAGAATAAGAATATTGGTTTAATTCTTTTCTAAAATTACATGCTATTTTTATTCAAAATAGCTATAATAGCTTACTTTTTTAAGGTACCTACTAAGCTTCCGCCCGCGGCTTTGGCCGCGTGGAACCTTGAAAAATAAAAACAAATCTACCCCACGGGAACAGTACATTTGTCCAGGATAAAAAGTTGCTTATGTGCTATTCGAGACTGTAATCTTTCTCTGTGCCAAATCTCATCCAGATCCGTTCAGCCGCTTCAGCTAGAAAGAGAAACAAACATCCATACATACAAACATTCACGTTTATAATATTAGTAGATAGGTAGAATACCTAGGATTTAGAAGAAAATATACACCGTGAAATTTTAATGGTTGTTTTCCCGCGGCAGAACAACTTGCCCTATGGAGTACTTTCGAAATATAGAGTAAAAGTAAAAAAATAAAGATGTTTTTGTTTTAAAATAATTTAAAAAATATTCATCAACTCGAAAATGTGAGGAACAATAATAACATTAAACGTAACTTGTAGGTACCTACTATTCGAATCGCACGCGCCATCGGCCGCCTTCGCGTAGGTATCGGGATGAATTACTATTGGTTCGTGGTCGCTTTCGAATTAAATTTTCACAATGGTAAATCTGTATTTTTTGTTTCTAATATTTAATTTGTTTATACAACGATTGTATTACCAAGACCAAACCATTTCGCTACGGGAAAACAACCATTAAAATTTCACGGTGTAGATTACTAATATACTTATTATTAATATAGATTACTAATATACTTAATATTAATATTGTAAAACATACGACACTACAGCGTTGTTTCTGCTTAAATAATTAATAATTGCTTCAGTGACGTCACGTCCTTCGGGTGACGTCATACATTAATATGATATCCTGCCTCGTAAACATTGAAATATGCATGAGTGTTTGTTTGTACGTGTGGAGAATATACTAGGGTTGAACAATATTATCACATAAGACATCTTATTCTGTAAGTAAAGTGGAATAACACTACGAGTTTTTTTTTAATCATGAAAAGCGAAAAGACATCTGGTTGATTCTACTCAATTTGTTATTTTTGTCGTTATTTTAAAAACATTTTTAACCGTTAAGGTATACTTAGCTCGTTTTTCAAAAGAAGAGAAGAGAGAGCATGAGATTGGTTGATAATAAGTTATTTCACGAAGAATAAGTAGGTACTTATAAAATTAACTAAGTAATATTTTAAGAGGTAACCAAAATTATTTGTTGCGAATAATGACGAAAGTGAGAACAATGATGATAACGTAGAGGAGAACATCTGAATATGATAATGACGGCCTCTGTGGCGCAGCGGGCGAAGGTCCGCCTGAGACGCAGAAGGTTGCGGGTTCGATTCCCGCCGTGGGACAAATGTTTGCATTATTTGCAGATATTTGTCTCAGGTCTGGGTGTTTCCAAAAAAAATAATGTATCTATGTAGTTTACCAGTCATGTGGTTCCCATAATACAAGCTCTGCTTAGTTTGGGGCTACATGATGCTGTGTGATAGTGTCCAGCATTATTTATTTATTTATATTTATAATGAAAAAAGCTGAAAGTACAAGACAAATTAACAATATTCAATTTTTCCCTTCGTGAATTTTATGATTCTATTGACACAAGGACAAGTGAACTTAAATGCGCTTGCGCACATTAATTAAGCGTAGTGGCATGGGCGCCGAAGTTCCAAGATCATTGCTCTGAAGGATTACATCATCGTTGCATCGCTGCTAAGGTTTGATTCACTGTGTTGTGTGCTGACCTCACGCTGACATACCATACCCTGCGTGTGGGCATTATGTACACACACTAACAGGTGGGCCGAATGCTTGTGGTGGATTGGTGGTGAGACTTACTGATAATAATAGATAATGAATATTATTGGAAATAGTGATTAAAAAAATTAAGCTAGAAAGAAAATAAAAATTATATCTATCTTCATGTACCTAATTTTACAATGTAAGTAGGTAGGTACCTACAAAAAGTTTGATGTACTTACTTATGTTAAATAAAATAAAAAATAATCTGAAATTAACAATACATAGGTACCTACAAACTTAATAATTATAAACACTATCATAATGTCGCTAGTTCTTTTGAAAAAACTTATTGGTGCACGACCAGTACCCCTAGTATGAGTTTTTGATTTACGAAAACTTTTTTCGAATAGTATCCTTTCATACATTTACCTACATCGGAAATGTTAAGGAACTAAAATAAGGTCGATAATATCGAAAATATTATGTAATCGGCAGTCCCAGCAATGATTTTTAAATCAAGTTTTCACGATATCGACTTTATTTTAGTACCTTAAAATTTCCGATGGAGGTAAATATATGAAAGGATACTATTCGAAAAAAGTTTTCGTAAACTATTAAAAACTCATACTAGGGGTACAGGTTTGAACCCACGACCTTCGGATCGTGCGTATCATAGGTTAGTATTCTTATAAGCGGCGATGAGCTTGCAACCTGTCACCACTGTGCAAAGTGTGGGTGCCAAATGTTACCAATGTTTGGCCGTGCCTCTGACCCTTTTTAGATATCCACAAAAAAAATCTAAGTACCTAACTAGAGATCTGAGGAGATATCTACCGAGCCTGGGGATTACAGTCGTGATTATATTTAAGTATTAAGTATTCTTTTATTGTGTTTTACGATAAGAATGTCGGTAGGTATAATCTTCTAGTAATTTCCAAATTAATAAATTGTAGGTCCATAAATCCATTAAGGGTCTAATAGAATGAACTCAGATGAGAATGCAGGAATAGACCTGGCATTCTCAGGCTCACACACACCCAGGCAACAGGGAGGGATGTACTCAGGTAGAAGAGGGGGGGGGGTCATGGGACCGATGAAATTTTATTGACTTACTAGCTGACCCGGCAGACTTCGTACTTATTTAGAAAACGTTTGTATGGGAAATATAAAAGGGCTTTTTTAGGGTTTTCCCGGCAGTTATTCGAATTTTTCTTACCTTTTAAACCTTCCCTAGACCTCCACGAACATTTCAAGACCAAGATAAGATAAATCCGTTTAGCCGATCTCGAGTTTTAGCGAGACTAACGAACAGAAATTCATTTTTATATATATACATAGATGTTGCCTAATAACTTTAGATCGTAAATGTATCGTTGGGCATAAAATCTTTGCAACTATTTAAAACTTAAGCGAGAGAAATCGAGTCTAGAAAATTTTAATATTTATATGCTAGAGAATCGTAACCCAATCACACTGAGAATAGTTAGATAAATCAAAAAGTTGGTCGAATTCAACTATAGGGTGGATTTGACAAACATCTATCTACAACTATTTCCAAAATAATGTAATGTCAAATTAACTTTATTTTTTTCTTCGGATATCTAGTTAGGTTAAATTCACCCTTATTAAATAAATAAATAATGCTGGACAATCCACACAGCATCATCTAGCCCCAAAGTAAGCTACTCAAAGCTTGTGTTATGGGTACTAGATAACTGATATATTTAATACATTAGATACATAGATAGATATTTTTTATTATAGGTACATAGAAAACACCCAGACCAACGGAACAAATTTCTGCAGACCGTACACAAATTGTTCCGCGGCGGGAATCGAACCCGAATATAAAATTATCACAATTGTTAATAACAACAGGAGATATTATTTTCATGTAATGTTGTCAATAAAAAGTATCTCGGTAGGTACTTAAGTGAAAAATTATATTTGAACATTACAAATTACATGATACTTCGTAAGTAAAAACCATGAATGAATAGCCCACCTTGAAGTACCTAATACACCAAGATATCACCAATATGAGTGAATAAATTCTACTATATAGTTTTATTTTATAAAGGTACTTACCGGAAAGTGACCAGTAGGTCTACCATGAGTTGTCACATTTAGATTGGCTGACGTTACTACAGTAGCAATATTACGTTACTATGATATCTGTCAAAATTGTTACTCATGGTACCAAACTCTAAGCAAATTAATGAGCGCAAACTACAGTCGCTGTAGTACGCTGTGACGTAGGATAGTTAGCTACGTGAGGTTTTAGTACCCAACTATCCGCTAGAGGCGCTGTACCAAGTTTACATACCTACATTTTTTTAATTACAGTCGCTAGCGAGTGTAGATTGTGAAAACTCATGGTAGACCCTCAGGGTTAACTAAAATTAGTGTATAGGTACTCAGTGCACCCAGGTAAATTACCCCAGGTGAATCAGGTAATTTGCCCCGTTTATTACCTTGCTTGACCACCCTTAATCCCTCTCTGTGGCACACACACAGGCCGGACTGCAACATTCTTCCGTTCGGTGCAAAATGTCCACTTATTGATGTAGGTCAGTGTTGCTACGCTCTTCCCTCCCACTTCTGAGTTATGCTGCGTCCCTCTCGCACCGCGGTAGGAATTTATCGAACAAGCTGCTTCCAGCTAGGTGCTTGCTTCAAAGGATTGGGATCCTAAGAATCAAAATTATGTTGTAAGAATGTTAGTATCACTACCAATAAATTTAATTTTGAAGATTATGTACTTAACTAATTTTATCTATCTATAGGTAGGTACTAATATTATATAGAGGAAAGTTTTGTATTTTTGTATTTTTGTTTGTAACGAATAAACTCAAAAACTACTGGTCCGATTTCAAAAATTCTTTTACTACTAGAATGCTACATTATCCCTGAGTAACATAGGCTATATTTTATGCAGGTACCTCGCGAGCAAAGCCGCGAGCAGAAGCTTGTAGGTATAGATAAAACAATAATATTCTATAATTTCCTAAAATGTAGTACCTAAGTAAAGCTCTTGACTAATTTTGAAGCTGAATTAAAGTTGAGAGCGCATGCGTTGTCGCAATGGTTTTTAGGTTAGAAAGTTGAAATGCAATGTTTTTGAAATTCTTATTATGGACAATAGGTACGGAAGTAGGTAGTTACCTAGATTTTTTTTGTTATTGTACAATTACTTACCTACATGAGGCAGGTAAGTTTTTTTAGTTCTTATGTACCTACTAGCTTTCCCGCTCGCGACTTCGTTCACTTAAAGTATCTAAACCGAGTTTCAAACAAATAACACAACTATCAAAAAAACCCATACAAACATTGACCCCACATTTGACCCCTTTTTGGTGGTTATACTGAAACACGTGTTCATTTATTTTGCATTTACAGTACACAAACAAAGTTTCAGACCAATCGCAACACCCGTTAAAAAGTTTCATACAAACGTTTTCACCCTTTTTCACCCCCTTAGCGGTGGAATTTCCAAAAATCCCGTCTTAGTGGGTGGTTTTGTTATAAAAGGAAACCACCTTCCAAATTTCAGCTTTCTAGCTGCAGCGGTTTCGGCTGGGCGATGATGAATCAGTCAGTCAGTCAGTCAGGTTAAGCTCTTATATAGATATAGATATAGATAATCATATTTTATCTTGTTGTGGACGTTTTAGAGAAAGGCCAGGTCAAGAGTAGGTAGGTAACCTACCCTAAACCGACGCGCATGTAGGTACGAAGAATTTAAGTAATGAGGGTTATTGAAGCAAAAGAGGTAGGTACCTACCTACTTATGTCAGGATATCCGTAGCAAGTGGAGATCCGTGGTCTCTGCCTACCCCGTCGGGAAACAGAAGACGTGATTTTGTCTGTATATTGTATGTAGGTATCTATCTTTGTTTATGTCATTCTATCAAACAAAGTCTGAAAAATAGTTCCTAAAAATTACTATATTTCCAGACTGTAGGTAGGTAATAATATCATTACTACATTAAGTACCTACATACCTAACATATTTATCTATCTAATTTTAGTTCTATAGGTCTTTATTCTCTTTTATGTTCGATTTATTATCGGAAATGTACAGCCAATAAACGGTCAGGGGGAGAACCAAACTTTCTTACGAACCCATTACGGCCGGCTATAAACTTGATCATATGGATCACAGAACAGAAAAACGATGAGATATTCCATCGTAAAAGAGACATGGCCTATCTATTTAACCCTTCAACTCAATACAATCATTTCACTTGAAACATCGCAACGAAAAGGGTTGCCAGCGTTTGAAATTCACGGAATATTTTTTTTGTAAGTAGTTAGGTACTTCCATAAATATATACCTAGATAAAAATGTACCTACACATAGAATAATTTTGCTCTACTTTTAAAAGTAAAACTTTAGAATAGGTACGAAAGTATTTATGATACTTAGTTTACTTTATGTACTAAAAATAATACCTACCCAAATTAGGTATGTTTATTAAAATGAATACAATAAAAAAGAAAAATAGATTAACTTTCAAAGGGAATGACAGGATGTCACCTACATGGTCACGACTGTAATCCCCAGGCTCGGTAGATATCTCCTCAGCTAGTTACTTAGATATTGAGGATATATAAAGAAAGAGTCAAAGCCACGTCAAAAAATGATATTTGGCACATGCCCCCCTTTTTTACAATATTTAGTATTCTGTACGTGATAGGTGACAATACCAAGCATCGAAATAGAATAGAATAAGTTTTTATTTGCAACATAATTTTACCTATGTAAATGTAATGCCAGAGATCCACCAATTGTACTCTACCTTAATGTAACTCGTAGATATTTTTGCTTTGTTTCCTCGCTGTGGGTGTTTTAATTAGCATCCTAAACGAGCGCGATAATAGTTCTTGTTTTCTTCGCGAGCGGTAACGCTACACACCTACCAATAATGTACAATACACAACCTACAATAATGTACAATAATTATTTATTTAATTCGAAAATTACCTACATCTATTATTACAAGTAAGACCTAATACAACAGAGTAGTCATCTGATTCTAAAAAAACACTTAGGTAGGTACAATAAATACGTTAATCATCAAACTACATAATTCAATAAAAAAAATCAATAAGCAAATTAATTCCATAAATCAGTTAAAAAACAATAAGCAATAATTAAAAAACATATTATGTCAATAAGCAAAATTATTCAATAATAAATTAAATATTATTAAAATTCAATATTAAATTAAAGATATAGGAGATAATATAGGAGAGCTACGAGGGTCAGAGAGAGCATTGGTCTAGTGGTAGTAGCCTCGCTTTCTGATCCTAAGGTCGTGGGTTCGAATCCAGTCGATTTGGATTTTTCTGTTAAAAAATATTATGTTCTCTAACACAGTACAAGAAGAGCTAGTGACACGAGAAAGGGAAAAAGAATTAAAGATATTTTTCAAAGATAATTTATGTAACTCTGATTCAGGTCCTACCTGTCAATCCTACCTATTAGACCTACTAGAAACTAATCATCACTCCTTGAAAAATCATTCAGCCTTAATCAAGCAAAAATAAATATAATCGTGAAAACAAATTGCTTAATTATGTATACCTAGGTAATAAATAATAATAGACCAAATCAACATTTGCGTATGAGAGCTTTTCCGGTAATATTTTCCATAAGTAGTTTTTAATAGATGGCGCTGCTCTGTGACGTTTGACAGTATAAGTCAAACGACATTTCGTTTGACAGTAAATTACTGTCAAAAGGATGCCGATTCAACATTGACATTGATCCGTCTTGCGTTAAAATTTATCTTAGTATTTAAGTAGTTCCGGTCGTTTTAATAAAAGCTTGTGAATAACCGTTATGTTTCATTATTTACGTCGCCCGCCTCAAAACAAATAAGTCGTTTCGGCTAAACTTTCCATCTAGAAGTTTAATTATTTCACATTGCTGTCAAACCAAATCTGATTACTCTTTGCAAAGATTTAACAAGTTTTATTTCATAAATGGCTCAATGGCGATGTTTTACGACTGTTTCTTTATATTAATTAGAGCTGTGGGTTTCTTTTGGCACAGCTGTTGCGAATTTGTAAATTAAATATTTTAGACGTTGTGTTGCCAACTTAACTACAAAATATAATAGGTAGATAGGTACTTATTGTGAAATCAGTTTTTGTGCTGGATTTTTTTATACTTACCTAATTTACTTAGGTACTTACCTATTTACCTAATTTAATAGATTGTAAGTACCTAAATAGTGAACACCTAGGTTCCTACATACCTACGAAAACGTACAAGATATCTAGTCCACAAAGCACTTAGCTATGTTTAGTACCTAGATAAGAGGTATATATCTACCTGAATAAAAGTTGTGGAAAAATATAATAAATAAATACTTATCTAGTTAGCTATGAGTAGTTAGGTAAGTAGGTAGGTACTAACGTAGAACAAATTATACTTACCTACGTGTCAAAGTTATGTGAGAATAAAACATAGTACCTAGCTAAATGATTTAATTATTACAACTAGCAATATTAACCACGATAAAAACTTCCGCATTCCAGCTCAATACTACAGACAGCCAAAATTTCGCGGCAATCCTACACGAAAAAAACGCGTATGTTACAAACGACTGTTTGTATTCTCTGCAGAACAATCCAACTGACCATGAACCTTTGCGTTATATGAATAAGGCTTAAAATGGTTTCACATAAAAAGTAGGTAAGACCACCTAACAAAACGGCCAGTCATCACGTGGGATTACTACGTGCAGGAACAGGAAGGATAGAGAATTACATAAGGTGGTGCGACAAGAACGGAAGATAGCCTTGACCTGCGCAGTAGTGCGCAGTAGGTAGATGCTTGCAGCGCCTCGGCGTGTTTGGTTTCCGAATTGAAAACTAAATAATTGATGCTAGTAAAATGGAACCCTAGGCGCAGTTAGTGTCGCAACTGACGGATAGATGGCGCTTTTATTGGTAGTAAATAACAGTTTCTCGTCATAAAGCTTTTATTGATTGCACTAACAAACTTTGGCAATTACAATGCGTAATAGGTAAGTAAGTAGTCTTTAACATTTTGTAATTATAAAAGTTACATAATAAGTTGTTTTTCCTACGTAGACTACGATTAGTCATGCCACGCGCGCCGCATTACTCGCATTGGTGGATGACATGATTCCAAGATGGCGGCGCGGCGTTGGCGAGCGGCACAGAGTGTAGTATTGAATGTTACACGCGTCGCGCAGAGCATTGTGCGTTGTTTACCAATGTGGCACGTTTTTTAGAGCGTCGCAACATCGTTTGTACCATACCAAAATGGAGGAAGAACTGATAAAAATCGTACGAAATAAACCGTGTTTATACGACATAAAACACCCAGACTATAACAAAATACAATTAAAACAGTCTATTTGGAGAAAAATTGCAGTTTCTCTTAACTACAAGTGTGGTGAGTTGAACATTGAGTTATTATTGTAGGCCGGGTATCTCACTTCCCTACTGTGTGCATAAACACTGAAATTCAAGTACCTATAGATTGTTATACTCGTACTATACCTGGCTATTAGCTTGACTTTGCGGCATGTACCTACCTATCTACCTGTGTGGCACCACACACACCACAGTGTGGGCTTTTTCTAGCCATAGACAAGTGCGAATATGTAGGTATTCTCTTTTTTATAATGACGGACTATTGTAGATAGTTAGAATAATACAATCTGTGTATTATAAAGGATTTTTTAATTTAAGAAATGCTCCAAACTGTCTGTTGTCACTATATTAACCTATAGGTACCTAGAAATATGGAGATATAAAATGAATAACTACCTACTGTGCAAAATGTGGGCATGTACCAAATGTCATGTTTGGACGTGCCTCTGACTACCCTCTTTAGATATCCTCAAAGATCTAAGTAACTAAAGACTTTTTAAGAACTTTTTTTTTTTTTTTTTTTTTATAAAATAAATAAGTACCTAAATATTAAGCAACTAACTAAATATTAATTTCATTACAGCAAATGAAGCTAAGTGTGCATGGGATAAATTAAGAAACAACCACAGAGATGCTTTGCGTCGTCAAATAAAATTAATACCTGCAACAGGAGGCAGAGCTGTTTACGTAAAACAATGGCATTTTCAAGATCAAATGGCATTTTTAATCCCTCACATGTCTGCTAAGTTCAGCAGCACTCTCTCTAGTGGACGAACACAAGATGACCCACCTGAAGTTGAAGCAGATAGAGAGACAGACGAGAGACAGAGAGACAGAGATGAGAGACAAAGACGAGAGACAGAGACAGACGATGTAAATCCAATACATCAAGAATTCCAAACCAATAACGAAATCAGTTATCAATCCCATGAGTCTAAGCCGACATCAACAGCCCAATTACACAGACATAAGCGGTGTAATGACAATAGATCTAATGAACACCAAGAAATAATGGATAATAAGCGAAAACGGGAGCATTCAGCTAATGACACAAATGATTTCACGATAAGCAACGTCAAAAATGATCCTCTCTTTCATTTTTTCATCAGTATGTACGAGACTACTAAGAGGTTGCCGCCAGTGTCTCAACATAGTATTAAAACGGAAATATTCTCACTGGTGTCACGGGAAGAGTCTAATTATTTAGAAGGAGAGTCAAGCTCTGCACGAATGAGTGAAGTGGAGCATGAGCCATTTGTGGATCTCCCTTTAAAGCATGACCCGTATGAATCTTTGCAGTAGAGGCAGATGGCATTTTATGATACACACAAATAGACAAGAAAATGAAAAATCTATTAGTAGACAGGGTTTTAAAAACCGTTTTAACATTTTTGTGCTTTATTTTGATATTAAACGTATTTTGATATTTTTTGTAATAATTTTAGTTTAGGACTTTTTTCACTGTGTAGTAGGTACCTACCTACAATTTTGTAAAGTGAATACCTATGTTTATTTATTCGTTGACAGTTTTACGGTTAATAATATTATATTATGTGTCAAGTCAAAATTATCTCACGTTTTGACATTAACAATGATTTTCTGCGGTGTATTTGCCTGACAACTACGTCGCTCCGGTTTTTATATGTTTTCTCGTGTTATTTTGAGTTTTATTGCGTAATTTTGGTGGTTATTTTGCCAATAAAGCCCGGGTTCTTGACGCGAGTGTAAAGTATGTGAATTAGAGTGAATAGTTCTCTTCAAATTCCATCGGAGGAAATCCCGAAAATTTTCAACAAAACAGCCATCTTTTGTTTAAAATTGACTTGACTACTTGACTATGACTCTGTGACGTTGATAATACTTATAAATAAATACACTTGACACTGGCAAAATTGTTCTCTAAGAGACAGATGCCATAATTGAAGAAGAAGAAGAAGACATTAACTATGTCTTGCTTATAATATTTTTAACTAAAGCACTTATTACATTACCCTGAATTCAGGGAACCTTACCCTAAATAAGAGTGGTGTAATAAGAGTTAGCGCGTAAGGCGTATAGGCTAGGCGTTAGGCTCCCTTACTACCGGGCCCTGAATACCGTGTAGTTTAATAAATAGCATAAAAAATCAGAATGTTTTTTTTAACCCACTTAGTGAAATATAATTGTATCTATGGCCTCCACAATATTCTGGCTTTTCGCGCTCGTTTTTCCGTTTTTTTTTGTTTTGTTGGTGTCTACTTATTTAGTTTTCTTAGTTGTCTATGCCATGAGCAGCAGCTCATCAAGCCAGTGAAGACTTGTGGGTAAGTAATTAAATAGTCTTTTGAAAGTACTGTCTATCTACACTTCCATTGCGAATAACTTTCCTCGTGCGTGTTGAGCCTGCGTCAGATCCGGTAAGTAGGCACTTGGATGAAATGAAGAAATACTGATATAAATAACGGCAAAATAAGTAAGACCTCTGTTATTATACATATTTCTAGTTTTTGTTATTTATTTATTTACAATTTCTACAGATTTAAAAAAATATTCTCATAACTGCCTCGATAAATGTCGCTGGTTTGTAGGTAGGTAGGTACTGTCAAATAAAACTTACAGAAGAATAAATAACTGTTTTTTTTAAGTTGTCTAAAGATAATTATGGTAGGTACATAGCTGGCACGCTCAGAATAGACTAGTAATAAATTTATAATATTCTTACACTAGTAATCTTAATATTTGCTGAGTCTGTGGTTATAGCGTACCTACCCTAATCTACACTCATGACATTTCTTTTAAGTTTGTAACTGTCAGTATAGCTATAATAGCTTCACAAAGATACCTAACGCCATCTAGCGTCTAGAATCTGTCTAGAAACAGGTTTCAAATACAAAAAGTCATGAAAATCATGGCCGTACAAATAAAGTTTTCACATTCATGCGGGTAGTTTTACGTTCAAATAACTGGGTGGATTTTTTGTAAGTATGGATTGAATAACAGAATATTTTTTAAAAACGGGGTTTTATTTGTTTTATTTTTAGATAATATGTTGTATTTTGGGTAAGTTATAGACGAAATGTGAACTTCTGTCTCTTTGCAGATGAGCTGGTAACATGGCTGCCGTCGCGAGCCTCGCTGCCTTGTCAGGTTCCTGGTGCTGGGCGGATCCCGGCGCGGCGCCCCCCACCACCCCTGGATGCTGAAGACAGGGCGCAGCCGAAGCCCTATCTATGGTTTCGTGGAAGTGAGGAGTTAAAAAGGTATTATTATTAATATTCAGATAGGCATTCACTGTTTCGTTTTTATATTATTCGTTACGGTGACAACGGGAATGAAATTTTTTCACGTCCCGCTGTCCCCGTGAAGGGGACAGGGCGTACGGGGACAACGGGAATACACGATTTTGAAGTGGATTTGACTAACTGGTAGGTACCTATATCTATTCTCAGAATATCTCCATATCTCCGGTTTGCTGGAAGATAATCTTTTTAGGGTTAAGCTCTCATGTGTACCTACATGCAATTCGTTTTAAGTCTTAAATGTAGGTAATTTAATTTATGTACAAAGTATGAAGATAAAAATAATTTAAATAGATGTCAGTTTTCTTCCTCTTCAATAACTTATCCTGGGGTAATTGCTCAAACAAGTTGGGTGTAACCTGCCCTTAATTATCGAATAAAATGGTATTCTTGTTAATACAAAACATGTTTACCTAAGACTCTTATAGACGTTCGATGTAAGGGAGGGGAATGCCTTTGTTCCTTACATGCGAGTACTTTTAAACTTACGCGAACTGAGCCTACCCGTGACCACTACGTCGATTCTGTAAAATTCAAACATCAACTCACATCTAACATCGCAATTCACTCTCACTTCGCCTAGGGTTCAAAATGACATTTGACATTGACCTTTTTTATTTGACACTTTGAATCGGGTTCGAGTGCGAAGCGAGCTTTGAAGTGACTTGGTAATTACCGTATAGAATGCCACTTCTCACGTCATCTCATACTTTATCTGTCAAAATCTCCCCGTCAATTTAGTTCAAGTCGCTGACACGCTCGCAAGAGTGGCGTTAGTGTAAATTCGAATTATCAACCGAGTTTTTAGAATGCCAATCAAGAAACAGCGGATTCAGATTCGAAGTTTAGAATGAGGTCTTACAGAATCACACAGCAGGACAGCGTGTAAACCTGTCGAAACGTCGGGAAAATAAATAGGTAATTAAAACGCGATAAATACCCGTTTAATACTAATAATAATGCCTTTGTTCCAGGGTATCTATCAATGGCACCCTGGAGGTATCGAAGCGGAAGGACAGCGAGGGGGTGTACCGTTGCTCCACCAAGTACCAGGGCGGCGTGGTGCTGGGCTACCCTGTCAATTTGAAGTTCGCATGTAAGTTTCTGCTTATTGCTTTTATAAGAATAACAATAAGAATAATTTTATTGTTATTGTGAATGTAGGTTGGCTCCGGAAAGTTTTAACAGTTTTACCCATTTCGTGCGTACAATGTGGTAGTTTGATCTTACAATGCTCAAGTTGGAATGACAAGTCGGTGACAATTAAGAAAGTTAACTAATTTTGAATGTTAGTTCCCATATTCTCGGGCAAAAATAAAAAATACAAGTGAAAGAATTACTTCGATACGTCAATTAGTTTCCGATTGATAGAAGTTGTAGTAGCGGAGCGTTGTAAACTGACGTCACATGAGGTCACGTGGCTGTTAGTGGGACTCTACATTTATCGTAAGTTTAAATGCCTGTAAAATTAAAACTAACAGGTATTTTTGACTACAGCAAAAACTAGTGTAGGTATTTGTATACATACAAGCTTTTACTGTAACAATTTTCAACCGACTTGGCATACCTATTAACATTCATAGCTGATCGTAGTAAATTGGAAAAAATCGTGACAGCCTCGTTCTATCGTAGTTGTCGAATATGTGCACGTCAAAAATAATAGTTCTAACGGGAAAAGTTTATGCGATATTCCACCTTTGGTGGGTCCCAAATTAACGATCGTGACCGTACATAGGTATACAAGCTCATTCCCGAATCTAGAATAGTGTTATAAAGCTTTAGAGACCATTCCGCGTATTTGCTACGCTTCCACGGAACCGCAAAATAATTATTTATCTGTTTGATATTCAAATTGATACAGCCGAAGTAAACGCGGCAATGTTGTCGAAACAACAGAGTTGCCGAATTATTCATAACATCACAAACTTGACACAACTGGCAGGGTAACACGGGTTCAATAATAGTTCTGCTAAAATAACTTTCACTCCGCTCCTTCTGGCAGCTCCGTAGATAAAATAAGAATAATTTACTGTCAAAACTGTGATAAATACTTTTGCTTTGCGGAAGAAAGTGATTTGTAGTCACAATGTTAGGTACCTACTTTGCTCCTTTTTAGAAAAATAAAATTTGGTTTCCTACATTTTTTTTTGTTTGTTCGCCCATTTTTACTAAATTAAGAGATACTTTCACCTACTTCTTCTTCCTGCCCTTTACCCACGCTATATGTAGAGTCGGCACAACATGTTTTCTTCTTCCATTTCCCTCTATTAACCCTTTTAAAAGAGCTAGTTTCACCATGCTCTGTTTATTTTGAGTTTTATTTCGTAAATTTGGTGGTTATTTTTCTTCTCTTTAGCTATCCTCAAAGATCTAAGACAATAGAAGTCTGAGGAGATATCTACCGAGCCTGCGAATTACAGTCGTGTGAGTGTTGTATTTATTCAGTAGGTCTACCATGAGATTTCACAATCTACACTCGCTGGCGTCTGTAGTTAAAAAAATAAAAAATAAAAATAAATAAATATGATCACGACTGTAATCCCCAGGCTCGGTGGATATCTCCTCAGATCTTTAGTTACTTAGATCTTTGAGGATATCTAAAGGGGGTAGTCAGAGGCAAGTCCAAACATGACATTTGGTACATGCCCACATTTTGCACAATAGTTAGTATTCCGTACGTGACAGGTTGCAAGCCCATCGCCGCTTATAAGAATACTAACCTATGACACATACCTTCGAATTTTTAGTTCTAGGGTATGCCGGTTTCCTCACGATGTTTACCTTCACCGTATAAGAGCACTGGCATTGCGCACTTAAATTTTTCGAATGGAAAAACTCATTGGTGCACGACCAGGTTTGAACCCACGACCTTCGGATCGTAAGGCAGGGCTGCTACCACTACACCACCAGCGCTCTTAGCGACTGTAGTTAAAAAATTGTATGAAAACTTGTACAGCGCCTCTAGCGGATAGTTGGGTACTAAAACCTCACGTAGCTAACTATCCTACGTCACAGCGTACTACAGCGACTGTAGTTTGCGCTCATTAATTTGCTTAGAATTTGGTACCATGAGTAACAATTTTGACAGATGTCATAGTAACGTACTATTACTACTGTAGTAACGTCAGCCGATCTAAATGTGACAACTCATGGTAGACCTACTGTTAATGAAACGACTGAAGGCATTGTGTCCCTAAAGTTGACATTAGCAGAAAATTAAATATACAATAGACAGTACATATATTTGCCATTTTGTACCTAGGTTACTTAATTACGAGTAAAATAATATAGGTATGTACCTACTGTAATTTCGCCAGCGGCTCTAAAAGATAAATAATCGTATCTCTATGTTTCTGGCGTTTTATTTAAATACATAGAAAGCGTATTCTGAATCCAGTGATCTTGTCTAGACTCTTTTGACTATCTAAAATTTTTACTAACTCGCAATTAGGTAAAGGCAAATTAAGAGCTGGTTGTTGGTAGCACATCACTAAAATGGCTGAACCGATTTTGAAAGATACTTTTTATATTTGCAATTATAGTCCAAATAATGGGTTTTAACGAAGAAACAAGCACTTCTTATACCTTCAAATAAGCAATTCTTGTATATATAATATGCATGTTTATATATATAATCTGAATCTCGGAAACGGCTCCAACGATTTTCATGACATTTAGTATGCAGGGGTTTTAGAGGCAATAAATTACACCTACTTATTATTATTATTTTATTATTTAATGTTAATTACTTTTTCAATGTTTTGTTTAGTGCTTCTATTTATTTTATCAGCAGGTTTTAGTAAAGAGCCGGCTGGACCGTTTTCTACGTAAGCGTCCTATTTATAATTCAGGCTGTTTTCAGGCAACTCTGTATTCAACTTCCGTACGCCCACCTTTTTGATTCTCGCGCTGTTGGATTTAGAAACGGGAGATGTTATTAGAAGCTTTTAGATTGGAATAAAATAAAATAACAGCTATAAAGTAAAGTGTTTTTTGTAACTTAATTTTCACGCGCTACATAAATACATTTTGTAATAAGTACTGTATTAAATAAATAAATAAATAATAAATAAATAATGCTGGACAATCCACACAGCATCATCTAGCCCCAAAGTAAGCTACTCAAACCTTGTGTTATGGGTACTAGATAACTGACATATTTAATACATTATATACATAGATAGATATTTTTTATTATACATAGGAAACACCCAGACCAACGGAACAAATTTCTGCAGATCGTACACAAATTTGTTCCGCGGCAGGAATCGAACCCGCAACCTCTTGCGTCGCAGGCGGACTTTCGCCCGCTGCGCTACTGAGGTCGCCATGTATTATATGCAGTACCTACCTGGGTGACCGAGCGTTGCTCGGTTTTTTTCGGTAAACGACGTTTTCTAAAAATGAAACCTAGCTAGATCGACTTATCGCCCCCGAAATCCCCTGAAAAATAAATTTTATGAAAACCGTTGGAGCCGTTTCTGAGATTCGGATTATACAAGGTATAAGATTTATGGTGAAAAAACTTTTTAATAACAAAATTTTTGGATTTAATGTGACGTATTAGTTTTCGTGTTCTCCTCAGCCACCCTTTCATTTGATACCCATATTTGTGGTAGTGCAGAAAAAATAACTAGTCCGCCATATTGGATGATCCGCCATATTGGAATTAGAATGACGTCACAAAGCTAAGCAAGTGTGGCGTTTTATTATCGCCCCTTATTTTAAGTTTGGTAATAAATAAATAAATAATAAATAAATAATGCTAGACAATCCACACAGCATCATCTAGCCCCAAAGTAAGCTACTCAAAGCTTGTGTTATGGGTACTAGATAACTGATATATTTAATACATTAGATACATAGATAGATATTTTTTATTATACATAGAAAACACCCAGACCAACGGAACAAATTTCTGCAGACCGTACACAAATTTGTTCCGCGGCGGAAATCGAACCCGCAACCTCTTGCGTCGCAGGCGGACTCTCGCCCGCTGCGCCACTGAGGTCGTCAATGAATAAGTTGTCTATGACCATTATATAATAGAATATCCTTATCTAAACATCCAATTCATCTAATCAATAGTTCAAATTTTATAACTAGAGGGCGCTGGTAAAATTGTCCGCATCTTAGATCGCATTATCATTGCGTTTTGAGTAGAGATGGGCGGGTGGGTAAAAATTCGGGTGGGTTAAATAGGAAGGAAAGGGTAAAATAGGTATAAATTAAAAAATACCCATTTATACCGGGTATTTTTTATTTATGCCGGGTAAAAATTCAACGTAGATTTTTCAATGAAAATAACAAAACCTAATTACTTTTAAAATTACGTAGTAAGTAGGGAAGCCTTAATATTATATAGGAAAACCTAAACCATGAGTTAAAAAGAAGTTTTTATCAAATAAAACCAACACAAAAATCATTTAGAAAACATACACTCGCGTGCTTTAAACTGGAATCGCTTCATCAAGACAATTTTGTACAATTTCTGTCCAATGAACTAGGGATTGTGGTATGTCATTTGAAAGAATATTTTATTAGCTATTAAATTCTTGCCGAGAGATGGCGTGCCTACTGTGACCAGTTATATACTGATCCCTTTTTAACGCCCGGAAGTGACCCGAACTGGAAGGAGCTAGAACTGGAACCCATGATTCTTCGTTCCAAAATAGCTACTGCTCTACAGTCTCTCAAGAAGAAGAAGGCGTCAGGAAGCGACCAAATAACAGCAGAGGTGCTTAAAGCTATGGGTGACTTGGGTATGTCGACACTACAAAATATCTGCTCACATATCTGGCAAAACGGTAATTGGCCGCGAGTCTGGACGGAATCCGTAATTCTACCGCTGCACAAGAAAGGGTCAACTAAGAGCTGCGGTAATTATCGAACCTTGTCCCTCATCTCACACGCCAGCAAAATCTTGCTCCATATTCCTAACAATCGCATCCGCTACTACCTGGATTGGCAAATCCTTCAGGAGCATGCCGGTTTCGTGAGGGGCAAGGGCATTTGGGAGCAGATTCTCAATGTCAGGCAGATCGTTGAGAAGGCATACGAGTTTGATACGCCAGTGATAATGTGTTTCGTCGACTACAGCAAAGCTTTCTACTGTGTCAACTGGGGTTATGGGCTTATGGAAGGTCCTACAAGAACTTGGAGTACCAATGCATCTTATCGCTCTACTTCGCACCTTTTATGACTTAAGACAGGGAGTCGTAAGAGTTGATAAAGTAACTTCTAAACCCTTTAAATTTCACCAAGGAGTACGCCTAGTTTGCATTTTATCGCCCATTCTGTTCAACGCCTATGGAGAGTACATAATGAGACAGACTTGCGAGAATTGAAAGGGAGGTATCACAGTTGGTGGTGTGAAAATCACCAACCTGCGCTACGCTGTTGACACTACTCTTTTTGCAGCAAATAAGTCGGGGATGGTTACTCTTCTAAACCGAATGGAGCGAATCAGCGAGGAGATGGGACTTTGCATAAACAGGTCCAAAACTAAAGTCATGGTGGTAGACAGATCTGGAAAGTTAGAACTCACTGGCGAACTGAAACAGTGGACAATTATTATTATTTATTATTATTAGACTTGTACGGACTCTAGTCTTCTCGATCTTTTCGTATGACGCTGAGACTTGGACTCCGAAAGCTGCAGACCGCAAACGCATTGACGCTTTTGAGATGTAGTGTTGGAGAAGGATACTCCGTATCCCTTGGACAGCATTTTGGACTAACGTCTCTATATTGCGAGAACTCAATATCTCCTCGCGACTGTCCACTGAGTATCTGCGCAGAGTTCTCGAATATTTCGGTCACATTGCAAGAAAAGACGGTGACAACCTCGAAAAGCTCTTTGTGATCGGCAAAGTAGACGGGAAAAGGCCTCGTGGACGCAGTCCAGATCCGAACCGCGCTTGATATTTCGGTTTACAACCAACGCCCTCCACACCGCCGAAGACAGAAACAGATGAAGGATAATTATTAAAGAGAAGATGATGCAGAAAGGAGGTCACGACCCTCAGCATTGAGGAACACGACGCAAGGAGGAGGAAAATCTTTGAATATCATAACCAATAAGCATTCACCTTATATCATGGAACATAAAAAGCAAAAAAACATCAGTTTTTCAAACAAATCACCAACTGTTTGGAAGTCCTGAAATCCTATAAATAGTGAGCTTTTATGAAAATTGGTCATCAGTCCAATGTTTTACTTTACTGGGAACAGTTGAACTTAAGAAAAATGGAAACCACAACCACAGAAGCCGCTCCAATCGTCAGCCTAATTCAGCAAGGGTTGTCTCAGCGTTGTATCGCTCGACAGCTTCACCCAAGCCAGTCCGGTGTATCCAAGGTGCACAAGAGATTCAGGGAGATCGGAAACTTAGTCCGGAGACCAGAACCTGGACGATAGCTAGGCAATACGCCAAGAGATGGTCGATTTATTGTCACCACTTCACTCCGAAAAAGACACCTGACCGGCGTCGACGTCCAATAGCAGCTAAGAGAAGTTAGAGGGAGAGCTGTGACCGAGTGGACAGTCAGACGAAAACACAAAAAAGTGAACTTGACCCCAAAAAGGCCAGCCATGGGAACTAAATTTTCTCCAGCCCACCTACAAGTCCGGCTTCAGTTTGCTCGCGATCACTTGATTATATGGAGCGATGGAGTCGAGTCCTGTGTTCTCGGACATAACCAGAATGTGAACCGTCGTCGGTCAATACTATGTAGGCACGTCCTACGACAAAGATTTTGATAGCTAAAAAAAATGATATACCACAATCCCTAGTTCAATGGCCAGAAATTGTAAAATATTGTCTTGATGAAGCGATTCCAGTTTAAAGCCCGCGAGTGTATATTGTGTAAATAGCACATTAATTATCTTTTCAGTCATGTAAACTTACACCGTACCTCAAAATAAGCCGAGTATTTTTTTATAAGACATAATTATGTACATTATGCACTTATATTTTTTTTATTATATAAATGTTCTAAAAATAACGAAAGCCTTTATATTGTATTAATCTGTCGTTTTTATGTTTTTACATACTTAAAGGCTTTTGTTATTTATTTCAGAAAGATTAAAAATATATAAGTATACGCATTATGTCATTATAAAAAATCTAAAAAACCATAATTGCACAGCATAACGAAATCAATAAATATAATACTTAAATAAATATAATCCAACCAAATTATACTGATAATTACATTATTTTCCAGAGAACATCGAAACACTAAAAAAAACAATTAAAATAGTAATTAACTAGTGGCGGACATTTTTACACAGCACCATCTAGCCCCAAAAAACAAACAGGAATAAAAACTAACAAGTTAAAGCATATATAATTAGTTGAACCTCAAGAAAAAGAAGCATTGAATTTTGACCCGGTATTAATTCGAAATGGGTGGGTAAAAATGGGTAAAAATGGGTAAAAACCCGAACTGCGGGTTTTTACCGGGTAAGCGCCCATCTCTAGTTTTGAGCATTAGCCTAAACAATTGTAATTTTTATGAAAATAAAGCTCATTTAGATCAGTAGTGGCGATTACGGAACTCTGATACAATCAACACTTTCTTGTCTTCTTCTTCTTCTTCTTCAATTATGGCATCTGTCTCTTAGAGAACAATTTTGCCAGTGTCAAGTGTATTTATTTATAAGTATTGTCAACGTCACAGAGTCATAGTCAAGTAGTCAAGTCAATTTTAAACAAAAGTAGGCTGTTTTGTTGAAAATTTTCGGGATTTCCTCCGATGGAATTTGAAGAGAACTATTCACTCTAATTCACATACTTTACACTCGCGTCAAGAACCCGGGCTTTATTGGCAAAATAACCACCAAAATTACGCAATAAAACTCAAAATAACACGAGAAAACATATAAAAACCAGAGCGACGTAGTTGTCAGGCAAATACACCGCAGAAAATCCCACTTTCTTGTCAAAACTGGCTCAAATTGATTGAATAAACACTCTTATGCCAAATCACTTGATTACAATGAAAACGTATTGACATTGATTGTCAGCAAAGAGCCATAATCTCCCCCCTGGGGTTGTTTTAGTTGACACTCTCCCCCTGTCGAGGACACATACCTACCTCCGAAAGTTTACAACATGCTTCATTTTACGGACGTAAAATGCCGGCTACAGTTTCAAAGGAACCCTAAACTTGTGGTACACACAAGCTCTAATACATTTGAACAAATTGCGTACGCCTTCGTAGAATGATAGCTCTGGGAGTACTACTATTTCTAATCTACGGCAATTGATTCAGAGCAGTCCCTGATACTAGACCAAGAGATTCGGCTGATTCAATGAGCAACATTTTATAAAAAACTAGCAACACGCCCCGGCTACACACGGGTAGCAAATTATCTCTATTTTTTTATATAGCCTATGTCACCCGGGGATAATGTTGCTTCCTAACAGTGAACGAATTTTTGAAATAGGCTCAGTAGTTTCGGAGCCTATTCAATGCAAACAAACAATCAAATCTTTCCTCCTTATAATATTAGTAGACTAGTTAACCAGCGCGCAATGTTATCTGCGCGTTTCAAGGTATAAATATACTTGAAACTATATACTTGAAACTTTCAAGTAATATATTTTTTCCCGTTTTAGCAACACTTTTTATTGACGCTCTGTTCCTATTGGTCGTAGCGTGATGTTATAAAGCCCAAAGCTTTTTTCTTTAAATAAACTATCGGCTGAACGGTATTTTTCAATAAGCCCTGTTTACTACAGCAAAAAGTCCCTTCGTAATAATTTAGCCGAATCGTGTGGGCTCGAATCAGTTGGCTAAATAGCTAGAGGCGCAATAGAATCTGAACTGGGACCATATTCACGTGTTGAAGAGGAGTACTTTGATACTTTATTGAGCGCTGGTGGTGTAGTGGCTATGTGGCTCACCTATCCGAATATCACAGGTTTATACCTTGACTTTAGTCATACACCATTTATATTTTGCGCCTACCTTATTTTTGTTCGAAGTTGTATGTCATAATTTAGTATTTTTATAAGCGGTGATGGGCTTGCAACCTGCCATGTACGGAATACTAACAACTGTGCAAAATGTGGGCATGTGCCAAATATCTTGTTTGGATGTGCTTCTGACTACCCTCTTTAGATATCGTCAAAGATCTAATTAATTAGCGATCTGAATAGATATCTACCGAGCCTGGAGTCGAGATCATGTTGTTTTTTTTATTTTTATAACATAAAGTTAGCTGGAAGAAAGCCTTTAATTTTAAATCTATACTTACTTACGTCTTTAGTAAAATAAAAAACAAAAAATTCTATATGATTTTTTTTAGACAAAGCGACCAAAATAACATATGAGCATCAAACCCACATCGCCATGGATCGCCAACCACTGCGCCATCGGTGCTCACCAAATAATAAAATTCTTATATTATTGTTTGAAGATTGCTCTCGTAGGTAATTTTTCATTATATTTCTTCATTCTTAACCTATCTATCTTCGCGTCGTCCTGTTGAGCGATTCATCTATCATGATCCAAAGTAGTTTCGGCTTTTAAAAAAGATCTCACGTTATTTTAGGGCCGTTTTTTGGGACTATATTAAGAGTATGTATGTGAGTTTCTTTGGCTATCGCTGGTGCTCAAACGGCTGGTTAAATTTTGACAAATGAGGGTACATAAAGTGACATAGACTTTGCATAGACTATACAAAATGACAAAAAATCCAATATGGCGGCTTTTAATTTTTTACTTGTTTTTTTTTACTTTCGCAATAAATACTAGTTTATTACCCGATTGCGAAGCAAAGGAGGGTAATGTGTGTGGGATGTATGTACGTATGTTTGTTTGTATGAGAGTTCTTTGGCTGTCGCTGTAGCCCAAACGGCTGAACGGAGTTTGACAAATGAGTTGTCGTTAGCTTCGTCTGAATTACAAGAGTGACATCTAATATAAAAAAATCTAATGTCGGTTGTGAAAATCTATTTCCGGTGAGTTGCTTACGATTCGGACAAATTTTATTGGGACACAGGGTCCCAACTGACACATTTAAATTTAATATTATTTTTCCGTCGATTCGGACACCCAGTTAAGTTCAGTCGGGATTTTTTTATAAAGTTTTGAAATAAACACCTACTAGTTTTATTTACCTACGTTATTAACCAGCAATGAACTTGATGGTCGTTATTTGACTGTCGCCGTTTTTCAGGAAACTTAGAATACGCATTTGATTGATTACACTTGGAATTCTGTTTGTGGATATAAACAATATTTCATTGCGAACGAAATGTCGAGTTTTTACGTTCCTTCTATCTTTGCGTTGACGACGGAACGGAAGTGGTAGGTGATATGCGTTTTGGGTTAGAGCTTAGTATTGTTATCCAATAGTGCCTGACAATTTATAATTTTGGAACGAAGTTCCTTATCGCGCGTTGCAAAAGGGGGCTAGACGGAAAAAATTAAGACCAAAAGTTAAGATAAGATAAGATAAAGATAAAAACATTTATTTACAGCAAAAAACTAATACATGATACTAAAACTACATGGGTTCTTATTAAGTAACTAATTATCTACAAGATTAAGCACATTTTAGTTGTTGCCGAGATGTAGGTATCTACAGTGATAGGTGATTTCTGATGGTTCCCTCACTAGGCTAGGCCTGTATCGAGAAAACCTATGTACGACAGTTCCAAGAGTAGCATTATAACGGAAAGTTACTGATAATAAAATAAAAAGAAACATAAATTAAATTAGAGATGAGCCTAAGAACAAAATATATTATATGTACTTACATGTATTATTAATAATATAAAATTCCTAAGTATAATAAAATTGGGTAAAACCATCAAATACGACTAGGATGGAGCTTGCAGAATTTCCTCTGTTTTGTCATAATTATGACAAAGTTGCTAGCCACACTTTGTAACGACACTTTTTGCTATAGTTGTAAGCCGTGCGGCTCGCGCGTGTTTCTCTGTCTCTCTCTCTCTCTCTCTCATAGAAAGCAAGACAAGGAATTTCGTTCCATCCGGGTGTCCCACACCCCTCAAGTTTTTATACCAATGCATCATCATCATCACCTTCCTGCCTTTTTCCCACGTTATGCTTCTTCCATTTCCCTCTGTTATTCGTCATGTCAGTACTCACTCTCTTACCCATGTCATCTTTCACAGAGTCCATCCATCTTTTCTTTAGCCTACCTCTACCCCTGTATCCATCCACATTCATACCTAACACTCTCCTCGTCACATGACATTCATCTCTCCTCATAGCATGCCTATACTACGACCTATTATTATCTTTTCCGTCACCGGTGCCACTTTCAAACTTCATCATTCAAATTTGTCATGTCAATGAAGTCAACCAATTAGATTTAAGTTAGGTAAGTCATCATCATCTTCCTGCCCTTTTCCCACGTTATGTGGGGTCGGCACAACATGTGTGATCTTCTTCCATTTCCCTCTATCATTTAAGTTAGGTAAGTACCTTTTCAAAAATCTACCTCGCACCACAGAGTACCTACCTATAATATAAATTAGTGTACAAACAACTCGCAATTTGCAAACGGTGGATTTAAATTGGTTTAAGTGTACTTATCAAACTAGCGCTAAATTACGTAGGATCCAATTTGGTTGTAATTTGGCAAAGGAGGTCTTCTTCTTCTTCTTTATTTATTTCATCTGTCTATATAACAAATAAATTTTGCCAGTGTCAAATGTGTTTTTATGTTGGTCGTCAACGTTAGAGTCAAGTTATCAAGTATATTTTTAACAGGTTAAAATTAAAATGGTTTAAAATTCTTGGAAAATTTTCTAATGTTTTTTTTAAAAGAACTATTTAGGTAAGTACTTTAATTCACATAATCTCACACCCGTCAAGAACTCGGGCTTTATTGGAAAAATAGCCACCAAAATTCACAACAAAACTTAAAATAGCACGAGGAAAAATATAAAAACTAGAGCAATAACTTCTGATAGAAAACATTCGAAAAAAAACCTCAAAGGAGGTCATTCACGTTTTATACATGGTTGGGCCCAAAATGCCGGGCTTCAAAAAGGTGTGGCCACGTTTGGATATTTGGTTCGGTTAATTGGGAAATTTCTTTGGATTGCAAAAAGAGGCGGTCACCCATCCAAAAACTGACTGCGCCCAGCATTGCTTAACCTTCTTAACCATGCGTTCCTAATACTAACTTTCAACCCTATTTCAGCCCCTTCATGATTATGGGATAAAATTAACCTATGTGTTATTCCAGACTATAATCTATATCTGTGCCAAATTTCATCCAGATCCGTTCATTCGTTTCAGCGTGAAAGAGTAACAAACATACATTTATACATCCTTACATCCATATATCCATACATTCTTATAAACTTTCGCGTTTATAATATTATTAGGACTAGCAACCGCGCGTGGCTTCCCTCGCTTGGTATCTACCCGAATAAAAAGTAACCTATGTGTTTTTCCAGGTCATAAACTAAGCGTATTCTAAGTTTCATCCATATCCGTTAAGCAGTTTCAGCGTGATAGAGTAACAAACATTATATTACATCCATTCAAACTTTCGCATTTATAATATTAGTAGAATTCGTATGGATGGCTATTTTCGTCTTAAATTTTATCAAAGGTAACAAAAATGGCTACGCTATGACAGTTTAAAATGGAATTCAGGCTTTCAGAAGCGTCTTAAACCTTTTGATCCACCTTTAGTTCTACTGGTGGGCCTTTCTACACAATTTGATATGTAACCGTTATTTTAAAAAAAAATTATCCTTCATTTTAGAGCTCGTCTTTTAAACATGAAAATGGAGCAACAATAAAAGCTCTGTTGATAATAAGTTATTTCACGAAGGGTACATTTAAAATTAACTAATCATTTACAAATTTATGAGATACACAAAATGACTAAAAAACGTGAGAACAATGACGAAAAGTTGAGTAGAAAGGGCCTACTGTGTTATTCAGGGCAGCCTTTTACTGGCTACAAGTCTAAATCCCTGCAGGCTTTAAGTGAGGACGTTATATACAAAGGAAGGATCTGTTTAAGCCTAGTGATGAAATAGCTCAAGTTCTAGGTACTATTATACTATTTTAGGTAATGTAAAGGTTCTAAGTTTATTTGTAGGTAGTCTTTAAACTGAATTCAAATTAACTAAAGCTTGTTCTGTAGGAACCGGAGAGCTGATAGATTAATTATTTACTTTTTTTTTAAAACATAGAATCCTACTAATATGTATTATAGAGGCGAAAGTTTGTGAGGATGACTGGATGTATGTTTGTTACTATTTCACGCTGAAACGGCTGAACGGATCTGGATGAAATTTGGCACAGATACAGATTATAGTCTTGAGTAGCACATAAGCTACTTTTTGTCCAGAAAAAATGTACGGTTCCCGTGGGATAGATTTGTTTTGGTTTTTCAAGTAACCAGGCGGGCGAAGCCGTGGTCGTAAGCTAGTACATTATAACACACAGACACAAAACAAACTTCTGTGTTCAACACACAAATGTTTATGTTGGGTGGGGATTGAACCCACAACCTGCAGCGCAGACGGCAGAGACATAATTATTCTGTTTTTAAACTTGCGATCGTGATGACATTTCCAGTCATCCCGACTCACTACACCCAGATCACGACAGTGTGTAAACCTGTTGAAACGTGAAAAATAGGTAAATAAAACGCGATAAATACCCGTTTAATATTACTATTAATAATTATTCTGCGTGACAAGGATGTGACGATAGGGCGTCACGTTTTTGCAAGGATATACCCTAGCTGGTTCCCCCGGCGTATTCACTTGGGATTCTGGAAGCACGCGCGTTCTTCCTTCTTGATATTGATCTATCGGCAAACATTTTATTGATATTATTATCATCGCGGCTTGCCTTAGGATAAATCCCACTATTATTATAAACGCGAAAGTTTGTACAGCTGCGTACGGATTGCGCTTACACTGGTACGCGTAGTCAATTTACGCGTGTCCGGAACGCTAAGGCGGGTTACAGTGCTCGACCGATCGTCGGTGCGCACGGTCGGTCCTGACGATACGCACGGACCGACTGTCAGTTTGTATCATTCAGTGCTCTCCTGACCAACAAACTGACCAGATGAAAATTGATACAGACATCCGTAATAGTCGGTCCGTACGGTCGGTCCAACGATCGGTGCAGCACTGAACGCGTACATACGTTTCCATAGCGCGTCGGCCGACCGACGGCCGTATGCGGACGCGCTCGACCGACGGTCCTCGTACGCAGTGCGTAGCAATATACGCGTGCGTACGGTCGGTCCAGCACTGTACGAATTATGGATTTTCATATTAATGACAAGCGCGACCGACATACGGACCGACGGTCAGTGAAGCACTGTAACCAGCCTAAGTCCATACGTGTAGTACGCGTACACTCTTGGGGAACGCGTACCACGCGAGCTAGCTCGCAGCGCGAGCCGCCGTCAGTCGGTTTTTTGGTCGCGCGTCAAAGAGGAAGCACACGACCGTGTACGCTAATTTGGACGGCAAAATGAATATACACGCGTGTTCTTCGAGTTTCAATAATGAAAATATGTCGGAGACATGGCGAATGACTGGGGCTCGCGGAACGCTTTGGATCGATCGACCTCGCGTACAGGTTCGTGGCGGTCCGTACAGGAGCTGTACGCGTATCCAATGTACGCGTGGTCAGTGTTTCCCAACCACGCGTAACACAGGAACGCGCAATCCGTACGCACCTTAAGAATGTAAGGGTGTGTGGATCTATGTTTGTTACTCTTTCACGCTGAAACGGCAGAACGAATCTGGATGAAATTTGGCACAGATATAGATTATAGTCTGGAATAACACATAGACTACTTTTTATTCCGTATAAACATAAGGTGATCGCGGGATAGATTTTTTTTTGTTTTTCAAGATACCATGCGGGCGAAGTCGTGGGCGGAAGCTTGTAAAGTAATATATGAATCTTATTTGGGCCTTACCACAAAGTCTTCCAGAACGATTCCGTTTTAATGTAGCACCATTTCCATACAATTGACATAGGTCATGGTATGAAATAACAATGTATTACTAATTAGGTAATGTATTATGAATTCGTGGTGAGGCCCCTATCGCTTCGCTTACACCTGGCAAGTATTTAAAAAGAGTATGCTTAGATTTCATTGTTCCCTATTTCTTGTTTCCTTGTTCCATTTTAATCGACAACAACAAAACGGAGGAGGTTCATAATTCGACTAATTTGTTTTTTGTACCTTTTGTTATTTTGATGATATTTATTTTTCGTTTGGTAGGTCATACTTCAGAGGTCCATATAAATTTGACTCTTCAGGAAATTACACTTTTCTGTTAAACTTAAAAAACTTCATCCTTACTCAAATCTGATTTACTACTTATTGAAAGATTAAAGTCGATTTTCTTGTAAGTTTATGAAAAAATATCAACAATGACGGTATAATAAATAAAATATCTATGTTTAATCAGATTCATTATTATAAAATCCTCTCATTGTTATAAAAATATATGATCACGACTGTAATCCCCGTGCTCGGTAGATATCTTCCTCAGATCTTTAGTTACTTAGTCTTTGAGGATATCTAAAGAGGGTAGTCAGAGGCACGTCCAAATATGACATTTGGTACATGCCCATGTTTTGCAAAGTAGTTAGTATTCCGTACGTGCCATCTTGAACCAGTGACATGATCAGAAGAACTACTTGGCTCCTTCGCGTACTTATAAAATACGTTGCAATCCTTGTTACAGACCTGGACAAGCAGATATCTGTCCAGCCGGCGAATGGGTCAGCATGGCGCGGGCAGCCGTACGTGCTGACGTGTGACGTCAGCTCAGGACCACCAGCTACTGTCACCTGGCTGAAGAACAGCAAACCTGTACCTAATGATAGCAGGTTAGTTCTCTTCAAGAGACCTAAAGCCCATAGGCTATAAGTATAGAATTGAATAGAATAGAATATAAATCATTTACTTTACTTCACGTTACAGATAACTTAGGTTTGATTATAAAGTGTTGCTAAGGTACAATACCACATACCATTCAGCGCTGATATTACAGGACTACACTAGATATTAATAGGAATTTGTACAAACGCTTTTTTTTCAGATATATTTTACTGAAGAATCAGCTGCTCATCACAGAAGTAACAACAGAAGATGCAGGCTTATATAAGTAAGTTTAACTTCTTCATTCTAATAACAATATATAGAACTGAGAAGTATCTGCAAAGATTTGTCGAAACAGTACAAATTCGCACGGAATAGTGTCACAGCAAAACACGTGATGAGAAGGGATGAAAACCATGTCACCAAAAAAGTTATGGGTATGAGTGTATCTGGGTCAAGTATAGGAAGGCCGAAGAAGAAGTGGTTTGATTGTGTGAAAGATGATATGAATGTAAGAGGAGTAGACTCAGAGTTGACGAATGATAGGAGTGAGTGGAGGAAGAAAACATTGTTGTACATGTTGCAGGAGAATGATGATGAGTGTCAAAGCAAAACTAGTTTTAATTAACCTTGATATACCCCAATATTTCAATATCCCAGTCTACATTTTAGTATAAATTATAAACAATCTTAACAATGTCTGAAACATTCGCAACTATGTCGTCACTTCTTGTTTTGAACTTTAGATCATTTAGTTTCGCTACATAGTTTCCGGCTCTCGCTACTATTGCTAACTTAATAAGGGCGCCTGTCAGATCTTGAGATGAGCTTTGTTTCTGAAGTACTTACGGTAGTGACCACAATACTTCTGTGGTACTCCGCCAAATGGTAAATGGAAATACCATAACTTTTCTTATTTAAATAAAAAAAAAAAATATTCGCGGATCACACAACGCCATCTAGCCCCAAACTAAGCAAAGCTTTTACCATGAGAACCAGTAGCTGATAGATTAATTATATACTTTTTTTTTGTAAATACATAGAATACATAATAACACCCAGACACAAAGATTTAAATCGTAGATATGCCCGGATGCCAAAAACTGTGGCACTGTTTTTACTTGTGTGTGTTAACAAAATGCCGATGCAAGCACACTAATGATTCGTGAAAAATGAACCAAACAGTTATTTCTCCATTTATTGTACAATTATATTGCACGATCTTTCGTAAAAAAATATAATTATTCCTTTTGTGCCCTGAAATTGAAAATATTTGGTGTGCCAAATAAGCGAGCTATCTCATTTCGTGTGGCAACAAAACGGCGCGGTCTCAGTACCGTACGGGCATATCTACGATTTAAATCTTTGCCCCGACACAGAACAAACAACATTTGGGATTTTTTGAAACCTTCTTGATGTAGGTTTCATTCTGCACCAACGGTCGTAGATAATGGCAATAATTAAGGCAATGTCAAAGTAATATGACTTTAATATTTCGAACCATGACCTATAAAAATTGTAATGAAGTAGTTTTATCGAACCCGCAACCTCTTGCGTCGCAGGCGGACTCTAGCCCGCTTCGCCACTGAGGTCGTAAGTGACAAAACAATATTATTTAGATGTCGAGCAACAAACCGACAAGCCAACAAGAGTCGCACCAGCCACGGCGGCGGCAGACTGGTGGTGGAACAGAGTCCTGGTAATCTGCTGCTGTCCTTCCTACCAGTGCATCATGACGCTGACATCCAAGCTCAGAGAGGGAGCAGGGTGGTACTCGCGTGTCCTATTGTTGGAGACCACAAGCCTAAGGTATGGTATAAACATCAACAGCATATGAAAAACCTCTTCTGAATATTGAGTCCAAAAGACGAAAGTAATCACGACGACAGATCAGACTCTTTACAGATTCCTGAAACATGTTTAAAAAAGTATGACCTACATCATCTTTTTAATGCTGGTACCATAGATTATTCACTATAATACAGGTACAAGAGCTGGCCCCTATTCAATAAACATTACAAGTCTACAAATTTGTAAAAAAGTGACAATATTGTCGAATTTTATGACAAGTGCTGTTTAATAAAACCTACAAATATGTAGAATTGTAAGAAAATTTTACAATTTTGTAAATTTTCCTCCAATAAATCGTATTTTTTTATTAAACAGAAACTTGTAGAATTGTAGCCGCTTACAATTAATTGTATTTTACAATTTGTAATGTTTATTGAATAGGGGCCTGGTATTTTGATAGAATTATTTCTGTCGTGAGACGATCAGAACAGATTTCAATTTTATTTTCAGCTTATTTGGGAGTTGACAGCCCCTGGTGAGAGAACGGGAGAACTAGAATCCGTGGAGGAGATTCTGACCCTCACTAATATCCAGTTGGACCAAGGAGGGCTCTACTCCTGCAGAGCCGAGGGCAACAACTACTTAGTCAAGGTTTATTTTCATTTATACGACTTACTAACGAAAAGCCTAACTAGAAATTTTAAAAAAGATGCCTATCCTACTAATACGAGTATTATAAACGCGAATGTTTGTAAGGATGTCTGGATGTTTGTTTGTTACTCTTTCAAGCATAAACGGCTGTACGAATCTGGATGAAATTTGGCACAGATATAGATTATAGTCTGGAATAACACATAGGCTACTTTTTATCTCGGAAAAATGTACGGTTCCCGTGGGATAGATTTGTCTTTGTTTTTCAAGGTACCACGCGGGCGAAGCCGTGAGTGGAAGCTTACCTATAAATCCACAGTCCCCCAATAAGAACTAACTGAGCCCTGTGGTTGACTTTTTTCATCCACTTTCTACATTCTACCTACATTTCGTAAGTCACCACTCCACCTGCGTCCTGGAGTCAAATGCCCTAGACTACATTTTTGTCTAGATGCCTCTCCGGGTACTTGTTCACCCCCTTTGCTGACGGTTCTATGGCATTATGAGCAGCCCACTGTCACACTGCCTTTTCTTTCTCTCTTTAGTCTTTATCAAGATAATGGCTAATGACTCTTGCTCTTTCTCGCACACAGAAATTCAACGTGACCATCACGGAGCCAGTTACTATAACACACGCGCCGGAGTCGAAGCAGGCGGTGCGAGCCAGCACTGTGCGGTTCAACTGCACCGCGGCTGGTCGTCCACTCCCGCGCATCTACTGGTACAAGGACGGGAAGGAACTGCAGCTGACGAGACGGGTGAGTAGCTTTAAGTTGGCGGAAGCCGGTGGCCTTTGGTGATGGAGTTAACATGCCGTCTATAAGCCTTCGCTTTTCTTGGTCAACAGCTTTTATCTGAAGCATCAAAGGCCAACTTCCAAGTGATAATCGTGATGTTATGGTCTAGCAATTTGCTACACCAGGAGGTGCATATATCACTAGCGCGCCCAGGATTATAATTTAAAGCACATTTTAAACCAAGCCGTTAGTTGGGCTATAAGACTTCACGCGTCGTCACGGAAGACCAGCGAGCACTACACGCTATTATAATACAGCTGAATGACGACCCTTTTTCTGTCATATCTTCCTTTTTAAGTTTTATATTTTGTTTAATATTTGTATTGTGACACAAAATAAACTTAATTTGATTTTGATTTGAAGATTCACTGTGGTTCATCAATATGTGGTAATTCCTTTGCAGATAGACGTGGTTCTCTCTGCTGACGACAAACGCATCCCGCAGTTATTAATAAGAGGCGTTACATCAGACGATGCAGGTACCTACCTAATTTTGTCTATTCTGACAAGGTTGTCCATTACTTTTCCTGTTTTCTCTGTTCTTTGCTGTAGGACTGGCGATCTAAACTGGTCGATGATAATGATATCTTTTGCAGGGGTCTACCAATGCTTTGCTCGCAACGGCGTCTCCGTAGCATCAGCCTGGGGGCTCCTCAACGTCACCGGTGCTGAAGTGGCAGCTCCAGGGTTGCTAAGATGCTGGCCTGCAGGCGCCTCCGATGTCATCCTGAAGTGGACGAGTGTGCCTCATGATGTCATCGCTTATACTGTGCAGACGACAATGCCTGGTATGTTTCCATGTCTTGTCAAATATTGTAGCGAACTATTCACCCTTTACAGCCTATTGGTTTTTGAGATTCAGTTGGAAATGTTTTTGATTGGATTGTTATGTTTGATATCAGGTGGTGGTTCTTTTCCTGAGCAGCCGGTCACCACTACAAATGTTTCGTTAAAGGTCAAGTCTCCATTGACTCCCTATGGTTTTCAAGTGAGTAAGATACTCGACTGTATTACCTTATCATTTCAAAGTGTAATGAATATTGAGGTCTAGTGATGGTGGCCTTCATACCCTAAGGTTGTGGGTTTAAAGCTGGTCATGCATCAAGGGGTTTTTCGTATTCGAAAAAAAATACGTACTTACATAATTTTGAGATTACTCTCAAAGGTTAAGGAAAACATCGATAGAAAACACTTGAACTTAAAAAGTTCGAAGACAATAACATGGGTCAAGTACACGAAAAGAGCCTTTGAAGCGCTCTTAAGCCTTTCATTGATAAAAAGTAAGCTATGGACTTAAAAATAATATACACCACAGCTGAAGATAACAAGTTGTGAACCTTCTAACGAATATTTAGTACGTTGCATGTGTGAAAGATTACATGGATAAGGAAGGAGTGAGTATTGAGATGACGAATGACAAAGGGAAATGGAAGAAGATGACATGTTGTGCCGACCTCACATAATATGGGAAAAGGGTAGGAAGATGATTATGATGATGATGATGATAAAATGCTCTATAAACTTCTACTAAACTTGTTTGTCTGATCCAGGTCCGCGCATTCATCAGGGTGCCGATCGGCAAGAAGAATGGAGCTAGTGACATGTCCAAAACGGTCACCTGTCAAGGACAAGGAGGTAAGAAGCCAAGAATTGCTTGAATTTGCAGTTACTCTTTCTGTTGTTTATCTGACGATTTCTATATTCAATCTATCTGTAGTTTTTGGATTTTGGATAGTATTTGACATTACTTTTATAGGATTTATGTCAAATAACTATCGAAATCGGCCGTATATCATCAAGTTTGCAGATTTTGGTAAGAATCTATAACCAGTATTATTTGCGCAAAAAAAGACGGTTCACTCGTTCCCAAAATAACTGGCTTTAAAAATTGGAGTATCCATTTTTAATAGAAGCCTTAGCGCGCCCTAAGGACTACGTCACCAAAATAGCAGTTGGTCACTTTTGACCACAAAAACTTTTTCCTTATTGACTGTCTTGCCTTAATTTCAAACCATCTATTCTATTACCAGTGCCAATACAATTGGCGAAGGTCGGAAGCGACGCCCTACTGGTATCATGGCAGCAATTTTTCGAAGACAACCCCGGCGTGGTGCAGTGGATCCTACAGTACAAGCTTGAGAACAGCACGGAAGAGCACAATGTCACTGTGGATGGACATGTCTATAACTACACTTTGAAGAGTAAGTGTCAAAAGAGGCGAGGGAACTTTCTAATTGAAACCAGTATTAACATTGAAGAAGAGTGACGAATAAGGAATTGTAGAAAAGGAACTCAAATTAGTGATTTTTAGGATTCTTGGTTGTTTGCGCAAATCTTTAAACCTACTAAACAGATTTTCAAGTAGTTTTCACGGGTGGATAGATCATAAACGGGAGCAGATTTTGTTAAAAAAAATTGTCATGTGGATGAAATCACTGGCAACAACTAGATTCTTATTAAGCTTCTGAGTCCTAACAGCATAGTAAAGTAATCAAGAAAATACAGCAGAAAATAGTGAAGTGTGTCTGATGTTTTCTTATAAGCTTAGATTAGCATAAAATAGTAAAGAAAAGAAATATAGTCAAAAGCATCTAAGATTAAAATATGTCAATTTATTTAACTATAGATTTAAAAAGAGAAGCAGTATTAATTTGCTTTGTATTTGTTTCAGTGTCACCATCACCAGTTCAGGTCCGCGTCCTAGGGACCAGGTCTTTACCCTGGCAGCACCAGGACTTGGCATTGGTTCCTTGGAGCTCCAGCGCCGCAGCCTCCCACCAACTGGCGCCTGGGTGAGGTTCTGTCGACTTCAGACACTAAACAGTTTCAGATATATCTATAGTGGGCATTGCACTCAATATTATTTTTATGATAAACTCTTGACCTTAACTGACCTCTCCTTGCAATAACAAACAACAAAAAAAGAATAGCAAAATCGGTCTAGCTTTTCACGCGCGATGTCATGACCAAGGGAAATAGGGATTCATTTTTATATAATAGAAGATATCCTATAAATTAAGATATACATATAGTGATACAAAATTACACTGTATTGTTAACAATGTTTTCAAAGATCTAAGTAACAAGAGGTTTGAGGAGATATTGTATACCAAGCCTGGGGATTACAGTCATAATCATGCTTAGTTTAATTAAACAACGAAAAATTTTAAAACAGCGAGCTATTAAATTTCCGAACAGTGAGCTGCTGGCCACACCTGTGGACGTGGAGGTAGTGGACGTAAACCCTCGCAACATGACGGTGCAATGGCAGTGCAAGCAGGAACACAAGTATACCTATCTCGTGTGCATCAGGAAGGTGGGAGGCTACGACGAAGAGTGCTTCAACAGGTGAGGCAAACGTCAAACACATTTTGTCCCACATAAATTGAAATAAAGAAAGAAAGAAAATTTGTTTGGCCCACATACACATTTCAAACAATAAATTTAAAAAAAGAAATAAGAGCTGTAAAAGAACTCATCATCATCTTCCTGTCCTTTTCCCACGTTATGTGGGTCTGCACAACATGTGATCTTCCATTTTCCCTCTATCCTTCGTCATCACAGTACTCACTCCTTTTTTACCCGTACCATCTTTTCTTTGTCTTTCTTCTACCACTGTATTATCATCATTCATACCTAACTGTTAAAGAATTTAAAAATATATCTCTCAACACGGGTTTGGATTACCATGGACCAGCTTAAGAGAATTATATTATATTATAATTAATTTGTCCATGTATTGTTCTCAGCTACATCACCACGGCGAAGATCGCCCACTTGCAACCAGATACGGACTATGAAGTGCGGGTTCAGGCCAAACTGCTGGGGAAGGCTGTCGGCGGAGACTTCAGCACTGCCATACAAGCCAGCACTCCATCAGAAGGTCAGCTCAGCTTAGCTAACCAGTTTTTTAGTGTCATATGTATTTTTGAAACTGCTTTTTGATTTTCCAAATAATGCAATAGTATCCGCTGATAAAATTACCTCAAACATGCCCTGTTAACTTAGTTACGCCTTCATCATCAAGTCATCTCTTTCTTACCAGATTTCTAATCAATGTGTATCGAGGTCATCGTTTAAAGGGGACCGCTTGTGACATTTACAAATGGCGAAGGCAGAATGGAGTCTGCTCTCGTAAATCGGGTTATTCTGTCTTCAGTGCTGTTCATCGTCTGTGATGAACAGACGATGATTCGGCATAATATGTTTCATCATCGCGGACCATACTGATACCATGTCCTTTTACAGAAGAGATCCAGTATGCGTACACCGGTAACGGCGTAGTGGTGCGCTGGCGGGGTCCCGGGCCGCGCTCAGTGCGGTACTCACAGAACCTCACTCAGCCTATCCAGACCTGGCATACTATCAACACCTCGACTTCACAGACTCACGTCCAGGTATGGTGTTTTAATGTTCTCCTCAAGAGAACTATCGAGAAGATAGGTCCACAGGTCTACACGATGTACACGACTTCAATTAATTCGTTCTGTCAATTATATCGATATCTGATTATGGTATACGAGTAGATTTGTATCATAATACGTGAGCTGAATTTACCTGTCTTGTTATTTTCTGTGCTTTGCACCATTATACTACTAATTATGCTAAATATTTTTCTCCCATTTTCAATAGCTGTCTGGCACGTATAACTTGTGGACTCTGTTATTTCCTATGATAGTGGATTCAAAATGAATACTAATTTTTAGACCTTAGATCATTTACTCTCGTTTGGACGATCCATAGCTCTATGTATACTTTTTAGACTTGAGACATTAGGATCTGAGTAGTTATAAAGTTTTATGATGGATTCTTCTTAATTTTTCGTTCATGCCTAAATACTTGGCTTTGTAAGTAGGGCAATATGAGTCAGTGTCCAACTCCGGAGATAGAGTTTTTAGGCTATCCAAAGATCTCTGTCCACCTGAGTATTACTATCCAATGTGTTTGTAGATAACAGACTTGGATCCTCTTCTGTCAACATTCGTGATGGTGACGGCCCCCGGGCCGCGGGACCAGCGGCGTCAGATCCTCACCATCAGGCCACAGCCCATCGAGGAGTCCAACATCTTTTTGTGTAAGAATAACATATCATTTTTGAAAGAAACAAAGAAAATTAATTATTCTCTTCACAACGTGACGATGCATAAATATGCTTCTTGCTACAAATTATTGGAGGCCTATGTCCAGCAGTAGACTGCTATAGGCTGATAATGATGATGATGATGATGATGATGATGATGGTTGCACCGATGTATGGATCAGTGTGTTGCGCAACGAAGATAAAAGAGAGTGCATGCTACAGAGATGCGGGTGTAAAGATGGATGTGTGAGTGGCAAGGTTGGAAAAGATAAGGGATCGGTATGTTAGGGGAATCTGAAAGTGGTGCCTGTTACTCAAAAGATAAGGAGTGCTGGATTAGCAAGGTATGGGATGAAAACCATGTCACCAAAAGAGTTACGAGTATGAGTTTGGCTTGGTGCCTAATTAAAGAAAGGTCGAAGAAGAAGTGGTTTGATTGTGTGAAAGAAGAATGAAGGAAGAAGAAAGGATTAGACGCAGAGTTGACGATAGGAGTAAGTGGAAGAAGAAAACATCTTGTGCTGACCCCACTTAGCGTGGGTTAAGGGCAGTAGGTCTACCATGAGTTGTCACATTTAGATCGGCTGACGTCACTACAGTAGTAATAGTACGTAACTGTGACATCTGTCAAAATTGTTACTCATAGCACCAAATTCTAAGCAAATGAATGAAGCTCAAACTACAGTCGCTGTAGTACTGTGACGTAGGATAGTTAACTACGTGACGTTTTAGTACCCAACTATCCGCTAGAGGCGCTGTACAAGTTTTCATACAATTTTCTAACTACAGTCGCTAGCGAGTGTAGATTGTGAAAACTCATGGTAGACCTACAGGAGAATGATAATTGTTGATCACCAATTTTGGTTACAGACATCGGCATTGGCTGCGGATCCCTATTTCTAGGTATGTTGGTGGCAGCAGTTGTTTGCATCTGGAAAAAGAGGAAGGTCAGGTCCAGGACAAGAACCAGGTCTCCGATTGAAGGCACTGTAGATGAAGCATCAGAATTGAAAGTAAGTTATATTACGTATATTTATTATCTAGCATTTTTAATGGAAGAACGTGCAAAATTAATACGAGGCATCTGATTGCGCTTAATGTATGATTAAATTGGGTAAATAAATAATGGTGGATATTTCACATAGCGCCATCTAGCCTCAAAATAAGCAAAGCTTAGTATTATAAAGGTCAGGTTACTGATAGAACACCAATACAGGGTGTACTAAAACTAGTGTAAGAGCGCTGGTAGTGTAGTGGTAGCACCCCTGCCTCACGATCCGAAGGTCGTGGGTTCAAACCTGGTCGTGCACCAATGAGTTTTTCCATTCGAAAAATTTATGTGCGCAATGCCAGTGCTCTCAAACGGTGAAGGAAAACATCGTGAGGAAACTGGCATACCCTAGAACCAAAAATTCAAAGGTATGTGTCATAGGTTAGTATTCTTATAAGCGGCGATGGGCTTGCAACCTGTCACGTACGGAATACTAACTACTGTGCAAAATGTGGACATGTACCAAATGTCATGTTTGGACTTGCCTCTGACTACCCTCTTTAGATATCCTCAAAGATCTAAGTAACTAAAGATCTGAGGAGATATCTACCGAGCCCGGGGATTACAGTCGTGATCATATTTATTTTATTATTTTTTTTAAAACTAGTGTGTTATTTCGAGGGAGCAATTCTTGATAATTACGCGAACAATAAAATGTTCGATGACTTTTGTGAATTTGATTATTTTCTTAATAAAATATTATGTTTGGTATATAAGTTAGAACCCACAACTTACAGCGCAATAGCAGAGCTACTACCAACTAAGCTGAATAGCCAGTCATACACCTGTTGTGCGTGCTCGCGAGAAGGTCAATGATGTGACATGAACTTTCAAACTTACAGAACGTTGGAGACCGCCTTGCCAATGGCGGTGGTTCAAAAGACGCTGGTGAGCCATTGCTGAATGGACACGTCCGTATTACTGAGAACCCTTCGGTAAGCTAACTTGATTCGTAAAAATAAATACCTCTGCATCTAATCTAGATGAGTTGTACCTATAGCTTGCTAATTTTGTTCAGTATCTATACATCCGTATCCACTGGAAATACCTGTGGGTCTGACTCAGTTTCTTCACGATATTTTCCTTCACTGTTACGTAGTTATAATATCTTGTTTCTTATCTGAGAGTTAGCTACATTTTTTATCAGATGCCGTGTTCTCATCGAAGTCGTATAAGGCCGTACATTTGTTTGTCATCACATTTTTATAAACAAAACAGTATCATAGTGTAACGTCCAGTTCTGAAAACCTTTAAAAAAAAATCATCATCTTCCTGGCCTTTTCTCACTTTTTGTGAAGTCGGCTCAACATGCGATCTTCCATTTCCCTCTGTCATTCGTCATCTTAGAACTCACTCCTTTCTTACTTAATCATCTTTCACACAGTCCATCCATCTTCTCTTTGCCTACCTCTACCTCGGTATTCATCCACATTCATACCTGACACTCCGTCACGTGAAATAATAAAAAACATACCTGTGACTTATAAAATTCTATATTACAGCAATCGAAAACACCAAACGGTAAGGTTTTAAAAGGACATCGCTACGAAGCAGCGCCGTTCGACCTCGCACGCTACGACGACGCAGACATCACGCTGGAGACGGTACTCGATGACACTGACACCACCCTCAATCTTTTCGACGCCTCGCGGAGAGAGCTCGGGCGGCCCAGGGAAGTCAGTCCAAACGCTTCCTTTAACAAGCTACCAGATGATAACATGAACTCTGAACTCACTCGGAGTACCTTCGAATTAGAAAACAGCAAAATTCTCCCCACCCTTCAGCCGAACGGTTGAGACGCCCTCTCGCGGCGGCTCACAGAACTACACAGGGGTGGGCGGCCCCTACGATCGGTCTCCGATCACGCGTCAATTCGAGTCTTGTATTGTTAAGAAAAGTTTGAGATTTTGTACAGATTATGCGGTCGCAACAGCGAGGATATACGACTAAAATAGGGTACCTACTTAAGGTTGTTTAATAATTGATAATGAGGCTTGAAAGTGAAGTTCGCGCGAGGATGGCTTGGCGTGATTTGTTCCTAATTATAGACTTTATTTTTAAAGACGTAAGGCTGATTTTTTAGTAAACAATAGTACGGGTACGTGATAATTTTAAGCGTAAAAAATCAGGTCGAAAATAGCTCTTGTTTCAAAGGCACGTGAAGTTATTCTCGCTTGAACTCGCCTCCGTTACGGTTTGCAAGATTTTAGTCGAATACAAACACACCACCATTGAAATGTAAATATACATTTTATGGTCAGTTTTAGGCAAGAGCACTGTATATAGCGTTATTGATCAGATCTGCCCAACGTTGAGCGTCGAGACAATAAAGCGAGGGAGACGAGGATATTATTATAAAGTAGGTAGGTACCTACTGTTATGTACTATTGTTGTAACAAAATTCAAACTTCAGTACGTGAAAACTACCTAAGTATTTAAAAGTAAACAGTGCCTCGAAAAAGTACACAGCAAAATAGCATATAAAAAATTAATAATGAATATGAGTATCACCGTTAGTGCAACTTTATCGTACAAAACATAGACCAAAATAAATCCCAAACACCCAATATTATTACCTAAATTCTTATGTACATAATAAATATTTATCGATGTTATAAAGTACCTATTTATTATTTCTATATCATAGACAGTTCATAGACAAAGCCAGATGCTACCTTGAGTAACATTCCACTATTACCCCATAGCTCATTTTGTACATACCTCCTAAACGCACAGTTTTTATTATTATGTGTATTATTATAATAGTTATCTTATTAAAAGTGACACAAAATTAGAAATATAAATTAATGGTTCAAGTAGTAGATAGCAAAATCAAAACTAAAGTTTTTAATATTAATAATAATTTATGAATACAACGAACTATTATATTAAAAGTTGAAATAGTAATAATATAGTAGTTATTTATATTGGAACTTGGGTCTATTTTGCCTCAGCTCAAAAAGAGAAGACTGGAGCATTGCTTAGGCCAAATGGCATTCGTTCAAACTAGTAATGTTAGGTATCAAAATATCAGCGCCTTGTTTATCGTGACGCATTCGTCTATATTTTGTGTAGAATTGATTGAAAATAGTAAAACTGAAATAGCTTTTGTAGTGATTTAATTAAGGTAGGTAAATACAGTAGATTAGTTTGGTTTTAATGCATAAGTGATCCAGTTTTCTCTGTTTAAGTTGTGAAGAAACCTAGATCTTTAGGGTATTGCACTTTAACTCCGAAGTTCTTTATTCTATATCACAATTTGAATCTACCTCATGTTATTTGTTAAGATTATTTTAGACAGTATTGGTACGAGTAGTGTTCATAAAAATATTAAGTTTTATCTTTGCCCATCGATCTGTCTTTATCTCTTTTTTGTTATCCTTTTCTACTGGTTTAAAAATCTTCCGATTTCTGGATTTTATGTTATTCTCTAAATGCTTTTATTTTATTAGTAAAAACATGTAAGTAATTTTTTAAAATATTTACCATCCCAATTAATCTGTTAGTTTGAATTTTAACTATTACTTTGATATGATAATAGTAGCATTTCCATATTTAGGCGTCCCGAGTACCTTACCTATACAAATAGTGAATTATTTTATATATTTATTCCGCCTATTTTACTATCTGTTTTTTAATATTTTTTTATGGTATTCTTATCTTCAATGTAGTATTTCCAGGTCATTACCTGTTATACTATGGCACCAATGTAATAATACAAGTACCTAACAAAACATTCTGTTACAAAAGCACCTAGGTACAACTTTTAAAAATTATATTATTGTGATAGCCAAGTAGTTTTATAAAGTCAAAAATTTATTGCAAGGGTTTGAAAAAAAATGCTTTACATAATTTTTTCATGTGAAACTAAGATTTATACATTTATGACTTTTTAAATCGTTTGGCTGTCATTGTAAATATTATTAATAAAAATTAAAACTCGGTTTAAATTGAAAGGGAATCGATCGCCGACTACATGAGTACCTGAAATTCAATTACAACTAAGTTAACTAGACTTAGGTTGTAGTAATTAGGTATGATAAAGTTGTAGAATTTAATGTTCGACGTTAAGTTTTGTCACAGGGTTAAGGTCTGACTTAGATCGAAACCTCTTGTTTCGATGAGATTTACGATAGTTGTCAACTGGATCTTAGCTTACGATTTATCACAAACACCATTTTTTTTTTCAAAATAACATTTTTTTTCAAAATAACACATCCGTTTGGTATTTCGAGTACCGATTCAATAGTTTAAATACCTGATGGTGTGCGGGGGAATTTTGCTGTTATCTGTTATGTTGACCCAGATTTATCAATATAATTTGTTTTTTTTAATTCATTTTTTCTATTCACACGAAAGACATGAAATGTATTTTTGACTTGCGCGGAAATAGGAATAAAAAGTGTCCAGAAAAAAATTGTGCCCATCGTGGGAATACCTCGAAACTGCGTTAGTGGCTAGAAAAGTACCTATTTCCATTATATGAGATATTTTTTTATCTTTTCAAATTTTATACATTAAAATTATATATTTTACATATTTACCTTTATCGAAGCTATAACCCAGTGTTCTTTGACCAATGAGATGCTTTAGCATTTTTCCTTTTCATTATGTTATAATTTTAATTAACTTTTTAATCATCTTATTTTTAATACGTTCAAATAGTATTCGCGCCTAGTGCATTGTTAGTTTAAAAAAAATGTTTATCGTAGGTTTCCAGTTTCCACAGTTATTACACTTAGTTATTAGTATAAATAATTTATAGACCATTTATTCCAGTTACTAAAGCTAATTAAATTATTAATTATAGCTGGTTACATAGAGTATTATGTCCTGCACAGTTCACTCGAGGTTGTGTTAATGCATACTTATTGTATAAAACTTTGTTTGTTATAATTATTAGTAACACTTTATGTCATATTAATTTCACAGTGTATTTTTGTATAAAAATATTAAAAATGTCAACAAAAATAGATAGTACCTGAATCAAATAACCATATTTTGTAATTATAAGGATAATTGGACAAGCAACTTTATAATGAGTCCCCATTATTTTCTGTATTTGTTACTTTTATATTGTTTTTATCAGGCTTATTACTTAAGCTAGTTTAGAATTCAGTAAAATATTCATGAAAACAGAAAACTGATCTGAAATAAAAGGTACTTTTTCAATTGTGCAAAAGCGGGTCCGTCCTATGTCGAGTGTTTAAGGATGTATTGTGAAGCCTGGTAATGTGCCTACTGTATATCTTATTATTTAAAAATCATGAAATATTTTATACTAATAAAAGATAGAAAATCTTAATTTACATTGCGCAAATTACGTTCAACTGCCTTGATTTGCAATTCTATCAAAACGGGTTTATCATTCCACTATTTGTTATATTATACACCAATAGCTTTTTACTATATTTTAATAGTTTAACACATTACATTCCACAGTCACCTGCAATAGCCTTACCTCCCAGATTCTATTTGTTATTTACTTACTGTGTTTTTATTTACTTTGATATATTTTATTTATCACTATTGGTATTTATTATAGCATTATTATTATTATCATCTCGTGATACTGTAACTACAAAGCAATAGATTACATAGTTGTTAAACGTATATTATGTAAAATGTTGTACTATTAAAATAGCCTACCGTTGTTTGTAATTGAATTGAATTTTATGAATTTTATGATCTTTATAAAATTATTCTTGCACGGGGATTCTACTCAATTTGATATATTACCGTTATTTTAAAAAGTTTTTAACCTTGATTTTAGAGCTCGTCTTTCAAGCTGATAGCGTAAAGGTGGAGCAATAAAAGATTGGTTGATAATAAGGTAATTCACGAAGGGTAAATTTAAAATAACTAATATTTTACGAGATAACCAAAATTGTTGTGAACAACGAAACCGTTGAGTAGAAACGCCCTGTCATTGTTGTAAAATACAATTATTATTTTGTAAATAAAAATCACGTAGTTATAACTGTCAATGTCAACATTCTAGTATTTAAACATTCGAAATTGTTGGATAGTGAATAACTTTGCACCCCCCATATTAAATGTAGCTCCAGTAAAGACATAGTGAACAGCGTAATATGAATTCAGCTCTTTCACACTGTGTTAAGATTTCATTTTGAGTGACTACGGTTATGTAGTGTGTACTTACACGAGTACGTCCATTTATAAATTTATTTAAGACATAGAGTATGCGAGATTTCGCGAGGGCTTAAGATAACGTGAAGCTTGAGTATACCTAATATTGTTTATGTATTGATACATATTCTGTTCTATTTGCAACGTTTACTTGCTTTATTACTTTACAAAGTGCTAAATTATAAATGTATATTGGAATATGCAGCAGTAGGTAACATAGTTTGAAACAGGGGACCAATCTGACCTCTGTAGTGTTTTGAATAGATTAATCAATCCCTTTCCCAGGTGCTTGCAATACGTAACTTTTGTACGTCTAATTTTGATGCCTCTTAAAAATTTATCTTTGATCTTATCTTAAATTTTTTTTTTTTGACACAACGTTAAAATTCTAACATTATTTGATTTAAAAATACTTATCTAAGTACCTATTTTGCTTCTACTCCCTAATTTCTTGCACCACCGAAGAAATATAAGGTAATAAAAGTAGAAAAGTATTTAGGTTACACAAACTTTGCCTATTGTGGCTTATTTTATGTACAAGAATGTAGCAAATATTGAGAGTAATAAAATAACTTACTATGTGTTGATAATGAATAAATAAAAATGTGTTATAAAACCTAGGAATTTGAAAGGAATTTATTAATTCAAAAAAAATTGTAAGGATATGTATGATAGACAAACACTTTAAATAATGTATTGTCAGTAACAGATTGCTGGATTTTTTTTCTACAATTTCAAGAATAATTTGAATTAGAAAGCCGCTTGAAAAAGAACATTTTAAACGTTACTAAGGTTTTCTAATACTGGAATGTAGATATAAAACTGTTTCTTAATAATTATAACTGTTATAGAATTTCCCTAAAAAGTTATGTTAAAAATGTGAATCTACCTCAACCAAATTATCCATTAATGTTGTTTGTAAGTGTTCTTTTGAGTCTTATTAATACTAATAAACTGAATTGTAGTGTTTTTATAAATACTATTATTAGTTCCAACATCCCCTTTTGATAAGGTAATTATTGTTACCAAGCATATTGAATGTGGTCAATGGCGTGCTGAGCGGTATTGTAAAGTACAAGATGATATTAAATTTGAAATAAAGAGATTTTATGTAGTTTTTTTATACACCTTTACACATCTTCCTGCCATTTTCCCATTTCTAGTTCTATTCTTGAATCCCATGTTGTACGGGGTTTGGCTGCCAGTTAAACTACTAACAACTCATTAGGTTATTGAATCTAATGTGTTGTTAGAAACTTAACTTTAACATTGAACAGTCAATACATAGATAGATCAGTATTCTGTGTACAAGTGTTCATTTTCTGCCGTATAGCTAATCTATCGAATCCTAGAATCTGCCCAATTCACGATCTGTCGTGTAGCGAGTCTGCCGAATTACGAATCTGTCCTACACCGAACAAAGGCCGACTTACGACCGGCTGTCTGCCTGACTTCAACCCTCCTTGGAAAAATTGTTCGTGTCGTGTGTCTAACCGACGACCATGGTCCCCCGTCATCGCTTTTAAGTAGTAGTATCATCAACCTAAAAAGAGCTGCGTGCGACTGTTTCTGACTTCATAAACTATCCATGTTATTCACTCTTTTTTTTCTCGGACTGGGTTATTGGAATTGGCTATTAAACTAAGGGCTCTATCTCACTAGGAGGCAAGGACACTATGGCAGTGTCACCGGGTCACGCCACTAAAAAAATGTATACAGTTGTTTGGAGCCATGGCAAGTGGTGTCCTAGTGAGTTAAAGCCCTAATCTAGCATGTAAGTGCAAAATGTGGGCATGTACCAAATGTCATGTTTGGACGTGCCTCTGACTACCCTCTTTAGATATCCTCAAAGATCTAAGTAACTAAAAGATCTGAGGAAGATATCTACCGAGCCCGGGGATTACAGTCGTGATCATATATTATTATTAAGTATGCTGATTCAAAATGTTAATTGTGGTTTATTGAATAAAAAACTTTGGCTTTGATTAAAATATATATTATACTTCCTGAAAAAACTAGGTTCTACAAATTCTATTGCTTATTGATAAGTTGCACCAGTAGGCTCTGGCGGCACAGTCGGGACACCGCGCTCTCGTCCTTCACACTGCGCCGGAGTTTAGCTGCTAGCCGAGCTAGGCTAAATCTAGATCTGGATCGACCTTCGCGACGACCTCCTAAAAAATACAATTTCACCATTCGTTTACTTTTGATAAGAATGTGTGTATCGTCATTATTTTTCTCGTCCTTTATCTTACCTTCAGCAACCCGCTGCCACGCTTCCTGATCGACATTAACCATACCGGTGGAAGCACTTCTCCCCAGATTCGACTCCTGGGTGTGTGAGCTGGAGCTGTGAGACTCGGCCACGTCACTATCGCAGCTAATTTTACTTGTTCTGAAATAAGTACAACACTTTGAAGAGTTCTCAATCAAATATTGGTGTTAACTTTTATCATAAACAAAAACGTACCTGTCAACTGTTCTTCTCAGATCACTGGCTGAACTAGTTCCTTCCCTTCTTCTCATTGATCCAGAAGATAAAAGAAACCTATCACGAGCTGCCTTTAGTCTAGCAGCCCTTTCAGATATTCTCTCTGTAGCTGCCGGTTCAACGGGGAACACTGGAGCATCCACAGTTGAGACTGACCTTCCATAGATTGAAGAACTTACACTAGGACCATCAGATATAAGTCGGGAGTAAGTCGGTATAACAGTTTCGGAGAATTGCCTCATTACCGGCAATGATTGTACTGTTGTTGTACTTGTAGATTTGGGAAGGTCCCTTGTCAAATCTGGGACAATGGTATCTATGCTTGCTGTTGTACCGACTATGGTTTCTTGACTGTCTTCGATCTTTTCTTCGAGTTCTGGAGATTGAGGTCGCTTTTTAGGATGCAAAGCATTCGCACTGTGGGATTTAAGAACACCTTCGAGGCTAGTGGAAGGTGTGGGTGTAAGACGCTTCTCAGCGGAAGTCTGGTCTCGTCTGGACAACTGGCAGGCACTGGCTGATTTTTGGACTTCCCTCTCGAGGAATGGGTTGTTTCTGAGGCAAAACACTTTCATTTAAGTTCAACGATAACTATAATTTTAAGTACCTGTACGCTTTGATTCTATGAAACCTACCTGATGTTAACCCCAACGGGCATGTCGGGAGGTCTCCGTCTTTCAGCAGATGGGGATCTCCAAGCAGGTGATGAAGCACCACTGTTTTCTCCTGAAGTGTGACCTGAAAATTGATTATGCCATTAAAACAAAAAAACAGGTATTCTAATTATTAAATTGTAAGGCCATAACTTAAGTATACGTACCTTCTTCGTTAATTTTCTTATTGTATCTTTGTATCATAATCCTGATTGAAGGCGCTGTCTCTTTTGGCTGTGGTTTTCTTTGTGATGATGGTGACGATGATGGCAGTGGTGGTCTAGTTCTCTTTTTATGTTCTTCTCCGTCATGAAGATCACCTGATTCCTTGACACGAACATTCTTATCTTTCAATTTTGTATCTTTTCTTTTGCCATCATGTTTATGTGAGTTTTCAGGTCTGACGTCATTTAAATCTTCTACATCAACAGGTATTACAGCTCTCGCAACTGATTCTCCGCTGCGGATGACTGGTGAAAATATTTTACGAGTGGTTTTCACTATCACTTCTGGAGAGACATCACGTTGTTCTGGTGCTTTCAGCTTAAGAACAAAAACCTGTAAGCAAATAAAAATATTTGAAAATCTAATGCATAATAATTATAACTTTTGGATTAGTGTTGCACTTACTTCTCCTTCTGAATCTGAATGTAAAGAAGTTGGAGGAGTTCTAGGTTTTTCAGAGGCTCGTCTTGGCCTTTTTTTCCTCCTTGGGATTTCTACGGTAACTGTGTCAACTTCCTGATCAGTATCGCTTTCTGATGGTTTTGACTGTTCCCTTTCTAATCTGGCTCTGGACTTCGTTTTCTTTTTATTTCCATTATTTTTGTCAGCATCTTTACGTTTACTGTCTTCTCTCAGGTCATCAGTGCTGGTTTTATCATTAAGGAGATCTTTGACATTGTTCAGTTTTGATGATTTTTGAATACTGAATACACTAGGAGATGTCATCTGCTCTTTTTCATGATTACCATGTTGATGCTCTCTATCAGATTTTGTCTCTTCTTCTTCTCTGAACCTCCTTGAACTACCTCTTTCTACTTCTTCGATTGTTTTTCTAATAACTTTAGCATCTTCTTCTATGCTTGTTTGCCTGCTTATTCTTCTCCTGCTCTTTTCTAATGACTTGACCTTTATATAATAAATAAATGGACTTGTTAAAAACAACAGACTATATAATATTTTCATCAAAAAAAATGTTTTATACCTGTTCTCGGGTTGTTGTTTTGGGTCTTGCTCCGGTTTCCTTTGGCTTTGCGGCTATGTCACCTGAAATAACGACTGTTTCGGAAATTTTATATGATTGCTATTGATATGCCTATACCAATCAATGTACATTAAATGCTCAATAGGTACACCGTAAATGTAAGTGCTCATCTTATAAAATACTATTTAATTATAATGTAGGTACCTCTATCGATAGAGTCACTCACGCGTGGCCTGACTGACAGTTAAATCAACTAACTCATAAAGCCATCATACAATCCTAATTTATAGGCACAGCTCATAACTACAACGTACTAGATTTTTGACAGTTTTAGTTATTTTTCTTTAAATATCTTAAGTTCTACTAGTGTCTTAAAAGACTTACCAGCTCCGTTAGGCTGCATCACAGCTGTACCAGTAACAGCTGAGCTAGTCTCACAAAGTAGTCTAGCTTCCGCTTGCCCGTAAGTGTACACTGGCTTCTGAGGAGTATGTCGCGGAGACACTGCCATGAGAGGAGCCGCTGTGCAGACCTCTTCAGCTTCTACTTCAACGAGTACTGCTCCGCGAGTGTTTTCGTCGTCGTCGTCTAGTCCATCGAGCTGATGATATGGACATTTGTTATTATTAAAATAAATGAGCGCTAGTGGTGTAGTGGTAGCACCCCTGCCTCACAATCCGAAGGTCGTGGATTTAAACCTGGTCATGCACCAATGAGTTTTTCCATTCGAAAAATGTATGTGCGCAATGCTCTTAAACGGTGAAGAAAACATCGTGAGGAAACTTGCATACCCTAGAACCAAAATATCGAAGGTGTGTGTCATAGGGTTAGTAATCTTTTAAGCGGCGATGGGCTTGCAACTTGTCACGTACGGAATACTAACTACTGCGCAAAATGTGAACATGTACCAAATGTCATGTTTGCACGTACCTCTGACTTCCCTCTATAGATATCCTCAAGTAAAGATCTGAGGAAGTTATCTACCGAGCCCGGGAATCACAGTCGTGATCATTTTTTTTTTTTTAAATGCCAGTTTCTTTTAGCATGTGCAGAGTTTACTTAACTTACTGATTGTTCTCTTTCGTATTCCGATTCGAAGTCATCAACGTCATTGACACTTAAGCTTGAGGCATGGTGTCTGCCCGAGCCGGCCACTGACGGCGCCACGCTGCCATCTGACTGGGTCCTGGTGAGAGGAGCCTGTGGAGCCTTCTTTTGAGCTCTGGCTGCTTGGAGTAGGGCTGAGGTAGACGCTTCAGGAGCAATGCCTCGGGATTTCTCCCATTCGTGAAGCTTGCGAGTGAAAGATCTAGATATACCTGGAATTCAAAATTCGATGTTTGTTTTAAATCAGCACATAAATATCGCCCTAAGTTTAAGAGTTTGCCTTTCTCTCTTGAAGTGATTTAAAAAAGAAAATCAAAGAAGGTAGGTATGTACGTACCCTGAAATTTGAAGAGTCCAGTAGAAGTTTGCACTAGTACTTCATCTGGTTTGGGTTCCTCTTCCCATGCTGGCACAGTGTTTGTATCTTTCATTCGTTTCCACTCATCTAGTGAACAAACAGAAATATTTATACTGAATCTACTTTTACTTTATCGTCAACTGTATTGTTTTCTTATTTTCAACCGATTTCAATAGATAAGGTATGATAATCTATGTAATTCTTGAATTACTCCTTATTTTACTGATGTTTATAATCTTACCCCATCGCTTCAAGAAGTCCTCGCTCAGGTCCTGCCTTGCTGGAATCGGCAGTGGCTGCTTGACTCCTTTCTTGAGTTTCCACTCCTCAAGTTTCTTCCTAAAATCTGCAGAAAGCTGCTCTTCAGTTGCAACTGGACGAGTTGTTGGGTAGGGCACTGAAAATAGTGATGCTGGCTAGTTTGTGTGTATGTATGTTACCCAGTTTGTCATTACCACTTTGTTTTACTTATCGATCTAAAGAAACTCCTCTATGATATTTATGATCCTTCGGTACTGGCACAGGCCTAGCCGCTACAAAAAATCTAGGAGGGAACACCTTTGAAGATGGTGATGGAAACTCACCAGCGTGCAGCTTGCCTCGTCTGTCCGAGAATTCTCTGCCAAGTCTCGTCTGAAGAGCTGCATAGTCTCTTGCTATCTCTTCTCTGACAGCACTCGCTTCGCAACCACTGCTCAGTCCTTCTGTATCTGTAAATAATACTCCAAATGAATTCTTAAAACCATCACAAACTGGCCCCATATTTTGATAAAAACTCTCACTTTCTCTCAGCACATAAAATGGATTGCTACTTTTGTAATATTTAATGAAATGAGAGCCAAGTTCAATAAGTAAGTAGGTATGCTTTAGTCGTTGACTTCAGCGACAAAAGAAGTGAGATCTAAACGGGTGCCAAGTACAATGGTCAGTCCTAAAACTTATTTATAACAATATGAAATATTTTTAACAACTTTAAAATATCATTTCATCTCATAATTTAGGATATTATATTGAAGCCTAAGGTCTAACTATAAATAAAACTCCAAGTAAAATTTATTAATTTTTTACAAAAAGTTTTCAAAATGTCAACCTTCTAGGTCGATACAAATCCTACATCGTCTTAAAAAGGTTTAAACCTTAAATCGAATGAAAGCTATTTTAAGTTTTTTTTTTTCTTCGGCCTGTCTCAATTTTGTTCTTAATTCGGCCATATTGCTGATTTCTTTTGCATAAACTAATTCTTTGTAGTCGTTTGGTTAGTTAACAAACAAATTAAGCTTAGGAATGATAAAATCTATCTTTTAATCAGGTTGCTAATTTTAAGAATTTTCCACCTCACCGTCTTTGAAGGTCGATTTTAGCAAAAGTAGCCTATTAAGTACTACTTTTTTTTAATGATTATGAAAGCTGAGAGTCTGGAGAATTCTTTATACTTATTTAGGAACCATGAAATCACTTTTTAAGATTTTTAATTTGAAGTTGAAAATTTTAGTCATAATTCACCGAATATAATTATTTGACTTTACACCAACATTTTCATAGTTTTCATCAAAGTCACGTAGCTGATTATTTTATGCATAAAAGAACAACTCATAACAATTCACTAGCAAAAAAAAAATCTTAAGAAAGTTTTCTACTTTTTTTGTAAGAATGTTTTAAGTTGTTCAAGTCGTAAATTTTCAAAAATTCGGAAAAAATTAATAACTCGAAAACTATAGAAAATCGCGGAACATACATGGGGGTGATTCGGATACCCCAAGGGGTGTTCTATCTCTGGACTTTCGCTTGACACTACTTTTTGGGACACCCTGTAGATATTCTATTAAAGATAATCTATTATATTCTTCTTTTTTTTTCTCTGTGGCTAAAATGGTTGTAATATATGACAGAACTCTTGTATTGTCATGTTCAGTCAGATTGACTTTACAAATCATAACATACCTAATCAAAAAATGTGGTAAAAAAAATGGAAAATAATATTAAAGTTCTTGAAACTATATAAAAGTTAAAACTTCAAAAGAAACGCAGAAGACCATGTATGATCTAACTACTCTAGCCTCCTCAGACCACCCAGCACTACTTAGTTATAGATATTTTCTGAATTCCAGGTGGCGGAAAGATCTATTCAAATGGTTTCCGGTTATATTATCATCATAATTTTCGTTATATTATTTTATCATGCTGCTGTTAGTATGACCATTTAATAATATCTATTATAAATACTAAAATAAACATTATCACGACTGTAATCCCCAAGCTTGGTAATAATGATCTCTTCAGATGTCTATAGTTATTGAATTCTTTGAGATTTTTTAGCCATTTTGTCGGCATTCCCCCATGTACCATGTGTGGCATACGCGGACTACAAATTCACCTTAAAAGGTCCTATGTTAATTAATTTATGACCAATGTTAGGTCTAAATTATCAGTTGGTACCTATGTGATAGTCATAGTTGATCAAATCTCAAATAGATCTATTTTACCACAAGCTCTCTGGTCAATATCAAAGCAATATAAATTCGATGAATCGCACCATAACATGTCAAAATTATACTGAAATAGTGTTGCTTCAGGCTTGAAACTTAACGTTTCTGAAACATGATGGTTTATAAGGGCTTGTGGTAAGACCCCTGGTCCATACAGTGAAGCTCTAGTATCTATTAAAACATTCTTATAGACAAATGAAAACACCCAATTTGCGGCGACCGCGTCTGCTATCCGACAGATTTGGTCGGGTGGCTGTCGGCTATCGTGTCGCGGCAGCCAGATCAGTGGCCTAAGCGGCCTACATGACGAGCCGCCCTGCCAGGTCGGCACCAGTGGCGGGGAGTGTGTCTGTGACACGTGCCCTTGCGCCATGATTGAGAATTTACTGAGGTACTTAATGGCCTATTTACTAGAAAGACGACCTAGATTTTGCTAGAAGCCGTTGAGTGCAAGCCGCGTAAGGGTACGAGTTGGCAGCGGGCGACATGAGGTGGCGGCGGACGACGTGTTGCGGCAACACTGCTGGTTTCTAAGAATTTCTATGAAATGCGTCGCTAGCTTCGTGTCGCTAACTACGGAGGGCATTTCATAGAAGTACATAGAAACCAGTAGTGTCACCGCGACACGTCGTCCGCCGCTGCCTCACGTCACCCGCCGCCAACTTTAAGCTCTATCGCTCTGGATATCTATGGGTGAGGCCCTATGTTTAGCAGTGGACGTCATGCGGCTGACATGATGATGATGTATAACTAACTAAAATGTAAATAATAAATAATATAAATGTAATACGCCACTGAGGAAGACCAAAATGCTGATATCGTGACGATATAATGAGTATAGCTGAGGCTATCTGGACCCGGCTGCCCGAGTAAAGAGACGACTGGAAAGGGTTGAAGGGATTGGCTCATAAATAGGTGGTGTATAGGTTACAGAGCACCTCAAAAGCTTCTAAAGTGCACTTAACATTAATTTAGTCAAATGGTTTTGGTTCTACGATATTTTATATCGATTTCCTCACGGTGTTTTCCGAAAGTAATACTAAAATATTATGAAGAAACTACACAATAATATTTTATTCGTTTGATTGGATAGGGTTTAGAATTTTTGCTACGGCGTAGCATTCTACGTACCTCTACGGCGTAGCAGCTACGGCGTGGCGTAGCGAACTAACATTATTATTTTTTTTCAGGCCTTTCAGTCCAGTCACTCAAATATATTCAAACGTTACACATACTGCGTCACACTACTACTATCATGCGTTGAAAACGGTAAGTTTGCATTTACCACGTTTATATTCAAAATCTAATAATTCACCAGGACTTCGTACAAATAGATTTACTATAAGTATTTCAAGATCATTTATATAATTATATTATTGGCATAATACGTTTTATTCTTATAATATACGAAATAATCTACGTACGTAGATTTATGTAGATAATGAAATGTACTTACACACTTTTTATTTTAGGTATTTTCTGCAAACGCCTATAAAACTTCTTATTTTGGCAGAATTTATCATGATGATTCAATTGCATAAATATGTATTTATAAAATTTTTACTAAATAGTGTTATAGTGTTTCGAAATTTTCCAGTTAACCATTGAAACATCAACGCATTTAACCGATATCAATAATTTCAGAATTAACAGCTAGTTTCTGATAGTTTTCAGTGTTTGTATCTATATATTTTTCAGATGGTTGAAGCCTATGAATACGTATCGAGAGTGTTGGAGTGCGGGGCCTCGTGTCAAACACAAGCAAAGGTAATTTATATGTACGTAATCATACATTTTTGTTTTATACTTGTTTCATACTTATACATGTATAGTTCAAAGTGGCTATTACGGAACTCTAGTCGCAATCATTGCAATTTACATTATGTGTTTAATGAATGTCTATCAGCAATATTGCTATGATTATGTATATCTGATACTTACAAATAATATACCTAGCCACCAATAATAAAATACAATTTGATGCCAATAAACTTTCCTACAATTCGCCGCTAGGAAGTACATAGAAATTGTTAGTAATATGTGTTTGTTAGTATTAGAACTAACTGTTTACAACCTAGACTATTATTTGACTCAATGTATCAGTGTCTTGGGGACGGACGTCTCAAGCAGCGATCTAGATCAGTTGAGCTATTTATAGATCGTTTGTAACGGTCCTTAGATAGCTCAGCTGTCTATCTATTTCTGTAAATAAAGTACTCTATTTTTTACATAAAACATCTTCAAATTCTTCCAAAATTATGGGAATAAAAGAATTAAATATGCGATCGTGATCGTTAAGTTTAATAAACATCTCAGATATCTAGTAAATTACATCTTTGAAAGTACGTCTAAAGGGTGCTTATATTGATAGTTCTAGAAATTTCTGGGAAATGGTGATATACGATATACTTTTAGAAGCTTTTTGGTAAACCCTGCTAGGCAGTTGCCACATACAAAAATACTATAGTCATTCACATTTCAGATAGTCGATACGAAAGAATACGATTCAGAGAAATTCAGTTTCGACGACAGAAACAAAGACAAGAAAGGGGAAACAAGCAAAACAAATCCTAAAGTCCTCAAACCGGCCATCGACCTTTCCAAAACTGGTCTGACCTCAAAGAAATCGAGCATTTCCTTCAAAGAGCCACTGAAGTCTGACAGTTCCGGTGATGAAGGTCCCGTCGGAGGCAAAGGCCCAAAAGGTCAAAAAGGAAAGAGCAAGGGCTCTGATGATACCTTGAAGCCAGCTGAGGGAAGTAGCAGCTGCCCCAAATGTGTTGGCGAAGGAAAAACGTGTATACGTGATTGTCCGCACATGAAAAAATCATGAGACCCTGTGTTTGTGACTCTATAATAAAATTTGAATCGAATCAAAACTTTATAATACTTTTTCCTGACTGACTGATATATTGACAGACAACGCAAAGCCTAAAACCACTGGTCCTAGAGACTTGAATTTTGAGAGTGCATTTTTTTACCACGTACACAAAAAAGGATTTTTGGAAATTATATCCCTTAGGGGTACTTGGTACTTGGTGCTCGGACTGGTTTCCGCAATTAGGTGCGGCCTAATTGGGCCCATTTTGCGTGTCGGTTGCTACTCCATCGTCTAATCTATCTTTTCCGATATAATAAAGTACTCTGTGATCTATCTCTAAGGAGACAAATGCCATAAATAAAGAAGAAGAAGAACTGCTGATCACAAAGCTACGTTATTCTATTTTATCGAACGAAACAACAAATTAACCTCCATTTCGCTAGCCATTGACGCCACAGACTAGCTATCCTAGAGCACAGTCCATAGAGTTACAAACAACACTATGACAACAACTGTCAAAACTGTTCATCATCGCCACTAAAATGTAATTACACGTTTGTATATTTCGGAACCAAAATCTAGCTGTGTTATTTAAATCAAATCCAATGGACCAGTGCTTTTGAATCTCCGGTTCAGGATGGAAAGAAATAGAAATATTTGTCCCGGAATCCGTCCAAATCCGGAGGACTTATATAATACGCCAAGATATAGTAGGTGTCTTCTTAATTCGTTATTTTAAACAACAAAAACCTTGATCACGACTGTTTTTCCTAAGTTTGATAGATATCTCCTCAGATCTCTAGTTACCTCGATCTTTGAGGATATCTAAAGAGGGTAGTCAGAGACACGTCCAAACTTGATATTTGGCACACGCATACGTTTTACACAGTAGTTTGTATTCCGTAAGTGACAGATTGTAAGCCCATCGCCGCTTATAAGAATACTAACATTGTGACACACACCTTCGAATTTTTAGTTTTAGTGTATGCCGGTTTCCTCACGATGTTTTCTTTCACCGTTCAAGAGCACCAGACTGACATTACGCACATACATTTTTCGAATATAAAAACTCATTGATGCACGACCAGGTTTAAACCCACAACTTTCGGATCGTGAGGCAGGGGTGCTACCACTACACCACCAGTGCTATTTTCAACATGAAACAGTGAATTAATAAAATGAATATACTATTTTATTATTATTCTGTACATAATAACAGTTTAACAAAACCTTCGAATTATATTTACCAATAAAAAAAGTAAAATGGAAAAAGCAAACTTTTACAAACTTAGTTTGTAAATTAACAAACTTGAAATGGAATAGTCTAGTGATTCCTAGTAGTTTTGCAATACCTTTATGCTCGTATGTTTTTTGTATTATAATCTGAATTTCTATGCTAAATAATGTTTTAATTTATTTTTAGCACAAGAATGTCCAATTTTATGTATAACTAAGTCAATAGTATTCGTCCTTGTGACTGTTTTTGTTTTGGTGAGTCCCTTTTTTTATTTATTTTGTATTATGTTGTTTATAGAGCTAGTGACCATAGACAAAAAAAAGTTAAAATTGTTAACATTTAAATAATATCTAGTTTTATCCCGCTGAGGGTTTTTTCCGGGAAAAGAACGCTTGTATTACTCGTAATCCAGGGTATACGCAAAATTTATACGTTCTATGTTACGCAATACAAACTTTCAACCCTTATTTCACGACAACACACAACAAAACGTAGCCTATGCCCGACTCAAGGATATAATGGATATCCTTGCAAAGTTTAATTACGATCCGTTCAGCCGTTTATTCATGAAAATAAATATTTAAATATTGGTGGATATTTCACACAACGCCATCAAACAGAGTTACTTTCGCATTTATAATTTTTGTATGGATTCGCAGTCGGTTAAAACCCTATTTATAGGAAAGAAGTTATGTTGTTTCACAAGCAGTGCCTGTATTGTATATTTTTAAACTCACGCGATCTGCACACATTATTATTACTATTAAACAGGTATTTATCGCATTTTATTTACCTATTTTTAACTTGTCGATACGTCGGGGAAATTGGTTAATAAAGTGGCTGTATTTATTTCAGTATTTGCCACTCGGCGATCCTGAAGTACACTGCTCCAACACTAAACTGCTTAATGACAGCGAAGCCCTGTGCTCCCTCTGCGATTTACACAAGTTTATGATAAAGTAAGCGATCTTCATATTATATAGATGACAAAAAAGCTTGGGACGAATCAGGTCCAACTCTGCTAGGTGTCCCTAACAAAATGAACAAGGATCATTATTACAAAAAAAACGCTAGGGCCCAGCTAGTTTCTTGTCAGTTCTTCTCGGACTGGGGATAGGACTGGAATTGGAGCCTAGACTCACCTAGTATGTAAGACGATTCAAAGTGATCCCTGTGATTGAATTGAATAAACAATATGATTTTGATTCGATTTGATTTTATTTATCTACTACGTGGTACCTTATCCCTATCCTACAAGAACCGTACATTTTCCGGGATAAAAAGTAGCCTATGTGCTTGCTATTCCAGACTGTCTATCTCGGTGCCACATTTCATCTAGATCCGTTCAGCCGTTTCAGCGTGAAAAAGTAACAAACATCCATACATACAAATTAAGCTGTCCACCTGTAGAAACTGAAACTCATACATACATACATACATAAAATCACGCCTGTTTCCCGACGGGGTAGGCAGAGACCACGGATCTCCACTTGCTACGATCCTGACATACTTCTTTTGCTTCAATCACTCTCATTACATTCTTCATACATGCGCGTCGGTTTAGGGTACTCTGGACCTGGCCTTTCTCAAGTACGTCCTCAATTTGATCGAGGTACGTACGCCGAGGTCTTCCCCTTCCAACTGTCCCATTCACACTCTCCTTATACAACTGTTTCGTCATTCTCCTTTCATCCATCCTTTCTACATACCCAAACCATCTTACTGAAACTCGCATAAATGAGTTTTTCCATTCGAAAAAATTAAGTGCGCAATGCCAGTGCACGGTGAAGAAAAACATCGTGAGGAAACCGGCATACCCTAGAACTAAAAATTCGAAGGTGTGTGTCATACGTTAGTATTCTTATATGCGGCGATGGGCGTGCAACCTGTCACGTACGGAATACTGTGCAAAAAATGGCCTTGTGCCAAATATAATATTTGAATTAGCCTTTGATTACCCGATATCCTCAAAGATCTAAGCAACTAGAGATCTAAAGAGATATCTGCCGAGCCTGGGGATTACAGTCGTGATCATATTTTTATTTGTTTACTTTACGTCATTTCATTTTACGGAAGATAATCCGTTGTCAGGACATGGTGGAACACAAAACTACTTTAACAGGCTATTAAACGGCTAACAAGCTGTTAGTTTAACCCTAAGCGTGTTAAATAGCATGCAAGTCCGTATCTGCCTACCACCCCGAGAACCACACGCGTGATCTCAGAAAAAGACTAGTCTCAAAGTAAAATATTCCCAACTATTTCACGTTTTTTTTACTAAACGCGTCAGAATACGAGCTATATTTATTTAATTATAGCTTTTTGGCGAAGTTTTATGATGATTTTATTGTTGGCCAGAGGTTATTATCTCCGTAACTACTTTTAAACGCGACGGCGATGAGTTCGTTAGAACTGAACGGAAAATGCGGATAAGCGTGACAAAACTAGTGTATCGAGGGTTCCGTGTCGTTTTTTTGGCGAAGGTTTGCTGGAAAAAACCTTTAAGGTTAGGCTTGCATTTGTAAATGTTCTGCTTTTTTGTACATAAAGAATCCTCATAAAATAATCACCAAAATAAAGTAGGTACTCTGACTACACTCATTAGATATCTTCTATTATTATAATATTATTACTCGTATCTATCCATAATATCTATATCTTATTATTATTATTAATTTATCTTAATCTATATCTATATAAGAGCTTAACCTGACTGATTGATCATCGCTGAGCCGAAACCTCTGAAGATAGAAAGCTGAAATTTGGAAGGTGGCTTCCTTTTATAACAAAACCACCCACTAAGGCGGGGTTTTTGGAAATTCCACCTTTAAGGGGTTGAATAAGGGTGAAAACGTTTGTATGAAACTTTTTAACGCGTGGAGCGATTTTCATGAAACTTTGATTGTATACTGTAAATGCAAAATGAACGGACACGTGTTTCAGGATTTTTCAATATAACCTTCAAAAATGGGTCAAATGTGGGGTCAATGTTTGTATCGGAACTTTTTAACGGGTGGTGCGATTAGTTTGAACCTTTGTTTGTGTACTGTAAATGCAAAATGAATAGACACGTATTTCAGGATTTTTCAATATAACCTTCAAAAAGGGGTCAAATGTGGGGTAAATGTTTGTATGGGAACTTTTTAACGGGTCGTGCGATTGGTCTGAAACTTTGTTTGTGTACTGTAAATGTAAAACGAATGGACACGTGTTTCAGGATTTTTCAATATAACCTTCATAAAGGGGTCAAATGGGGTGTCAAAGTTTGTATGGGATTTTTATGAGTTGTGTGATGTGTTTGAAACTCAGTTTTGATACCTCCTTTAAGTGAACGAAGTCGCTGGCGGGACAGCTAGTATATAATATTTATTATTCATCTATTATTTATCTATTACCTCCTCGATTATATCTATCTCTATCTTATTATATATCTAAGTCACTAGAGGTCGGAGAAGAAATCTACTGAGCCTGGGGATTATATCTATCTCTATCTTATTATATATCTAAGTCACTAGAGGTCGGAGAAGAAATCTACTTAGCCTGGGGATTATATCTATCTCTATCTTATTATATATCTAAGTCACTAGAGGTCGGAGAAGAAATCTACTGAGCCTGGGGATTACAGTCGCAGTTATGTTTGTTTTTTTGTTTAAGTATATATAATATAACTAGCTGTCCCGCCCGCGACTTCGTTCACATAAAATATCTAAACTGAGTTTTAAACACATCAAGCAACTCATAAAAATCCCATACTACTTTGACACCCCATTTTACCCCTTTTTGAAGGTTATATCTAAAAATCCTGAAACACTTGTCCATTCGTTTTGTTTTTACAGTACACATACAAAGTTTCAGGCCAATTGCACCACCCTTTAAAAAGTGCCCATACAAAAATTGACCCCCCATTTGACCCGTTTTTGAAGGTTATATTGAAAAATACTGAAATAGGTGTCTATTCATTTTGCATTTACAGTACCTACACAAACAAAGTTTCAAACAAATTGCACCACCCGTTAAAAAAATTCCATACAAACATTGACTCCCCATTTGACCCCTCTTTAAGAGTTATATTGAAAAATCCTGAAACAGGTGTCCATTCATTTTGCATTTACAGTACACAAACAAAGTTTCAGAGCAATCGCACTACCCGTTAAAAAGTTCCCATACTAACTTTGACACCCCATTTTACCCCTTTTTACAGGTTATATTGAAAAATCCTGAAACACGTGTTCATTCATTTTGTATTTACAGTGCACAAACAAAGTTTCATGAAAATCGCTCCACGCGTTAAAAAGTTTCATACTAACGTTTTCACCCATTTTCACCCTCTTAGAGGTGGAATTTACAAAAATCCCGCCTTAGTGGGTGGTTTTGTTATAAAAGAAAGCCACCTTCCAAATTTCTGCTTTCTACCTTCAGCGGTTTCGGCTCGGCGATGATCGATCAGTCAGTCAGTCAGGTTAAGCTCTTATATAGATATAGATATATACTTAAACAAGTGATATTATATGGGTTATTTTATTTCTTATTTGTATGCGCAACCCTGAAAACGGGAAAAAACTATCAGAAGTTCATGAAATTCTTTATTAGAGCGGATGTAACTTTATACCTACTTACTTTTGATTATTGACGCAATAATTTTGAATCCTTAGATAAAAAAAACTTCAAACGCTTTTAACACTCTGATTGTCTAACAATGAAGTTATATTATTAGTCCAAAAGCATGTGTGTCATAATCCCCACCGGTAGGGTATTTAATAAATAAGTACCTGGGTGACCGAGCTTCGCTCGGTTTTTTTATTGGTAAACGACGTTTTCTAAAAATGAAACCTAGCTAGATCGATTTATCGCCGCCGAAACCCCCTACATACTAAATTTCATGCAAATCGTTGGAGCCGTTTCCGAGATTCAGAAAATATATATCTAGACACGCGGCAGCGTGTCCAGCCAAGTTCAAGCGAGCGCGCGCCGTGTGTAATATTACAGGAAACATTTGGGTCATTTTTCACCCCCTCGTAACTCAAAAACTATTTCACATAAATATATATATACAAGAATTGCTCGTTTAAAGGTATAAGATAATGAAAATTAATGGTTGGATTTAGTGCTGGTAAAGATCGAAATTCTGCAAGATTAATTAAACGAGTATACTGTTTTTGTAAATACATGCATAGAATACATAATAACACCCAGACACAGAACAAACATCTGCGTTCATCACACAAATGTCTGTCCTGGGTGAGGATCGAACCCACAACCTACAGCGCAGAAGGCAGACCTGTTACCTATCGAGCTGCAAGATTCAATTATTTTCAATTCTTTTCAGAATTGCTCGCAGAACTACTAACTTGATTCAATATTTGTTTTGTGAGTCACTGAGATTCCTTTATGAAGCCAAGTTAAAGGTAAATAGTCATAATTACAGAATAACACTTTTTGTGTATATACTCGTATATACGAGGCACTGTGGTGAAGTTACTGGTCCAAGAAACAAAATAATTATAGAGCCCATTTTTTTTAACAGCTCGGTTTAACAACTTTTTACGCAGTTTAAATAAATTACGTACAAAATAAATTAAAAATAGTCAAGTGTATATTTTGTTTCAGTTCTACGCCCTGCTAGAGAAAATAGATAGAGACGACTTATGCTACACTGTTTGTTGTTCCGGTGAATCAGTATGTCTAAACTTTCCAAAGTCTATAAAACTATATCCACACTTATTTACTTTCATCGTGGACTTGCATCTTAAATTCATGCATGTTAATACTAAATCATCAGAAATACGAACGCCCGATAATGATATTATTGAGAGCGGTTACAAGAATTATGTATAACTTATTAATAGTGGTATCGGGAAATTCACCGGATCCGATGCGCCAAATTTAAATCGTACAACTGTAGATTATGGTTTAATAGATTGTGTTATAACAAAGTAATGTGCGTGATAAAATAGTTAAAAAGATGTATCAGCTTGGTATGGGCATGTTATGATGAAGGATGAATTAAATGTGACGAGAAGAGTGATAGTTATGAAAGTGGATGGACATCAAAGAAGAGTTCGATCCAATAAAAGATAGATGGACTGTGTGAAAGACGATATGAGTGAGAATGGTGCGAATACTCAGATGATGGCTGACAGAGGGAGATGGAAGAAGGATACTTGTACCGACCTAAAACGTGAGATAGGGACAGATAGATGATGATTTAGTTATGAAGGTGGATGGATATCAAAGAAGAGTAAGATCGAAAAAAAGATAAATGGAATGTGAAAGACGATATGAGTGAGAATGGTGTGAATACTCAGATGATGGCTGACAGAGGGAGATGGAAGAAGGATACTAGTACCGACCTAAAACGTGGGATAGGGACAGTTAGATGATGATTTAGTTAAAAAAGTGGATGGACATTTAAAAAGATTTAGATCCAATAAAATATGGATGGACTACGCGAAAGACGATATGAGTAAGAAAAATGCGAGTACTGGGGGTCTACTCCGCAAAACGACAACGATACTATCGGAGTCGAATGTTCGTCGAATTCAGTCGAATTAGCAGTTGTTTCGTTGTCAAATTGGAAATTGGTTTACGAGATCGGTTATCAAAAGTAATGTCGGTCGTTCCATTGTTCAAATAATAGCATAAACAATGTTACTAAGAGTAAGTTTTGCACGATTACTGTGCCGATATATCGTTGATCGTTTTTCGGAGTAGACGCCCTGAACTGACGGCTGATAGAATGAGATGGAAGAAGGAGCTATGTACCGATCCATAACGTGGGATAGGGACAAATAGATGATTTAAGTAATGTATGTGTTAATCTTCCAGATCGGAGACAACAATGAAAACACTATTCGACGAACTCGTCCACCTTGTCGGTGCGTCAAAAAGAAGTGTCGGAAAAATTAAATTTACGGTCCTAAGAGTGTACACTACTGAAAAACAAACGTAGTAATAATTGCATAATGAAACAGTTTTAGAAAGATTTTCTTTTTCAACTACATTCGCTTTCTGGTTCGTTTTATAAAAATCTAATGATAAACTTTGTTTTTATTTTTGACTAGGATTTGTTCCTCGTGATTTTTTCTCATAGTTTTTATAATTTTATTAACTCATTTAATAACCTTAGGTGGTTTTAATATCCATGTATCAATTCAGGTTTCTTTATAAGATCAAAACTCCCAGGTACTTTATTCGCGTAATGTTTTGACGATAAAAACTTCATCACCTCTTCATCATTATCACTTCTTATGGGTTTAATTTTAGGTATTCCATTCTTAATGGACCTCTAGACCCTGCAATGAAGCTTTCAGGTCTTTAGGACTTATGGTTAAAGCTATGCATGAAATGCAAGTATTATTTAGTAACACCAGAAAACACTTAATACACCAGATATAATAAAAAATTTACACTATTAACATGGGCGGCCTTATCGCTAATAGTAATCTCTATCAAATTACATAGGTAGTCTTTTAAAACGTTAGTTTTACTGGATCCTAGGTCGCTTTTAGAATGCCTACTGCCCAACAAAAACTTAGCAACAATCTATCCCCTGCGTCACACCTAACTATTTCAATAACATTAGTTCAAAGTTCTAAAACAATAATCGTGATGTAATTGTTTTAAATACAAGCCGTTTCATTATTAATCTTTTGCCAAGTGGAATAGTTCAAGGCTCTTTGATTGAAACAAAATAATAGAATAGACTATGAGACTCATTGTTACTCAGTACCTGGTTAACCGAGCTTCGCTCGGTTTTTTTTGTAAATCTTGTTTTTTATAAAATTAAACCTAGATCGATTTATAGCCCCCTGCCTACTAAATTTCATGAAAATCGTTGGAGCCGTTTCAGAGATTCAGATTTATTATTATGTCTATACAATAATTGCTCGTTTAAAGTCGGTAGTACCTGGGTGACCGAGCTTTGCTCGGTTTTTTTTATTAGTAAACGACGTTTTCTAAAAATGAAACCATCTAGTTCGATTTATCGCCCCCGAAACCCCCTGCATACTAAATTTCATGAAAATCGCTGAAGCCGTTTCCGAGATTCCGATTATAGAATTGCTCGTTTAAATGTATAAGATAAGCTATTGACTTTATTCTCTAGGCTACACTTCAATATTTTCATCATATTGGTTTGAAGGAATTAGTGACAAAAGAAGAGGACGAAGTCCCGTTTGATGGTAAAAAGTAACTTTCGCCATGATAGTCCATCTTCTTATGACCTGTCTAGTTATATTCGTATTGTATCTTATCAAAACCCTTTTTTACCGTCCTCACAGCTCAGTTGGTAGTAGCTCTGGCATTTGCGATGTAGGTTGTGGGTTCGATCCCCACCCAGTATAAACATTTGTGTGATGAACGCAGATGTTTGTTCTGTGTCTGGATGTTATTATACATTTACAAAAAAAGGAGCATATGATTAATCTATCAGCTATCTAGTTCCCATAGTAGAAGCTTTGCTTAGTTTGGGGCTAGATGGCGTTGTGTGAAATGTCCACCATTATTTATTTACCAGTGTGATTTTTTTTTAATTCTTTGTGTTTTCTTTTAAATCCAAACAATTTCATTCCTAACATTACCCACAACAATATAACATCAAATCTACATGCAAAACCAAATCAACACTTACATTGCGATATAATTTTCGTTTTATTGATATTTTTATCGTTCGCGTTCAGTTGAATCAAAGAATCGCAGCTATTCCTAGTGGGTTATTTATAACTGTTTTTTTCACCATCACCCGTGATGAGGAATGTCCAATGGTTTATTGGTGTTTTCGCATTATGCTTCGTGGGTTTGGTGAGCTATCAATACTAAATTGCTTTTATGTTATAGCTTGAAAGATTTAACTGTAGTAAGTTTATGTAGTCAACTAGGTTTCCTATAGTAAGTATATATTACCAAAAATTCGAAGGTGTGTGTCATAGGTTAGTATTCTTATAAGCGGCGATGGGCTTGCAACCTGTCTCGTACGGAATACTGACTACTGTGCAAGATGTGGGCATATACCAAATCTCATGTTTGGACGTGCCTCTGACTACCCTTTTTAGATATCCTCAAAGATCTAATTTACTAAAGATCTGAGGAAGATATCTACCAAGCCCGGGAATTACAGTCGTGATCATATTTTTTTAATAAGAACCTAGCTATTCTGAATTTACATGAATAAAACTAAAATTTTAATATTCCTCCTGATCAGATAAAATCGAAAGAAATAATTAAGGATTCATTAGACGAAGTTATAGAAGATGAAATAACGCACAAGCTAAGTGAGGATCTGCTGCAGAGCATCGAAAAGAAGTTCCAAGTAGACCTGGAGAAGTGAGTATAAGTTACAACTATACTCGTATGTATATTTCATTTATATATCAATGATAATGATATCCAGACAATGCATTTCGATAATAATTTTCTTCATCCACTACTAAAAAGAAAATGCCCCAGAATAAAACCTACGTGGATATTTTTCACTACGCCATCCATTCTCAAAGTAAACAAAACTCGTGACAGAAAGCTAGTTTCTAATCTCACATGAACGAACATAAAACTAAAACAATATCTGTTTTCGAAAGATCTGTGGATATGGTGCTGGTGAAGATCAAAATGCTTCTGCAAAATGGAACAGCCCACATTCAGGACAAGTTGATGGAACTTCAGGGCATGCTGGACATAGTCAAGAACGACGGAGCGAAAGAGGTAAGGTAATCCTCACCCAATTTCAAACTAGCTGACGTAATAGTCGAAAAGAACAATTATATATGTATATAGAACTACAATATAACTAAAAACTACTACTTGTTTTGGTGTTTTTGTTAAAAAACCATGTGTAATAGTAAAATGTTAGCAACTCAACTCATCATTCTCCTGCTCTTAACCCACGCGTGGCGACGGCACCACATATTTTTTCTTCCACTCACTTCTATCATTCGTTAACTCTGAGTCTACTCCTCTTACATTCATATCATCTTTCACACATCAACCTTCCTCAACTTCGTGTCCAGCTTCACTCATACTCCTACCGTTTTAACAACTCAATTAACTTACTTAAACCAAATCTGCTTGTAAGTTAGTTGGTAGTTCATCAAAGGCTCTGTTCCTTGACATTTACTTTGATATTTTAACTCAGTGATTGGTTCCTCAAACAACTAAATTTCTTCCTTTCAATACGGCTTTCACATGTAAATCTGCTTAGATTTCATTATAAAGATTTAGTCACTTTCAGCTCGAAGATTGTCTTATAGATCATCAGAATGAGACATCAGCTCTAGCAGAGAAGGCACTACATCAGATGGTGGTGTGTGGTTACGCGCTGATAGGCCACGATCCGGCACAAGCAGTGTCCAAGGTCATATCTCTAAAGAACATGATCAAACAGACGATCAAACCGGTAAGAATTATAGTGGTGAATAACCCATTATTACTGATAACCAAAAGAAGCCTTTGAGATGTACTTTTATTCTTTCACGACACTCGAAAGAACTAGTTACACGATAAAAAGAAGCTAAAAATATGATCATAATAATTTTAATAAAGAAAACTTACCATGATATTTTTAAATGAGGATTCGACTTGGCCGTGAAGTTGATAAATACCAAGAAAGGGTTCTTGAAAATTTGGAATATAAAAACCAGATAGAAACCATTTCAAATAATAAACCAGCGAGTGAGTGAACTCAAACTTTTTCAAACAAGATCTTTTGCATACGGCAAGTCTCTGGTTTGTTATGATAAGGAATATTCTGATTGACTTGGCTGTTGGTTTGTTTAGAACGGAGTCTAGATAGATTTACGCTTACAGTCCGAGACGGATTACGTATACTAGTAGGTTTGTTGAAAACGCAGTAAATTATGTTGCGTGATGTTTATATTTGTCTTTTTACCAAAGACAATTTAAGGTAATATCATCCTTTGATGTTATATTATCAAACTTTTTGATTCTCTTCTCGCTTTCAATAGCGATTTTTATATGGACACCAGTGGGGCGATTATGGATCTTTGCTTACAATCAATGTCAATATGTTTTCATTGTAATCAAGTGATTTGGTATGACATAAGAGTGTTTATTCAATCAATTTGAGCGAGTTTTGACAGGTGTTGATTGTATCCGAGTTCCGTAATCGCACTACTGCAGTGTCATATTAGAGACCTATATTTGTGACAGCACGACTAGCTCAGCTTCGAGCCCATTTCGTAGGTTACGTTCGTAGCTTTCCTCTATATTTAACTAGCTAACATGTAGCAGCTTACACAAGACTACAAAGTAGAAATGGCACGAGCTGCTAATACATTCGATAGGGACTTGCATCATTTCTAAATGCGAGCCGAAATAGAACAATCTGTTGAATCTATAAATCTTTACAATGAATTCTTGCCAGTCTGTCGGTCGGAACTAGTCGGAAGTAAAATTAACTTTAGTGCAATTACTGTTTTTAGTATTTAGGATTGAATTAAGCATCTTTTAGATCGTTTGATCATTCGTAGAATAATATGTAATAGTAATTTTGTACGTTCCGATATACTGAGGAAAAAATCTTCAAAAAGATTAAAATATTGTAAATTATCATAGTGACGAATAGATGGGCAAATAATTTGTAACTCTAACATTCATACAATGATGATGGGCAAAGAACACGAGTTTATTATGAAAGTGCTTTCATTAATAGTCACGTTATAAAAATGTAATACGTACACTTAGCGCCAACATATTATAACCTTGTATACCAGACATCAAAGACGCACTCGAGGCCAGCTAACACATTACACACTAAAAATTGCAGATATACGACCAGAAGAAAGAAGTGTACGGGCTACTAAAAGTCTGTGGTCATGAACACGAAACACTGAAGAAGGTTATCAAGTGCGTAATTTCGAAGGTAAGATAAACTTGGATTTAATTTAATCTCAACCGTATAATACAATATGCATAGAAGTGTGTCCGAATTTAGATAATACTTATTTATTAGAATTTAAGCACGGAAAAACTCTAGTTTTTATTGTGAGCGTTAGAAACATACAAGAGAAAAGAAATGAAAAGAAAAAACTTAGACCATAAAGAGACTACGTAAATCTTTCACTAAAGTTATTTTGTAAACTGTATTACATAATAATAATAACAATAAATGTGTCGATTGCCAGCACATTAACTAAGATCGACAGTTTCCGGAAACAATAAATTGCAAAGTACGACACGAACGAAATATTGCTAAATTTCACGGAAAATTCGTCACTTCCGGTGAGTAAATAGCACGTTGGAAGTCAATTCATAAACACTAAGCGGGAACAATTCGTAGTTTCGCAAGAAATTTAATGTTAAACCTACATTATGTAAAAATAACTAGGTGGACTGTAATTTTAGATATTTGCGACGCGACGCATGTCTGTATTTTTCGGCAACTGGGTAGCGAAAGTAGAGCAGAAATTGTAACTTTTTTGTGAGGAATCTTGTAAATGTAATATAATATGTAATTTATTTCAAGATAATATTTTGTTCGCAGTCCCCACTGATCAAATCAGCAATGATGGAAGTAACCGGTAAACTGATTGAAGGAGTGGTAGACTTGACGAAACTCATGGCTCATGGAGCTATGCATGAAGCGTGTCTTATTGAAGTTATCAAAACTACTGAAGACGATGCTTTCAAACTTCTAAAAACGGTTAAAAGTTGCGTGTATGGAAACGAAACTTTACCAGATGTGAAAAATTACATTGAAGAAAACAATGCGACTGTTTTAGATATAGATCTCAGAGAGCCTAAAATAAAAGTAGATGATAATGATGAAAATGTAAAAGAAATGAAAGATCTGATCAGAAGAATGCTCACGGATAACAAAGGGGAAGACTTAGATAAGCGATTCAAAAAGAAACTCGTCAAATTGCAAAAAGATTTGGGTACGGCCAATGATAATCTGATTGATAATAATGAAAATAAGGATAAAGTTGATTAAAAGAATATTATAAGAATATTAGGACAATACAATAACAATGAAAAATACAATAGCTGGAATCAGGTCAACGTACTATTAGACCACCTATGATGTAGCCCAAATAGAAAAAAAATCCGTATAATTTATGAACATTTTTTGTTTTATTTGGCAGAAGATTTGACCCAAATATTGTATTAAAGGTTTTATAATAAAAGCAAGATTTGCGAAACAAGTTTAGTGTAGGTAAACATAAAGTGTGTGCATGAAATGTTTATTCTGTCGTAAATACAAGTCGTATCATGAGAATTCATGGATTGCAAGATGTGAGGATTATATTGCGATGAATCGATGATGTTTTTGAGAAATCTGGAATTTGGAAACTGTTGATGGCTTTTCCTGTTTATTTGTAAGAGAATTCACTATCATTAATGGTTTTGTTGATGTTTATCTATCCATTTTGTTTCTATAAATAAGGCTTTACCTAAACTTTCCTATATTCTGTTTTAATTTTTCAGCAGATCCACCTTTCAAAACTTTTTTAGTATACACATAAACATTTTACAAGAGCGCTGGTGGTGTAGTGGTAGCACCCCTGCCTCACGATTGAAGGTCGTGGGTTCAAACCTGGTCGTGCAACAATGAGTTTTTCCATTCGAAAAATTTATGTGCGCAATGCCAGTGCTCTTAAACGGTGAAGGAAAACATCGTGAGGAAACCGGCATACCCTAGAACCAAAAATTCGAAGGTATGTGTCATAGGTTAGGTTAGGTTCTTATAAGCGGCGATGGGCTTGCAACCTGTCGCGTACGGAATACTAACTACTGTGCAAAATGTGGGCATGTACCAAATGTCATGTTTGGATTTGTCTCTGACTACCCTCTTTAGATATCCTCAAAAGATCTAAGTAACTAAAGATCTGAGGAGATATCTACCGAGCCTGGGGATTACAGTCGTCATCATATTTATTTATTTTATTTTATAAACATTTTAGTTACTCAATAATACCAACGAGTTCGATAAATGTCGAAAGAAACGAGTTTTTTTTCTGTTCTCCGGTTTTTATTTTGATATTAGCTGATACCCGCGACTACGTAGGTACGTGTTAGATTACTTTTTGATATTCTGTGACTGGGGCTGTATGAATGGATAAGGTTTTTTATAAAATATATCAAATTCTTATCTTTTTTATTTGCCAATCGATTTCGATGGAACAAAGCCTTAGTTTTAATCCAAACTTATCTTATTTGTGAAAACTGCATTCGATTTGATTCAGTCGTTATGGAGGATCATTTTTTTGAAAAACTGTTGTTTTGGGCTAAGTAGCGTGTCTTCTTTAAGTAGCGCTAATTATGATTTGAAAATATCAAAAGTGCAGACACGGTTTTTTAACGATTTTACTATAATGTATATAAATAGGTAGAATAAATTATAAGGGTAGAGGTAGGCCAAAAAAAAGATAGATGGACTGTGTGAAAGATGACATGGGTAGGAAAGGAGTGAGTACTGAGATGACGAATGATAGAGAGAAATGGAAGAAGATCACATGTTGTGCCGACCCCACATAACGTGGGAAAAGGGCAGGAAGATGATGATGATGATGATATAGATGAAAGGCCGGATACTAGTAGGTATTTCCCATTTATCTCATCCGTATAGGTCAGCCTGGCGAGGGTGTAGAGGTGAATGCCTCACTTGTTAAAGTTGTTAATTATTCACTTTTCGCCATTTGGCTCGCAGCCAAGGTTTAATGGATGGACACGCGGCGAGACGAACGTGCTCCTGGCTTTTCGTATTTGTGTTTGCGGTTGGTCGGAAAGTGGGTTAGATTGTTTATACAAACCTAAGGGCTTGGCCAAACAATAAATCTTGAAAACATCCGAGTACAATATATTTATTTTGTGTAGGTATATAGGCTGTGTTTTTGAAGGTTATCAGATGTTGGTGGTGGGTCGCTCAGCCGGAAATATTTTGGCATTAATGGTTAAGCAACTTACTAAGGTATACATCTAATAATAAAAAAATATGATCACGACTGTAATCCCCAGGCTCGGTTGATATCTCTTCAGATCTTTAGTTACTTAGATCTTTGAGGATATCTAAAGGGGGTAGTCAGAGGCAAGTCCAAACATGACATTTGGAACATGCCCACATTTTGCACAGTAGTTAGTATTCCGTACGTGACAGGTTGCAAGCCCATCGCCGCTTATAAGAATACTAACCTATGACACATACCTTCGAATTTTTGGTTCTGGGGTATGCCGGTTTCCTCACGATGTTTTCCTTCACCGTTTAAGAGCACTGGCATTGCGCACATAAATTTTTCGAATGGAAAAACTCATTGGTGCACAGGTTTGAACCCACGACCTTCGGATCGTGAGGCAGGGGTGCTACCACTACACCACCAGCGCTCTTCATCTAATAATATATCTATTTAATACCTCTAAATGAGCAATTCTTGTACCTCACCTGTTAATTATTCTAAATCTCGGAAACGATTTTTATAAAATTTTATATAAGGTGGTTTCAGGGACAATAAATCGATCTAGCTAAGTTTATTTATCTAAATAACACGATTTACCAAAAAAAACAAGGCAAAGCTCGGTCATCCAGGTACTTATAATTATGTACACAGGTGTTCTCAATAACTTAGTGTCGCTGACTTAAGTCAGTGTAACCAGACCGCGTGAGTATCTTGTAAATGCCTTTGGATGGATGGATGTATAGATTTGTTATTCAATCACGCTGATACGGCTGAACCGATCTAGATGACACTTAAAATACTGATACTTTATGACCTGAAATAACACATAGGCTACTTTTTAACCACGCGAGCCGAGCTAGTAAATGATGTCAGTTAGTATCAGTTATTATACCATCTACTTTCTCTACCAGGTCTTTTGGCTCTTATAATGTACCTAATCTTATTCTTTTTCTTCTTTCCTTTTTCCCTCGCTATGTGGGGTCGGCACAATACGTTTTCTTCCATATCCCTCTATCATCCGTCATCTCAGTACTCACACCTTTTTTACTCATATCATCATTCACACAGTCCATCCATCTATACAGGGTGTCCCAAAAAGTAGTGTCAAGCGAAAGTCCAGAGATAGAACACCCCTTGGGGTACCCGAATCACCCCCATGTATGTTCCGCGATTTTCTATAGTTTTCGAGTTATTAATTTTTTTCCGAATTTTTGAAAATTTACGTCTTGAACAACTTAAAATATTCTTACAAAAAAAGTAGAAAACTTTCTTGAGATTTTTTTTTTGCTACTGAATTGTTATGAGTTGTTCTTTTATGCATAAAATAATCAGCTACGTGACTTTGATGAAAACTATGAAAATGGTGGTGTAAAGTCAAATAATTACATTCGGTGAATTATGACTAAAATTTTCAACTTCAAATTAAAAATCTTAAAAAGTGATTTCATGGTTCCTAAATAAGTCCAAAGAATTCTACAAACTCTCAGCTTTCATAATCATTAAAAAAAAGTAGTACTTAATAAGCTCCTTTTGCTAAAATCGACCTTCAAAGACGGCGAGGTAGAAAATTCTTAAAATTAGCAACCTGATAAAAAAATAGATTTTGGCCATTTTATCATTCCTAAGCTTAATTTGTTTGTTAACTAACCAGAAACGACTACAAAGAATTAGTTTATGCCAAAGAAATCAGCAATATGGCCGAATTAAGAACAAAATTGAGACAGGCCGAAGAAAAAATTAACGAACTTAAAATAGCTTTCATTCGATTTAAGGAAACCTTTTTAAGACGATGTAGGATTTGTATCGACCTAGAAGGTTAACATTTTGAAAACTTTTTGTAAAAAATTAATAAATTTTACTTGTTGTTTTATTTCATAAATTAAGCTAAACTAAATAAATAAAACCTTCAAATATTAATGAAATCTTACTTTCCTGCAGTCCTTTTTGGTTAGTTAACAAACTAATTAAGCTTAGGAATGATAATATGGACAAAATCTATTTTTAAATCAGGTAGCTAATTTTAAGAATTTTCCACCTCACCGTCTTTGAAGGCCGATATTAGCCAAAGTAGCCTATTAAGTACTACTTTTTTTTAATGATTATGAAAGCTGAGAGTCTGGAAAATTCTTTAGACTTATTTAGGAACCATGAAATCACTTGTTAAGATTTTTAATTTGAAGTTGATAATTTTAGTCATAATTCACCGAATGTAATTATTTGACTTTACACCAACATTTTCATAGTTTTCATCAAAGTCACGTAGCTGATTATTTTATGCATAAAAGAACAACTCATAACAATTCAGTAACAAAAAAAAAATCTCAAGAAAATTTTCTACTTTTTTTGGAAGAATATTTTAAGTTGTTCAAGTCGTAAATTTTCAAAAATTCGGAAAAAAATTAATAACTCGAAAACTATAGAAAATCGCGGAACATACATGGGGGTGATTCGGGTACCCCAAGGGGTGTTCTATCTCTGGACTTTCGCTTGACACTACTTTTTGGGACACCCTGTATATAAAAAATAAAGTCGTGTTAGTTACACTATTTATAACATAAGAACGGCTGAACCGATTTAGCTGAAAATTAGTGGAGAGGTAGCTTAGAACCAGGAAACGGACATAGGATACTATTTATCCCGTTCGGCCGCGTTCCCGTGTGACGTGACATAAAACGACAAAGACATAAAATACAAGTCACTATCTAGTCTAGGGCCTAGATTCTTGGCGGTACGAAGTTCACCGGGAAAGCTAGTCTTTCATAAAATGTGAAAACCACGCGGTAAATAGAACTTCACAAAGCTCTATTCTAACTGCTGGAGGTATTTCTGTATCATTACTCACAGTGCTTAAGTAAGATCTCATGTCGATGAACGTCATTGCAAACCTTGGCACATTTAATAACGATAATCCTGGTATTGGCGTATTTATTGGTTAAAATACACCGCTGTTTACCATTCATTAGAGCACTGGTGGTGTAATGGTAGAACTCTTGCCTCACTATCTGAAGGTCGTGGGTTCAAACCTGGTCGTGAATCAGGAGTTTTTCAATTTGAAAAGAATATGTGATCAATGCCAGTGCTCTAGTCTAAATGGAGAAGGACAACATTTTGAGTAAACCGGCATACTTACCCTCAAATAAAAAAATCGAATATGTATGTCATAAACGGCGATGAGCTTGCAACCTCTCATGCACAGAATACTGTGCAGGGGATGTGCCAAATATCATGTATGGACGTGCTGACTGATTCTTTAGATATTCTCAAAAATCTAAGTAACTAGAGATGTGAATAGATATTTACAGAGCCTGGGGATTACAGTAATGATCATGTTTTTATGTTATTTAATGTTTACATTACACGCCATAACGTTGCGAGAATCAAGCCAAGTCCAGACTCTATAAACTAATTCAGCTGACCAGGGACAAACGAAAGGGAATAATTCAGTATGGACGTGAATCTAAGTTTGAGAGTCCGAGAAACGTTAGCCATCACTTTCTTTTATATAATTGGTCTAGATACAGCTTTGGAGTCAGTAATGCTTCAGATAATCTTATCAACCAAAGCGGCAATGGAGTCACCTTGAAATCACCTTGTATTCCACATTAAAAAGATGACCAACAAAGGTCTTGATAGATGGACTATTACTCCTACACAATTTTGTTCATCAGCCGTATTTCTAACCCGAAGCTTACTGTCGTAAATGTAAGATAAGCTATGCCACAGGGGAATATAGGGCGCCCCGTTCATCCGTCAGCGTCTCGTGATTACCGGCGATGGGCGACGTTTCCGGCTATTTCAAGATGCTATCCGCAGAAAAGGTGGGTTGGCTATCTTAATACCAGACGTAGGACATAAGTTACAGGAGGGAATGTGGAAATTAGGGCTGGAACTGATAGAAAACAGGGGAAGAAAATAAAATATTGTACCTGCGCTACATTAAGTGGGATAAGGACGGAAAGATGATGAGGTCATAGATTCATTCTTTTGGAATTAAGTACCAGCAGTTTCAAAATAAGACTTTACTTAAAAAGACTCATCATTCTCCTGCCCTTATCCCACGCTAAGTGGGGTCGGCACAACATGTTTTCTTCGTCCACTCACTCCTATCACACGTCAACTCTGAGTCTACTCCTCTTACATTCATAGCATCTTTCACACGATCAAACCACTCTTTCTTTGGCCTCCTCTACTTGCGTACCCAGATACACTCACACCTATAACTTTTTTAGTGACATGGTTTTCATCCCTCCTCATCACGAGTCAATACCATGCTAATCTAACACTCCTTATCTTTTCAGTAACAGTTCAGTTTACTTATAAAGACTCTTTCAAGAAAAAATGTTTATAAGTTAAATAAAAATTACACCTGTAAATATCATGTGAATAAAAGCGAGGTCTTACCTGCATCAGTGAAGAACGCAGAGTGCCTGTTGGGACTTGAAGGCACGGACGCAGAGGCTGACGTTAGGAAGGCTCGCTTCACCTTGGTCCACTTGGAGGCGCGGGGCGGGCGGTGCTGGGGCGGGCGGGTGCCTAGCTCCAGAGATCTCTGCTTGCGAAGAATGGGGTGAGGGTCGGATTCTAGAAGAAACAGAAACTAAGTTAAGTTTAGATATCCGTATCCTTATATTTAGTCTCGCTTTGCTTGCTTATTTTCTTGTTTAACCATCTCCTTTTTCTCTCAAAATTCCATCCCTTTCTCTCAGCAGTTTATATGGAAGGCATCACTCCAATCTTGTATATTTTTACTTCAAAAAGACCGTACCTAGCTCCTCAGATGAGGGTATGGTCAGCGTCAGCACTGGTGGAGCATCACTGTCTCCTCCATCGCTGAAAGACCTCCGCCTCAACTGCATCGCTTCGGGAGAACTCTTCGACCCTCGCTGGGATCGCGACCCTCGCTTCTTGACTGACTCGCGGTGTGTTTGGATGATGTCCCTCATCTTGCCCCAGGGGGTCTTGTGAAGTTTATTTGGGGACGGGGATGTGGAGCTGTCATCCTGAGAATTACAGAACCTTTGATGATCAAAGCTTTATTAAGAAGTAACATTGAATAACCGAAGTTGAAGGTCTTTGAACCTAAGCCACATAAACCGACAGTGAAGTTAGACAGTGAAGGAAAACAGCGTGAAGCAACCGGCATGTTGTAAAACTTAAATTACTCGGTGAAATGTGTCAAGTGAACAAAAGGAGCTTTAGAGGAGCAGTTTAAACCTTTCACCACACTGGTATGAAAGAAGTCGCCGGTGTTCAAATATTCGTATCGTAAGAAAAGTATTTCAGTTCATACCTGCGTGGGAGGGTGAAGGAATGTGTTGTCGTTCTCGTCACATCGCAGCTTTCTGGTACCTGCAATAATGATTGTTTATTAAGAGGATTAAAATGATTTTATAATAATTCGCGGCTTTGATGTTGTAAGATATTCAGCAGTTATGAAAGATAGCTCACAAATGTAAATAAATTAATGCATTTATATAAATGGTTTCTGCTGATATTTCAAAGAAGCTATTAGTATACAAAATGAGTATCTTCAATCATACTGGTATACACAGAAAAGAAATTCAAAAAAGTCTTAGCAACCATACATCCGGTCAATGACCAGAACTACTGTGGAAAAATTACTCAAAGCAATAATAAATGGGGATGAGATGAATAAGATATAGGATATGGTATTACAGTTGAGTATTCATAGCCAATTAAATTTGCCAATCTATGGCCCTTACTTGAAGAATATCAAGCCTTTACCTGCATCTATTCTCAACTCCTCACATGAAGAGTTAGGGGTCAGTGATATCAAGCTTCCCGGCGTCAGGCTCGCGGAGTCTCTCTGTTCAGGGTTGGCAAGCGTGGCTGATGATGGAGAAGATCCAGCCAGGGCCACGGCTCCGACCATGGCGCCGGCAGCCACGGCACCGGCAGCGCCGCCCATAGTGGCTGTGGTCCATTGAGCTTTCTCCCATCTGTTATAGGGTGGAGTTTGAGGCTAAGATTCCAAGTCCTTTCTTATCCTAGCTTAGAGTATTTTTTAGCTAGCAAAAAGTTTCTTGATTTAAAGCTAGTGATGATGTTTCTTCAAGGTTAAATATATTTAAGGCTATATGATTATATTTATGTTGAGGAACAAGTTGAGGTAAGTGTTGCATAAAATATTTAAAATAGGCACCAGTTTATCTACCTGTTTTTCATGAATCAAGTGAGTTCGAATTATATCTCTCATCTATCAGCTGTACCTGGCAAATAACTAATTCAATTAATTAATGAAGGGTAGGTTCTTAACAATACAAAAACAAAACACAGTAAATGGGGCGAGGATGTAAACAATGCATTCTGTGTTGAAAAACACCAGATGCATTTCCGAGGAATTGAATCATGGCTGTTTTGGCACGCGGCAGCCGCCGTGACGGCTTGCCAAAACAAAACGATGCTTAGGGATTGGATTGCAATCAAACTGCTATTAAATCTTTGTTATTGCACAATTAACATTATGGAGTTAGAGTTAATTATTGTAATGAGTGTTGGGGACTCCGCTGGCAGTGGATTAGTTGAGCTATCTATAGATGGTTTGTCCTTAGATAGCCCTGTTATTTACATTTATATTAATGTCCTCTATATTCTGTACATAATCTTGAGCTTAGAATAGTCGAAGTATACATAGTAGTCATAGCAAAGTTTTGAGACTTAAAATCTTAAAGATGGCTGCATAGGTTCAAATTTCAGTCAAGCGCCAATCAATTTTTGCATTGTCTAAAACTATATTTAAAGTCACCGTATAATGAATGCTAGCGTCTGTGCAAAGAGTAAGCATTTGCAAGTTATTATAAAGATTCTTTATCTACTCCTTTTAGTTATATTAATATATATGTACATATTACACGAGCTTCTGAGGCATACTAACTGTTAGACTGTTCTCACAGCTCAGTTGGTAGTAGCTCAGCCTTCTGCCCTGTAGGTTTTGGGTTCGATCTCCACCCAGGGCAAACATTTGTGTGTTGAACTCAGATGTTTGTTCTGAGTCTGGATGTTTTTATGTAGGTATTCTATGTATGTATGTACGTATTTACAAAAAATACTAAAGAAGTACTTAATTTATCATCCATATATCCATCTGATTCCCATAGTACAAGCTTTGCTTAGTTTGGGGCTAGATGGCGTTGTGTGAAATGTCCACCAATATTTATTTATTTATTTATAACTCTATCACCACACTGGTTCGAAAGAACTAGTAGCAGAACAAGAAGAAAACATAGGTATTACTCAAGGGTACAAAATGTTCACTAAGTACGTACGTATTATTATTTTCCCAATCAGAATTTTAATAATACACTAAATACTTAGTTTTCTAAGAATTTAATGCAGTCTTACCTAAAAGCAGCCTTCACCCTAGTCCACTTCGACACCTTCGCCTTTTCAACCTCTTTTAGAAACACGCCCTCCGAGCGTCTCCTCAGCGGCGTCCCGGGAGGAGCATCACTCTCGTCTCCTCCCGCTGACCTTGATCTCTGCTTCAACAACGACCCCCTGAACCGAGTGTGACCTTTCCATTTCGACCCCGTCCGCTTCATACTCCTCCCGCTGACCATAGAGTCGAACAACATCTGACCATACTCACACTCGTAATCTGCGTCTAAAGCATCATTTATTTCGTCAATCTCTCTAGCTTCATTCTTGATTCTATTATTTTCACTCTCAATTTTTTTAAAAGCAGCATGCAGTCGCTTGAGGTTTGATACATCTTTTATTTTTTTTTGTAGTCGCGAGTTGTAATCTCTTAATGTCACAAACTGATCGAGGAGATCTAGTAGCTTTTCTAATTGGTCCAAGGCCTCTATAGTGTCCTTAGCGTTTTGGGCTACTTCTTTACCACGCATGGAAAGAAAATCATCTTTGTCTTTCAAACGTTGAAGCATTGAGTCGCATACCGACTCCGGGTCTGCTGACTCACTGTCAATGATGCTCCAGTCTTCAGGAGTCAGGCCGGCAGTGCACGGAGAAGACCCGTCAGCATCAGATGGAGTCTGAGGACCTTTGACTGATAAAGAAGCGGGAGGTTCACCAGTTCTTCTCTTATGGAGTGAAGTTCCACTCGGAGGAAGCTCAGATAAGTCTTTCTCCTGGCCGTCGGTGACGTCACCGCTTTCTCTCAATGACGCCATCGTGTCGACGATTGTCTGATCTATTTATAAATGAAAATAAACGCACGTGTAGCCGGCTCGGGGTGACCAATATCAACGGAATGCATTTTTATACTTAGCGAAGTAGCTGTGGAATTATTTTGAACGATATAAATACAACACAATATTATCTTGAATCCAAACGCACTGAACTCCAAACACCGCTGCACATTTGAACTGGACACTATTAAAAAGTTTAAAATACACTTAGGTAAAATAAATGTTCACAGGTTATTTAATTTGCAATAAAATAGACAAACAGTTCACTTTCATTATTTTAACGGGTTTTAAATACTTTTGATAACAAAATATTTGTTTTTGGAATATTTTTGTAATGAACGAATATTTCCAAGCCGCCCAATGCGCGCGCGCCGGTGTACTAGGGCGGGCGGGCGGCCGCACACTACCGAACTTGCACGAGTCACGGCGGAAACTACCGAACGCGGAAGCGCCTTTTCACTCTTTTTTCAATCACGTATTTTTAACTCTTCGATATTAACTTTCGGTTATATTGAAAACGCTTCTATTTCGATGTATTATGGCTAATTTTGATGCAAAGTTAAACTTGTGATTTAGGCAGTTTGGACTGCATATCTCATTAACCTATTTTTTGGAAAGAGACAATAAGATTTTTTGTTTATGTCTATTTTATTGTTTTAGCAAATTTTAGCCTTGTATTGGCTTTTACTTGATGTTACATCATTATAATGGTCTAGATTTCTATATCTAGATCTAGGTGTTGAGCTCTATAATGAGAATAACTTGGTAACTATTACAGATCACTCATTTGTGTTTGTATTTATAAAAAAATATTAACATACCTAATATTTCGAAAAAAACTCCTTTGATAGATAGTATGATGAGTAGTCACTAAGAAGTTTTCAAACAAAAACGCTGGCCGTTATTAAAAACTTCTGCATCATTGACAACTTTTCAAAAATGGAATAGTGAAAATTACATTCGGAAGAAATGGTTGTTTGACGAGAATTTTCATGTGATTTTTTAGCATTTTTGTTTTTTAAAATTTATTTTATGTTCCTATAATGTACTGGCGGCCGGCAGAAAGTAAATGGTGAGTTATTTGCGTTAATTTTTGGATAATTTTGCAATATTCATGCAATAGTCAAATACCTATTGGTTCTTTGTGAATAGTGTTCTTTTTCTTTCGTTAGGTGTAGGCTGTAGAACCCACTTTGACATATTTCGGCATCTTGAGAGTACTTTTGACTGCTAAATACATGTGCGTCAGAACAGTCCTTTCATCGCACTGGTCCAAAAACTAATGACAAGATCATGAATCTGAATAACTTATGAAAAATGCTGCTTACGCGTATATAATTTTAGTATCTGGATGACCGAGATTTGCTCGGTTTTTTTAAATAAATCGTTTTTTGGAAAATGAAACCTAGCTAGATCTGTTTATCGCCCCAGAAACCCCCTGAATTTTAAATTTCATGAAAATCGTTGAAGCCGTCCCCAATATTCAGATTATATATTACTAGCTGTCCCGCCAGCAACTTCGTTCGCGTAAAGTATCTAAACTGAGTTTCAAACACATCACACAACTCATAAAAATCCCATACTAACTTTGACACCCCATTTTACCCCTTTATGAAGGTTATAATGAAAAATCCTGAAACACGTGTCCATTCGTTTTGCATTTACAGTACACAAACAAAGTTTCAGACCAATCGCACTACCCGTTAAAAAGTTCCCATACAAACATTAACCCCACATTTGACCCCTTTTTGAAGGTTATATTGAAAAATACTGAAATACGTGTCTATTCATTTTGCATTTACAGTACACAAACAAAGTTTCAGACCAATCGCACTACCCGTTAAAAAGTTCCCATACAAACATTGACCCCACATTTGACCCCTTTTTGAAGGTTATATTGAAAAATACTGAAATACGTGTCTATTCATTTTGCATTTACAGTACACAAACAAAGTTTCAAACCAATCGCACCACCCGTTCGATAGTTCCCATACAAACATTGACCCGACATTTGACCCCTTTTTGAAGATTATATTGAAAAATCCTGAAACAGGTGTCCATTTATTTTGCATTTACAGTACACAAACAAAGTTTCAAACCAATTGCACCACCCGTTAAAAAAATTCCATACAAACATTGACTCCCCATTTGACCCCTTTTTAAGAGTTATATTGAAAAATCCTGAAACAGGTATCCATTCATTTTGCATTTACAGTACACAAACAAAGTTTCAGACCAATCGCACTACCCGTTAAAAAGTTCCTATACTAACTTTGACACCCCATTTTACCCCTTTTTAAAGGTTATATTTAAAAATCCTGAAACACGTGTTCATTCATTTTGTATTTACAGTGCACAAACAAAGTTTCATGAAAATCGCTCCACGCGTTACAAAGTTTCATACTAACGTTTTCACCCTTTTTCACCCTCTTAGAGGTGGAATTTCCAAAAATCCCGCCTTAGTGGGTGGTTTTGTTATAAAAGGAAGCCACCTTCCAAATTTCAGCTTTCTATCTTCAGCGGTTTCGGCTCGGCGATGATCAATCAGTCAGTCAGTCAGTCAGTCAGTCAGGTTAAGCTCTTATATAGATATAGATGTAGGTATACTTACTTATACATAGTATACGGTATTAGTTATATAGATTTTATGGATGTTGTCATATAGTTGTGACGTTAGGGGAAGAATATTATAGAACATTCTAGTTAAGAGTGCGGTGGCCAGCTCTTGGTAAATGCAGGTTCGAGTCCCGCCCGTTTGAGAATACTGAATCCCATTTTAAATTTGACGTCATGGATGTGGTAAAGTGGTGACTCTCGCAGGTGACCACCCCATGGTTGCAGCAGCGGTATGGACGACGAAGATAAGAAGAAGCTGAACGATGATGTGGTGGTCTTCGTGAGGAAACGCTCTGAAACCGAGGCACCGAAGTACACTGCCCGGCTCAAGAAATATGTGGACTTCCAGAAGAAGTGAGTTTTTTATAATAAGATATAAAAAAATATAAAAAAGCGCTAGGGCCCAGCGAGTTGTCAGTTCTTCTCGGACTGAGGATAGGACTGGAATTAGCACCTAGACTCAACTAGTATGTAAGGCGAACGCTACACGCAAGATCCATATTGTGATCCGTCAATATATACTATTGTATTACGATATTTATTGACGTGTAGGGTAGTGTATTGAGGGATCACAATATTTATCGCTGGATTTCTGGAAATCCTTGTGATCTGATCCCAGAACCTGGATCGTGATATTTATCTTGCGTGTAGTGTTGCGCGTCAATATTTATCGCGTCAGTACACAGCGAGACGGCAGCGATGGAGGACGTCGGTGACATCGCGTCTGCCGGTTCCACGTCCATGACAGACGACAAGATTATTTTGAAAGAGTTTATTCTCAACTTAGAATCCATGCCAGAAGTTTGGAATAGCGCGCATGACAACTATAGAAATTCAATCTTAAAAAACGATGATTTTCTCTCTTTTGTAGCCAATTCTTCATCCATAACTTTCTTTTTACTCGTGTATTTAATGACAGGGCTACAATTATTGCCACACAAGCTCTAATTTTCCTCCGTCTTGGGTCCATCACGTCTGGCTCGTACAAATAACGCTTCAGTACTGACGCGATACGTATTGATGGTGTAGGGTGTGCTGTGATCCGGCCCAAGATACATAAGTAAATTATCATGATCACAATATTTATTGACGTGTAGCGTTCGCCAAGATTCAAAATGATCCCTGTAACTTTATTGAATAAAATATTTTTGACGTTGACTTTGACTATGCCCTTAGGTGCAGAGTCTCTCTTTTTAGCAGAAGATGCGGCAGTAGGCACAGTATTCTAAATGCTATTGATGTATCAACCGTATTGCACCGACAGTAGTCACGGGATGACTGAGTCATAACTTATCAACCGTATTGCAACGACAGTAGTCACGGGATGACTGAGTCATAACTTATCAACCGTATTGCAACGACAGTAGTCGCGGGATGACTGAGTCATAACTTATCAACCGTATTGCAACGACAGTAGTCGCGGGATGACTGAGTCATAACTTATCAACCGTATTGCAACGACAGTAGTCACGGGATGACTGAGTCATAACTTATCAACCGTATTGCAACGACAGTAGTCACGGGATGTCTGAGTCCTAATTGGAGATCACAGTCGTGATCATGTCTATTTGTTTTACCCAGACGTCGTCGCGCAACGAACGCGCGCCGCCACACTGAAAATGCACGTGACAGAAAAGCTTCAGCTTCGAGGAAGAAGGCGGACACGGAACAGAAGGAAAATGCTCCTGAAAACACGTTAGTAACCTCTACCATTTCAGGAACTCAACTCCACGGAGCACTTACTGCTTAAATCTTTCTTCTTCCCCCACTGCCACAGAGCAGCTTAAACCTTTCTTCTTTCTCCTTCTCCCACTGCTTATCTAAAGCACTTGCAATTTAAACCTTTCTTCTTCCCCCACTGCTACGGAGCACTTACAGCTTAAAGCTTTCTTCTTCCCCACTGCTCAACTAAAGCATTTATAGGTTAAACCTTTCTTCTTCCCCCACTACTCAACTAAAGCACTTGCAGCTTAAACCTTTCTTCTTCCCCCACTGCCCCAAGCACTTGCAGCTTGAACCTCTCTTCTCCCACTGCCAGGGAGCACTTACAGCTTAAACCTTTCTTTTTCCCCTGCTCAACTAAATTGCTCACTGCATTAAGTTGAGCAGTGGGTGATACCAAAATCTCAACTATCCTATGCTGGTTTTTTTTAAAACTATGACGCAATTATGGCGTTATGCTATTATCATTTTTGGACTTTTGGTGTTCTGCTAAAAGCTAAATTTTCATTGATATGATTTATTTTAATGTAAATTTAGTCAGGCTGTGCTTTGGCTGTCAGTCAATCAGTCAGTCAGTCAGCGTATTATTAGTAAAGGTCAAATTATAGGTACCTTCCTATTATTTCTTAGATTTTAATATTCAATTTTCTTTGCAGCGACCACCCGGGCAATAATGAAGATGAACGAATGAGCAGAAGGTTTGTATGTTTTACTTGTTCTGATCGTGTCAATAGTTCTTTAAATCTATTTTATATAAAAGAAAGTCGTGTTAGTTACACTATTTATAATTTAAGAATGACTGAAAATTAGTGGGGAGGTAGCTTAGAACTAGGAGATGGTCATAGATACTTTTTTACCCCGGTCAACCGCGTTCCCGTGTGACGTGATATAAAACGTCAAAGAGAATACAAGTCACTTTAAGGCGGTACAAAATTCGCCGGGATAGCTAGTATAAAATAATAAGTACCTGGGTGACCGAGCTTTGCTCGTTTTTTTGGTAAATTGTGTTTTTTTGAAAATGAAACCTGGCTAGATCGATTTATCGCCCCCAAAACCCCCTGCGTACTAAATTTCATGAAAATCGTTGGAGCCTTTTCCGAGATTCAGATTATATATGTATATATACAAGAATTGCTCGTTTAAAGGTATAAGATAAGATGAATATGAATGAATACAAATTATTTAGTTTTACTTGAACTTAATGTAATGACTTACTGACTAGAGTTACATGGTCTTACGTATTTTCTTATGAATGCGTGTTTCAGAAGGGGTGGGGATCAGAAGTGCATGCATCACAGTCGTTCGTTCTCGCGGTCTCGCTCCAACGCGCCCTCGGACAGATGCGGCCGCCGCAGGAGACGCCGGCGCAGGCGCCGCTCTTGTGTAAGTCCATATCTGAAACCTTATCAAGCGAAGAATTCTTGAGATTTGCCTCAAGTGATGATTGTTTTTTTGATTATTGATCTAAAATTATTTTAACGTTTTTCCTCTAGAGCTTCTTTGCAAATTGTTCAGTGGCGTTTAGCGTTACTCACCACTCTTGATCTTCTTTGGTAAAAAACATAGGATTGTTTATTATATTATTCCAAATGTTTTAAGTTAGCGTTCACGACAGCGGAAAGATCAAATTGTATGGAAATGACATTAGAGAGATTCCATATGTCAAATCAGACATCTCACAAGATCACAACTTCCATGTGATTAAACAAGCGGCGCGGCAGAGCGGAGTTGTGAGTCGGGCGGCTCACTCACTCGGCCAGCTCACATCTCCAATCAACCATCTCTCTCTACACTTCTCTCAGCTTTGGCGAAATAACCTGTCAGCTTTGCAGAACATCTCGTCTCCTCTTCGCTGCTTTGGTGGAACCCGAGCCTAATGTGAACCACCCACAAAACTTAACCATATTGTGTAATGCTAACAGCGACGTCGCCGCCGGCGCCGCAGTCGCCGGCGCAGGCGCAGCCGCCGCCGCCGCCGCCGCAGCTGTCGCCGCCGCCGCCGCCGCCGCCGTCGCCGCCGTTGTTAAACACCCGCAAATCGAGAAATTATTGTGCTAGTCTGTCCAAGTTAAAAGTACCATATTGTTACAAATAAAACAAAAATTATATTTAATTTGATCCTTTTTTTTAACCCTTTCAACGCCAACGACGCTTACAACCTTACAAGTATGGCTTACAAGCGACAAACTTAATTGGCCGCTATGACAACAATGACGAGTTTAGGCGACAAATAGATGTGCTACTTAGTATGTAACTAGCTTCCGCTCGCGGCGTTGCCCGTGAAGTACCTACATAAAAAATATATAGCTTATGTTCATCCTGAAAATTTATTCTACACATTGTTGAAAGAATTTTTCAAATCGGTCTAGTAGTTTCGGAGCCTATTCAATGCAAACAAACAAGCAAACAATCAAATCTTTCCTCTTTATAATATTAGTTTACATATCATACGTAGAAATAGGTAAAAGGATTGTTTTTTAAGTTTCGTAGTCTTCGTAAGTTACTTAGTCAACGCTGCTGGGGCTTGACGACAAGCTCATTGGGCAATATCAAAGCATTATAACTTTGGTATTTCGTACCATGAATAAAAAAATGTATTGAAGTAGGTAATTTTAATTCAAGCTTGAAGAATTTTCTGATACATGATGGTTTGTAAGAGCTTATGGTAAAGTTCCTGTTCATAAAGCTTTCGGTGAGTTTGTACCTAATTCACTCATAAGCTTAGGCTAGTTTAGACGATTCAAGCGGCTGACCAGACAGTAGACAGCTACTCGGCTTGTCTACTCGTACGCCAGTAGCTCGGCTCGCCATTGCTGTCTACACGACACACGAGCTGCTGTCCAGTCTTGCAAGTTATCGCGATGTCGAGTGAACGTGTTATAAAAAATAATGGTGAGCAAACAAGTGAAAACAAAAAATCTTGAAGTAACTCGGATGTGAGCTACTGTCCAACTCGCACGTGCGAGTTACTCGTAAGTGCAGCTACTCGGCAGGCTGCTAGCCTTTAAGCGCAAGCAGCCTATCTTCTACCTATAAAAGGCGCAGCGCACAATCACGCATCGGTTGCGCCAGCGCATTTTGACACGTACCGAACTTGTAAGGCCCGGCTCAGGTTGGTTCAACTAAGATTATACATAGGTAATTCCAATGCTTCTATATGAAATTAAATAATATACTCGTATATGATCACGACTGTAATCCCCAAGCTCGGTAGATATCTCCTCAGATCTTTAGTTACTTAGATCTTTGAGGATATCTAAAGGGGGTAGTCAGAGGCAAATTCAAACATGACATTTGGTACATGCCCACATTTTGCACAGTAGCTAATATTCCGTACGTGACAGGTTGCAAGCCCAACGCCGCTTATAAGAATACTAACCTATGACACATACCTTCGAATTTTTGGTTCTAGGGTATGCCGGTTTCCTCACGATGTTTTCCTTCACCGTTTAATAATACCTACTTATATGAATTGGGTTGATGATGGCTGCGATAACTTTAGTCGAGGTAGTTTCTATAGTTTATTGTACATTTAGGTACTTACATAAAACTATACAAACTTTTTATAAAATTATAAAAAGTTTGTATAGTTTTATGTAGATAGGATTCTCGTTAGTTTCTAGATTACCGTTTGACACTAAAAAAGAAGTATTAAATTTTCTGTCATTTGAAAATTGTAAGAATTTCAGTCAAATATCAATGTAATTTATATTTTTTCTAAATTCTTTTATTGTTCAGTAATAATACCATAATACATTTATAATGCTTTGACGACTGGCGACGGAGATAATGGTAAGTTGTTATTATGAAAATATAGACTATAAGTACCTACTTTGTACCTACTGGTTCATTCTTGGGCTATAGGCTCGTAAACTGCACTCTCACGGATTAATGGCAGAAGATACCCTGGCTTTACGATTAGCAGGTCGTGCACCAATGAGTTTTTGTATTCGAAAAAACGCACATCATTTCAATGGTGTTTTCCTTCACCGTTAAGGAGAACTGGTGCTCTTTAACGTTGAAGGAAAATATTGCGAGGAAACCAGCATACCCTAAAACCATAAATTCGAAGGCGTGTGTCAAACAGTCGTGAAACAGGCGTGATTTTATGTATGTATGTACATATGTTTGTGTGTCATAGGTTAGTATTCTTATAAGTGACCACCACTCTATTCGGAAGACTTAAGGTACGAGTTGGCAGCGGGCGACGTGAGGCAGCGGTGGACGAGGTGTCGCGACGACACTATTGGTTTCTATGTATTTCTATGAAATTCCCTCTGTAGTTAGCGACACGAAGCTAGCGACGCATTTCATAGAAATACATAGAAACCGGTGGTGTCGCCGCGACACGTCGTCCGCTGCTGTCTCGTGTCGCCCGCTGCTGCCTCGTGTCGCCCGCTGTCAACTTGTACCCTTAGGAGTTAAATGTTGCAGACTTTCGGCGGCGCCATGGAGACTGAGGAAGACAAGAAGAAGCTAAATGATGAAGTGGCGCTCTTCATGAGCCAGCGCTCTGACGCGGAAGCCCCGCGCTACGCCCCACGGCTCCAGAAACTTGTGGACCTGCAGCACAAGTAAGTGCCGGTCAGTTAAACATTAACACGGTTAAAAAACAAAGATGTTCTATTACTTGACTGTATGATGTTCATCGATATCGAATCGAAAAAGGACCGTTTTCGAAAACTATGTATTTTTTGTTTGTTTATCTGAGGTGGTCTCCCAAAAAAAAAAGTACATGTTTGACGACTAGTTTTTAGTACCTACCTAAATCCCTAGGAATTTGTCTCTCACTAGTGAAAAACACGAGGTTGGCCATTATATTTTCACGGCACCTTAGATTCCACTAGCCTAACCTTTACTTTACACATATAGTGTTAGACGGGTATTCATCGCGTTCAAAATTACCTTTTATTTTCCCGACATTTGGACAGGTTTGCACGCTGTCGTGGTCACGGGTAGACTATGATATTAATACTAAGTAATAATAATGTGTTCAGATCGCGTAAGTTTAAAAGTACATAATCATTAAATTGTTTGTGGACAGATTGATTCGTAACTTATTCCACATGACCCGTCGATACATGACAGGGAGAGTATTTACACATTGGTGACCCCGAAGTGATTTCCACACAATGTAGGAATGACAGTTTTTATCACTTCACTTCTTTATTTTTGGCCTCTGTGTCATAAGCCACAATTCTGCCAATGTCCGTATTCATGCTAGTGTCATAGTTTAAATGGAGGTGTTGCGTAAAAATAATAATATGATCGGTTGACCAAAATTTTAATATCAGAAATGATTTTTCTAAGTACCCACAAAAAATATAAAAAAATTATAGGTAAATAGATATGGTGTCTAACAAAAATAAATACTTTAGTGGATAGAGATTTATGAGGTAAATGAAAATATTAAGTAGTTATATATACATAATATTACAATTTAATGTTATTCATGTTAATAAATTTGAAAAGAATACATATAATAAATGGGTCAAAGGTAAGGGCCAATAAACTTTTCAATGAAGTACAGTTTTTATCAACAAGTTTATCCCATTTTTGTAGTTTGCTTCCTCAGTGATGTTCGAATGTCACTTTGTCTGTTAGTTGTCGCCCCTATTGTCGTGCGTGCTACAATCTCTGCTATGTGTAATGCTATCTAATTTCTTCAGGCGTCGCCGCGCTGGCTACGCGCGAAGTCGCGCATCGCACGCGCGAGTCTACGCGCGCTCCCAGAAAGGCACCACCAAGAAGAAGGAAGTTGAACAGAAGGATGCTCCTGAGGGAAAGTAAGCATCTCATTTTTGTTCTTTTTAATTGAGCAATTTGCAATGCCTGTATTTTAATGCTTTTTCTCGGTTTCAGTGATCATCATGGCAACGATGATGACCGGATGAGTCGAAGGTGCGTATCTTTATAATAAAAGAGATAAATATTTTGTGAGTGCTTTTGCTGTTAGTAATTTTGATCATTTAATAAGATTTACGGAAGTACAACGTCACATCAGTGATTAGGGTAAAATCTTATATGCTGTGTGACGATCATTCTAATGTATTTTGCTATAATTTTGATTTAGGTACCTGGGGCCTAACCACGAATTCATAATACATTACCGAATTAGTATTACATTGTTATTTCGTACCATGACCTTTGTAAATTGTATGGAAGTAGTGACGTTTCTATAATGGAATCGTTACGGAATCGTTCTGGAAGACTTCGCGGTAAGGCCCCTGATTATTTTGTTTGTCTTAATCGTGTCCTTTCAAAGTGGCTCTCACAGAGTGTCTTTTCGTGCATTGATTAGTTACATATGCCAGAACTATCATGTTTTTTATTTATTTCACTTACTTAGTAATAAATTCGCTGTAAGAAAGCCTTTATCAAGTCATGTTGTATTGATGTTTTAGGAAGGGCGGAGACCAAAAATGCATGCACCACACACGCTCCTACTCCCGGTCGCGATCGAATGCGCCTTCTGACAGGTGTTGTCGTCGTAGGAGACGCCGTCGCCGCTCTCGTGTAAGTAAAAATACTGTCATGGTACAATTTAACGGTGAAAATTCAAGAGAATTCTTTGTAATTTTCTGATGTTACTGAAGCCAGAGCAAATTGCTGTTCCTCCTTACCTATTGCGGTAATAGAACATCGCGTGACCAATGCCTAAAAATCCGCATAAATATCTAGAAATGCGTGCAACCATGCAGATAGTATGATGTTCCGCGCGGGCGCACGCGGGCCGGTGTCAATGCCACCAGTCGCCACGTGGAAATCATTCATAACAATTTGTAATGTTGATATTGTTCATTATCTATCATTACCCCGGTAACAATGACTATTTGGACATTTTGAATACAGCCACGTGTTTCAATAACATTGGTGAATCATCATTATCATCATCATCATCTTCCGGCCCTTTGCACACGTTATGTGTGGTCGGCACAAGAAGTGAACTTCTTCCATTTCCCTCTATCATTCGTTATCTCAGTCCTCACTCCTTTCTTACCCATGTCATCATTCACACAGTCCATCCATCTTTTCTTTGGCCTACCTCTACTTCGTACTTATCCATCCACATTCATATCTAAAACTCTCCTCGTCACATGACATTCATCTCTCCTCTTAGAATGCCCATACCACGCTAACCTATTACTCCTCATCTTTTCCGTCACCAGCGCCACTCTCAAACTTCCTCTTATATAGATACTCATTCCTAATTTTATCCATTCCTGGTCACTCTATACATCTATGTCAATATTATCGAATTTATTATGTCGAATCATCATCAGCATCATTGGCCTGTTTCCATATGATAAAGATGATTTAGGTGACAGGTTACAGAACAATTCGTAGTACTCGAACATTTCTATTCGTGGCTAAAAAGGCTTATGCGGGTATGACAGCCGCGCCCACATTTTTTGTAAATAAGACCCTGAAGATGTTTATAGGCGAATACTGTAAATAATATTGTTTGGCCACAGCGTCGCCGCCGTCGCCGCCGCAGTTGTCGCCGCAGACGCCGCCGCCGCCGCAGTCGCCGCCGCCGCCGGCGCAGCTGCCGACGCAGGCGCAGGCGTCGTCGTCGTCGTCGCTGCTAGCTGACACCAACAAAACCCAAAACCCTGACAGTCTTCTCATTTTATTTTGTATAACGTCTTTGCTGTCTTTTTTTTATATTTTTTGTTTGTCTTTACAAAGGATTCGTTTTTTGAAGTGGTTTTTGAAATAAAAGTGTTCTTTTATGCAGCTATTTTTTTATAGGAACCGAACTATCTTGAGCAACATTTTAATACACTTATTGTACCTAGGTTATAATTTTTAACCTTTATAATTCATCATTTTTGGGTTTCCTTAAAAATAACCTTGGAGGAAACGCTTGTAACTAAACAGTCAATAAGTTCTCTAGCACATCACTATGCCCTAATCATAATTTCATCCAGGGTCTTCCTACGGAGATCAGGCACGGTACAGTCATCGTGAGGTCTACCGACTGGGAGTAAAAGCTCTAACCGTTCCGTGGCTGGCCTGGACAGCAGGTCACGAAGACGGGCGTTGCAGTTCAGAGGAGTGGAAGTCAAAGCCACCAGGCCACAGTACTGAAATTAAAAATTAGGTTGTGAAATAGAGTCTATGGTATGGATATGCTATGATGATCCCTGAATCAATTGATGAAAAATATAGTTATATACCTGAATGGCTGCCAAAAGTATCCCTGCTGCGATTGCCGTAGAAATTTCACTGTAATAATGCATTCTCTTCTTCCCATCTGGTCTCCAAGAGTGCGTCTGTCTGAAGACCAGTAACAGCACAGGAGCATCTGTCAGGTAAGGCTTGACCGGTCTCGTGGCGAAGGGTTTCAGATCTGTCACCCATTGTCTGGACATTCTCTTTGAGTAGTTCATTTCTTCTTCCTCTTCGACTATATACCTGATGGCTTCTTTAGTTTCCCTATCCTGGACCACTACAAAGGTCCAGGGTTCTGTATGTGCTCCTGAAGGAGAGGTTCCTGTGGAAAAAACCTTTTTTAAATTTACATAAAAACCTTTTTCTGTAATTTTTGACATTGCGAGATTGACAAAATATTTTTGCTGCAAAAACATCGAAAAATGTTAGTATTTTGTATTTTCTTTTTAGATACCTACATAGCTGATCTGTGGTAGGTATGTAAATTGTATTCTCAATGTATCTTATCTCAAGTATTATTCTAAATTCTTGATAGTAATATCAATTTTATCAAAATTATGGTAGCAGTACCTGGTAAAATTATAAACATCTCATTTTACTAGTTTTTTTTATAACTTTGTCCATTATGAATGTCAAACCAAGTTTCAATAAAAAACGCAACACCGCATTTTTCGGTATACTAGTATTACTAACGATAAATGCCGTAGTGTGTTCAATTGTGTCCAATATAAGGCTCTTGGAGGATATACGCAAGGATGCCAACTATGAAGATAGCATGGCCAATGACACATATGATGAATACTTAGAAGAAAAATACGCTAGAGCCGTTGAACTCGTCAACAACATAATTTTAATCAGGAAGAAAGTAGAGAAACTGAATACAGAGCAGTATATTTTCAACGTGGAGAAATTTAGTCGTGTAAAAGCAATGCAGTTTATAATAGTCATCCAAGTTCAGAACCAAACTTTGCTACTTAAATCACTCCTCACATCCTTGCAGAAAGTGGTCGGTATAAAGAAATCGTTGCTCATATTCTGCCACGATTCTTACGACAGCAATATAAATAACATCGTTCATAACATTAGCTTTGCGAAATACATGCAAATATTCTACCCGTTCAGTAACCAGCTGTATCCGAAGAAGTTTCCGGGGAGCGACAAGATGTTCTGCTCAGGCGATTTCAACTGCACAAATGTGATGCCTTGCCTAGAGTCGACGTGTTTCAGGAAATACGTTCTTGTGCAGCGAAAGCACTTTTGGTGGTGGTCAATGAACTTTGTCTTCGATCATTTGAAGGTGACAAAACTCCATCAAGGACCCATCGTGTTTCTGGAAGAGAACCAATACGTGTTGGATGATCTACTCTTCATGCTGAAGGTTTTAGGAATTTTGATGCCAGACAGCTGTCCTCAATGCGAGCTCATTAGTTTCGGGCATCACACCCCGGAGTTACCACAGTACACAATTTCAAACAGCAAAGTGTTGGTTGAGTTTTGGGATCCTACTCATCTCAACATAGGGTTGGCTTTCAATCAAACTGTCTGGAATTCAATCAAGAATAACAGCTACCACTTTTGTCATTTCAACGACTACAGATGGGACGCATCTCTGTACTACATGGCCAGTCAACGGCCTCAAGGACCATTCGTGATGCTGAACAGCAACGCTCCTAGGACTTTGCAGATCAAACTGTGTGACACCAGCGACCATAATTGCACTTTGGAGAAGAGCATCCAGAATGTGCAAGAGTTTGCGAAGTCTGTGCACAAAGAGTTGTTCCCTCGAAATCTGGTCATGGATTACAATTACAGCAGGCAACCGGATATTTTGACTGCAGCTGGAGAATGGGAGGATGTGAGGGATCCCTCTTTGTGTATTTATATTTCTGAAATGGATTCATAAAAATAATTAACCAAAAAATCTCAACCAAATAATTGTTTTTTTATCTCTTTGAATCTTTGAGCTCAATTGGTCGTAGCTCTGCCTTCTCCGCTATAGGGTATGTGTAATCTCCAAGCTTAGTAGACATAATTTCAGATCTTTGAGGACATCTAAACGGGAGTAGGTTTAGGTTTTTTTTTCACGTTTACATTTATACCTTAAATTGTCAATTGACTGCTCTCATAACTCAGTTGGTTGTAACTCTGCCTTCCGCACTATATTTATGTCAGTATTCTTTTAGTTATTTAGCTTCCACTATACAAACTTTGCTTAGTACGAGACTAGATGGTGCTATTTGTTATATACCAATATTTATTTATTCATCTAGTTTATTCAAGTTGTGAATCATAAGTGCCTGTCTGTGCTGACACCGGGGTTCCTCACGGGTTGGTTGGAAATGAATTGAAGTCAAAGATAGATTGGTATTTTCGTGTAATATTAAATTTTCGTAGACAATTACAGAGTTTTATGTTGCGTTCTTGATACAAGCCGTTAATGTTCTAGTATATGACAAGCCAAGTGACACTAGCTGTCAAAATATTTGAATTGAAATAGACGCGCGTTCGGATACACGATCTGGAGCCGCGACAGTGCCGCATGCCTTTTGCTGTCTGTACCTACCTACTAAAACTTGCAAAAAATTGGCAATTTCACATTATCGGCGGCATTTAAAAAATATATTTGTTTATTCTTATCAGTAAATAGATAAATTCGAAGCGGGGAAAACATAATCTACACGTGCGTAACAAATGATAAAAATATACTATTACATTTTTATACAGCCAGTGCTGCAAGCCTTAAACACCTAGTCAAATAAAAAGTAACTACAAAGATAATAGTCAGAGCGCTGGTGGTGTAGTGGTAGCACCCCTGCCTCACGATCCGAAGGTCGTGGGTTCAAACCTGGTCGTGCACCAATGAGTTTTTCCATTCGAAAAATTTATGTGCGCAATGCCAGTGCTCTTAAACGGTGAAGGAAAACATCGTGAGGAAACCGGCATACCCTAGAACCAAAAATTCGAAGGTATGTGTCATAGGTTAGTATTCTTATAAGCGGCGATGGGCTTGCAACCTGTCACGTACGGAATACTAACTACTGTGCAAAATGTGGGCATGTACCAAATGTCATGTTTGGACTTGCCTCTGACTACCCCCTTTAGATATCCTCAAAGATCGAAGTAACTAAAGATCTGAGGAGATATCTACTGAGCCTGGGGATTACAGTCGTGATCATATTTTTTTTTTTTTTTTGCAAAGATAAAGAGTGGAACCGATTTTAAATAAATAATGAGAGCCTATCATTACGTAGGTACTTAATTATGTGTCACTATTTTAAAGTTTATAGAAATTATTATTAGTGTAATGTGTTCAAATGTTTCGTAAATAATGTTACATTCAGAATGGCGATGCTTGTTGTTTTATAATGTTGATTTGTCATCTGTTATTCAATAGACTATCGCTTGTTATAACAGATACTAAGTTACGTATAGGTGCATATAGGTATTTGTTCATTATTTGACCAGTTGCTCAATTGCTGCACAAACAGGAAGGTTTTGAGGCTAGATTTGTAAGAGAATTTTATTTGTGACGTTTTTCATAACAAAGAAGCTAGAATGTTCTTGAATGTAAAGAAAGACAGAGAAGCGTATGACATAGTGATCAAATTCTGGTAACAGACTGGTGGATTCCCAACGAGTACCACCAGATCGAGTCACAGTGTGACTCGTTGGGATTTTTTTCCCATTGAGTCACACTGTTACCCACTAGGAATTCTTCGATTATTAAAAGTTGCAACGAGTAACAGTGTGACATAATAGGAAAAAAACCCCACCAGATCGAGTCACAATGAGACTCGTTGGGAATTCTTCTATTAAAAAAGTCGCAACGAGTAACAGTGTGTCTCGATCTGGTGGTACTCGTTGGGAATCCACCAAATAAATACATATACAAAGATGACTGACTGACATAGTGATCTATCAACGCACAGCCCAAACCACTGGACGGATCGGGCTGAAATTTGGCATGCAGGTAGATGTTATGACGTAGGCATCCGCTAAGAAAGGATTTTATTAATTCTACCTCCAAGGGGATAAAATAGGGGATGAAAGTTTGTATGAAAAGTCGCGATAATCGACATTCACGCGGGCGAAGCTGCGGGCCCTGTTACACGTTGGGATTTCTTCTATTAATAAAAGTTGCAACGAGTAACAGTGTGACTCGATGGGAAAAAACACCCAACGAGTACCACCAGATCGAGTCTTAGTGAGACTCGTTGGGAATTTTTGTCCCATCTAAGCCAACGATCACCAGACATCTATCAATATCTTCTTCCCTGTTCAACTCACCTGCAGTCTTTATAACATTGTCAATGACCTCTTGAGGGATCGTCTCCTGGCTGAAGGCTCTGACCGTGCGCCGCTTGGCCATCAGCTCGTAGTACTCCCTAGAACGCTGCAGCAGCTCGTAATCCGCCATCTTCGGAGGCTGGTACGGGATCTGAGGAGTGTCTTCGGCGATGGCAGGCACCAGAAGGTCGGGGTCATCGTCTTCATCGGGGAAATCTCGTTCTGACAAGGAAATTTAAACTTTATGTCTTGATAAAACGGTGGAGACTTGCCATGACCTCTAAATGGTGACAATTAGGCCCGGCGCCCATTATCGGCATCGGTACGACTGAGGATTTTAGGTGGCAAATAGCAATATACTATAACATAATGGCAATAAAGTAGAAATTTCCGTGATATGTGGTCGTAATAACAAAAATACCGCTTCGGTATGCTTGAGGCTGCTGTATCGGCAGCCTTGAGAATGCTTCGGGATGCTTCGGCATCCTTCGGTACGCCGCCGGCGCCGAGGCAACACTCGGGGGATAGCTTGCCCTGCGGGGCGAGGGGAGGCATCCGCCATTTGCATCATTTGACTCAAATACGATATTGAGACGCTTCGGCAAGCTACAGGACGATGCGGCATCCTTACGGACGCCTCGTCATCCCTAAGAACGTTGCAGCGTGCCAAACCATAATTGCCGATAGTGTGCGCTTGCATGTAGGATGCCGAAGGATCCTTTTCCTTGCCGATGCCGATAATGGGCGCCGGGCCTTAGGGTAGATAATACTTTGCACTGGCACCTCTTTAGATGTTCAATATCAGAAACATTTCAATGCACCTGTACACCATCTTGGGTGTGTTGTAAGATCAACTCGTCGATTTATGCCATATTCGTCCCTAATGTTCGGCCCTCTCCATTAAAAAGTCTTTGTTTGTCCCTCATGATAATATTTGTCCACATTCGTCCCTCATACCAAAATTATTGAAACTACAGTGAACGTCATAAGTGTAATCACCACGACCAAAACGGCTGGTACACTTATCCCTACCAAGCTATCCCTACTGGTAGGGATAAGTGCACCTTTGTGTAGATCTATTTCTACCGGTAGGGATAGGCGCACAGAAAATTTCCACTATTCCTTACTGCTATTTTAGTATACTTAATGTTAAATGTTAAATGTAATCCAGTCTCCTTTAGTTTCGTAGTATTAATAAACAAATTGACTTATCGTATTATTATTTTATTTTTTTAATCGATAATTAATTCCAACCATATACCGAACTAATGAACTAATACATACCAGATACCAGGATAGCAGAAACGATAGAGAGGTATTTCACTGTAGAATCACAAAGAGCCAAAAGATCACGGGTAGCGAAAACCTCTTCATGGTTTATGCATTCCTGGTACTTGGACTTCCTACATGTTTCCTGAAGTTAATGCATTTTTTTCAACAACTTATTAACTTATCGTATCATTATTGTATTTTTTTCATCGATAATTAATTCCAACCATATCGTAGTGGGTACACGGGTAAACAGGAATTATCCCTACATCCACCGATGGGTGAAGAAAAACATAAATATGTTCAAGTAAATAGCTTATTTCAAAAAAAGGGCTGGGTTGATTTGTTTGAAATTAACTGATTTATATTTAAGTGAAATAGAAATTCAAAATACCTTACTGTTCTGGATAAATTAGGGAATTTCTGAATTTTCAGAGGTGTTTTTGACATGATTTTTAACCTAGGTTTTCTAACTAATTCGTGTTTTGGCTCCGGTTAATTTATCACTTGTATCCTTGAGTATCGTGTAGTTCAATTTCAATGTAATCTATTAAGCGGTAATAGAATGATTAGGGTTGCAATACTTCCAATTTTCAAAATGCTGGGCCTTAATACATATTATAGGTAAGACTTATAAAACACTTTTATTAATATTCATCCGTTTACATTTCGTTTAATAAAGTATTATAGAAAAAAGAACTTCCGAGGTGATGATTAAATATGTAGGTTAAAAATTTAACGTTTAATTATATACCTATTCAGTATGAATCCGTAAACACTAATCAGCCAAAGTCATAATTTCTAAAAAATATTAATTTAATCTTAGCCGCAGCTTTCTTTTGCATCGACTACCCCAAAACGTGAGCTTTAAATTGAGTTTACCCATAGAGTTTACCTTTCTGAGCATTGTTCATATCATACTTACAATATAAAAGTCAAGTAAAGACTTATTGCTTCAACTGTACTAAATCAATGATAATTTGCCTATACAAAAAACGTGGGCCGAATGTGGAGCAGAAAAGTGGGACGAAATAAGATTTTATGATATAAAATATATTATGGGCCGAGTAAGGCATACAATGTGGGACAAACGAAGATTTTTTCATGTGGGCCGAACTTTCTAGGGACGAATATGGCATAAATCAACTCGTCGGGGGCAAATAACAGATCCGGACACAGTGTGATTCGTTGGGAGTTTTTTTTCCATTGAGTCACACTGTTACTCGTTGCAACTTTTTTTTAACAGAGTTCCCAACTTGATATACGTGTGTTACAATGTGACTTGATGGGGAAAAAACTCCCGACGAGTCCCACTGTGACCGTATCTGGTGTGACTCATTGGGAACCCACCGGCACGCACGACTAAAGATTCTTAAACCTTCCTCTTTAATTTTTATGTAGGTATTGCGCTCTCCTTTTATTTTAACAATAGAGATTAAGATAACTCACTAAAAATGGACCTATTATCGTTGTCTGATTTAATAAAAAAATATTATTATTATTATATAGGAGAGCGCTGGTGGTGTAGTGGTAGCACCCCTGCCTCACGATCTGAAGGTCGTGGGTTCAAACCTCGTCGTGCACCAATGAGTTTTTCTATTCGAAAAATTTATGTGCGCAATGCCAGTGCTCTTAAACGGTGAAGGAAAACATCGTGAGGAAACCGGCATACATCAGAACCAAAAAATTCGAAGGTATGTGTCATAAATTAGTATTCTTATAAGCGGCGATGGGCTTGCAACCTGTCACGTACGGAATACTGTGGGCATGTACCAAATGTCATGTTTGGACTTACCTCTGACTACCCTCTTTAGATATCCTCAAAGATCTAAGTAACTAAAGATCTGAGGAGATATCTACCGAGCCTGGGAATTACAGTCGTGATCATATTTATTTTATTTTATTTTATTATTATTACTTACATTTAATTCCAGATCTTTGACTAATGATCTCTCTATCAGGACCGAATGGAACGGTTTTAAGTTTAGACATTTAAAACGATACATATTGCCAAGTCCTTCCTACTGCTTATACCTATTAGGCCTAGGTATGTGGATAGTAATTAAATGTAGCCAAACCATGCCGCACCTAACATTTTCGCAACCTCAAACATCTGACAAGTTGATATTGCAACACAAATCAAACCGAGTTGCATTTTCTTATAAATAAATATCCAACAGATAACTAATATTTGACTGAGTATCAGAAACTAGAGGAAACTAGGAAACTACTATATTATTATTGTAAACTCTCCTTTGACTTTTACTGTCTCACAGCAGTCAGTAGCTCTGCCTTCTGCGCTGTAGGTTGTTGGTTCGATCCCCACCCAAAATAAACATTTGTGTGATGAACACAGATGTTTATTATGTGTCTGGGTGTTTTTATGTATTCTATGTACTATGTATTTACAAAAAAAAGTACCTACTTATATAATTAATCTATACGCTATCTGATTCCCATAGTACAAGCTTTGCTTAGTTTGGGGCTAGATGGCGTTGTGTGTAATGTCCACAAATATTTATTTATATTTTACTGTCTTTATTACCATCCATTCAAGTTTACATTTTGAAAACTTACAAACATATAAAAAAAATCTAAAATAATTTATTCAATAAAATCACAAGGGTCACTTTGAAACGTCTTACATGCGTTGAATCTATATGCCAATACCAACCTAACCCAAGTACGAGAAAAACAGGCAAGAAACTCGTCTCGGTCCTAGCGCTTTTTTGTATGATCCATCAACGTAGTTTATCATTTTGTAAATTAGGTCATTGTCCTACTTTTAATTCACATGTTACGGTCGAATTGAGTGTTTATCAACATTATAGTGACCTCTGAACGTAGTCTCACCCGAGAGACGATAAGCTGCACCTAATCAGGACAAACTGCTCATTAATGGTATTTAGATTTCCTTCTAGACCTCTTCTACTTCTATAGATAACTAGCTGTCACCCGCGACTTTGTCCGCAAAACTCCATCAATTCAAACAAAAACAAAAAAATCTTTTAAAATCTTAGCACCCTAAAAGGGAATTGAAACAAAATTGCACAAGCAAAGCCACAAACAGAACTAGCTAGCGACCGCAACTTCACGATTTGATAATATGATATATGCTCAGAGATGTTGACTTTCCTACAGCTTTCAGATCTTGCGCAGATTATACTTGTAGCGAAATTGGACATAGGAAAGTAATTGATTCAATGTATAATCGAATAGTTAATATATTAAAGAGCGCAGCAAGTAGAAGCCATTATAGGCATGTATCATGTAATAGACATAGGCGAAAGAAACCGTATGTAATAGAATGGAATAGGTATTTTAAGGAGGCTCACGGAAAGGCGCGGCTTTGGTTTCAGGAGTGGGTTCTATGCGGTAGGCCGTCATGTGGTTCTGTTTATGATAAAATGCGTAGTTCGCGAACTGTCTTTAAATCTAAACTCAAATAGTGTCAAAACAATAAGACCCAAATAAAAATGGATATTCTCGCGAAGCATCATACGGCAAAAAACTTTAGTAAGTTTTGGAATGAAACCAACAAGCTCAACCCGAAGCCGAGCGTCCCCGTGAGTGTGGAGGGTATTAGTGACTCTGCCCAGATTGCCAATTAATTTAAGGAGCACTTTAGAGTGAAGTCTTCACTAGGATCTGCAAGTGTGGAATGTAATTCAGAGGGATCTGCTACTGGTGATCAAATTGTGCGGATCTCAGCGAAGGAAATTCCACGGATTGTGAAAGGCATGAAACGAGGTAAATCTCCTGGTCTCTTGACTCTTTGAGTATCGAACATCTGAAGCACGCTGGACCTCATTTATCGCGGGTACTCGCCATGCTTTTCACTTTCTGTATCGGCCATTCCTACCTCCCTGAGGAGATGATGCGGACTCTAGTTGTTCCTATTATTAAAAATAAAACTGGGGATGCTTCTAATTTAGGAAATTACAGACCCATATCACTAGCGACTATAATAGCGAAAGTACTGGATGGTGTGATTGATCAGTATCTCAGTGTACATCTAAACTTACACGATGCCCAATTCGGTTTTAGGCCTGGGTTGTCCACTGAATCAGCTATACTGAGCCTCAAGCACACCGTCCAGTACTATACAAGCAGGAATACTCCGGTCTACGCCTGCTTCCTAGACCTATCGAAAGCGTTTGATCTGGTGGCGTATGACAGGTTATGGCGGAAGCTATCGAGTGATACTGGGCTACCGTCTGAATTGGTGAAGCTCTTTAAATACTGGTACGGCAATCAATCTAACAGTGTTAGGTGGGCAGGGTCGCTATCGGACATGTACAGGCTGGAGTGCGGGGTGCGTCAGGGTGGAATCACTTCGCCGCGACTCTTCAACCTGTATATGGATCGTCTGGTCCGTGAGCTCAGCGGCGCCGGCATCGGCTGCTCTATTGACGGAGTTACTGTCAATAACATAAGTTATGCTGACGACATGGTGTTGCTGAGCCCATCGATCAGTGCCCTCAGAAGGCTTCTCGGGATCTGTGAGAGTTATGCGGAGGCTCATGGGCTCAAATACAACGCCAGCAAGAGTGAGGTGATGGTTTTTAAGGCTCGGTCAAAGACGTACACCACAGTCCCATCTATCATGTTGGCGGGCAAAGAACTCAACAAGGTGGCACAGTTCAAATATTTGGGCCACTGGGTTACCGAGACTCTCTCAGATAACTTAGATATTGATAGGGAGCGAAGGGCATTATCAGTCAGAGCCAACATGTTAGCCCGTAGATTTGCGCGTTGCAGTACTGCCGTGAAAACAAGTCTGTTCAAGGCGTACTGCCAGTTTTTCTATACGTGCAGTCTATGGGTTCAATTTACCAAGGCCTCCTGGGATACCCTTCGAGTCCAGTACAATAACAGCTTCAGGGTGCTGTTGAGGCTGCCGTGCCGGTGTAGCGCATCGGGGATGTTTGCGGACGCACGCGTTGATGACTTTTACGCGATCATCCGCAAAAGAACGGCATCCTTGATGCGCCGCGTGAGGGGCAGCTCCAACAGCTTCCTGCAGCTTTTAGCGGGAAGGCTGGACACAGACTGCATCTTTATGCAGCGCTGCACAAAGGTGCACCATTCGCACCAATAATGCGCTGCATGTAGTCTGTGTTTCTTTTTAATATTTATAAATTTATGTGTAACTTAAGTTAAATTAAAAAATTTATTTTATATGGCTTTTAAGCATTTTATGTGTATATAAAGCTGAAATAAACAAATTGAATTGAATTGAATAAATGGATACTTAGAGCATTTTTAATTTGTTGTAATTTTTGCGGAAACAGAACAGAGCTGATAACAGTTCAACGACCCTGTAACACTTAATTATACATACCTACTAACCGATTTGTAAATAAAATTAGGTTTGAATTCAATGAATACAACTTAAGTACGTTTAAAATATCTTTTCACATGTAAACGGTTATTATATGGTTAGTTATACATCAAGCAAGAAAAGTCTAATGATTAGTTCAGATATAATAAGAAAACTTCTGAAATTAACTAGTTTTATATGCCACGGATAATTCACAATTTTAAACATGATATTATGGTACTGCCTAATAGTACATGTGGTCCTACGGCGCGGCGCTTTGTAACATTCAATGGTACAATTGAGACAAATCCGTGCCAATTGTACCATCAATGGTACAAGTGGTCCAACGGCGATCTATCTAAGTAAACTCTATTAGTGGACTACGGGCAAGCAACACACTGGTTCAAATTAGTAAAAATAAAAATAAAAACTTTTTTAATGCGGAAAACGCAGTGGTAAATACAATAGGTATTTTAAAATGATTCTTGTAAAGTTGGTTTTGACTTTTGGTTCACTATTTTCGTTATAAAGAAATGTCAATGTGAAATGTCAACTTATTCGCTAGTTAGCTGATATTTATGTTACGGATAATTCTTGAACGAATTTAGTCAAATCCAAACTTAGAACTTTAGTACATACAAGCTATAATCCTTTAACTTTAAAATTGCCAGCAAACTTACTGTTTTTCGATAAGTTTCTTTATTTGGATTTTTTGATTTTTAGACTATCGAAAAGCGTCTGTTTAGACGGCAGCCACAGAATGTGAGAAGGCTCTAATTATTCTAGTCAGCTTGAGCCTGGGGCCAATGCTCTTGTGAATAATAATTTTATTATAATAATAAAAATTTGCATTCAGTACGGCCTGTTATGTAGGTACTTAGTTAAAATTATTTAAGTATTTTCTTGAAATTTTTATTTTTAGTTTTGTGTCGTTAGAAAACTTTGAAAGATCTTGGGTTGACGAATAAGTAGAAGCACATTTTTTTTTTCAAATCTACATTTAAATAGGCTTAGCCGTTGTAGTGCGATTGAACCGCAAACAAACATTTGCACAAAATTTTAATAGGAAGTAGGATTATTATTTTATTGTTTAATGTTAGTTTAAGGAAAGTAAACAACTAAGTTTTTAACCTACGCGTACATAAATGATTGCGACTAAGGTAAAATAATATGTATTTCGAACAAAACAAAACTGACTAGTTAGTAAATTAGATATTTCTTATTATTTTGATAATTTTACAATATAACTACCTATGTATTTATAATTAAACTGATCTAAACGGATCATGTTGTCAACTGTACATGTTGGTTTGGGATAATCGAGCATAATAATATTACCACATCTATATACACATATAATAAAATCGTAGAAAAGCCTAGTCTGTACTTTTGATATTTTCAAATAAAAATTAGTGCCACCTAAAGAAGACACGTTACTTAGACTACAACAAGCGTTTTTAAAAACCTGTTTGTCTGTTTATTTGTACGTTTGTGCACTCTAATCTCTGCAACGGCTTAACCAAATCGAATGCAGTTTTCACGAATGTATTGAGATAAGTTTGGATTGAAACTTGGGTTTTGCATCATTGAGATCGACTGACAAATAAAAAAGATATGATAATTTTAATTATTTCTCGCGCTGGACGCTATGCGTAAAAGTAATCTAACGCGTACGAAGTCGCGGGTAACAGCTAGTTAATCATATAAATCATAGTTAGCTAAATACGGAGTCGTAAAAAAATTATTTGCGATTGCGGTTAGCCATAATTTAGGTACTAAAAACATCGATATAAATAGTTACTAAAGTACTAAAAATCACAAAAATATTCGAATTACACGCCCGAGCGAGACGAATGTTTAATTCAAAGACGTTTCAAAACAATCTTACGGCTTTTCAAAATGGTTCATGCTGGGTTCATGGCATTTTATTTCATTTTCTTCCATATTTTTAGAATCATATATGGATTGGGTAGAAAGTAGAACATGTTTTTGGTTGAAAAGAGATAAATAGGTACCTATTGGGTAGAACAATCTTGGGTCGCATTCAATTTTGCCAGTGTCAAGTGTATTTGAAGATTAAGTTTTGTCAACGTCTCAGTCTAATTGTCAAGTCAATTTTAAACAAAAGACGGCCGTTTAGTTAATAACTCTCGTAAAATGTTCCAATGGTTTTTGAAATTAACATATTTCACACCCGTGTCATAAACTCGGGCCTTATTGAAAAAATAGCCACCAAAATTACACAAAAAAATAACTGAAAAATAACACGAAAATCTTATTGAGTTAAATTATTTTTTTACTTTGACAAAAGGTTAGTTTTAATTTACTGAAGCTGGAGATTACACGGCATAGGCACCTTTGTTGTTAGCTGAAATAACAATAGTATACAAGTAGTATTGTGAATTTCTTCAGCAAAGTATTTGTTCAGTTTATAAACAGTGTAGATGAAAATAATTTTTATACGGTAGTTTGGCTATCTAAAACTTTTGTCTCGTGGGCGCCAAATTTTATTACATTCTTTATACACGAACGAGATTCGAACGCCCTAACTGCCTCCCTAGCATAAAACATCTCACCGTAGTCAGCGGTTTTTTAGCGTACAAATCACAAAAAAAATCTCTAATAAAAAATGACACATAAGGAAAACTCATCGGTGCACGATCAGGTTTGAACCCACGTAAATGACCCTGGCAAAAGTAATCTCTAAAGAGTTAGATAAAACAAATACAGAAGAAGAAGAAGAATTCAGCTAGGTACTCATACTTAACTTACTATGATTTTTAGTAGAGTTGCAATCGCCATCACAGAAAAACCTTCATAAAATGTTCCACAAGCATATTTTGACCTTTGTATTCATGACGTGGTCAAATTATGTACAAAAACTAAAGTACCTACCTACCTAACATAATTACATAATTACAGGTATGTACCTAGGTACCTAGGTCTAACTTCTCTCAGTGCCATCGGTAATAATTTTCATTTTATGTTGTTTGGCCTGTGTTGCTAGAACTTTCTAGAGTTTTTTGGGCCATCGATTTCCTAATTAATTATTTAAAATTAAATAGGCAACTTTTATTAAATTTTATTTAAATTGTCTGTTATTTTTCGATAGAAAAGACCCTATGCTTGCCAAATTGTAATTGTAGATACAATAATTGTAGGTTACAATTATTGTAACCTAATAATGAGCAGAAGAAGAAGAGTTGGCTATTTTTTTGGACGTGAGCAGAGTTTTCTTTGTCAAAGATATATTATACCTATCCGAAAAATAATCCGCGCTCAACTAGTATTGTGACCTCCAAAAGAGTTAGGCGAGTGTTTTTTGTTGGTGTTATGAAATTCTGCCGTCCTTATTGAAAGTGCAATAAGTCGGGTTTTGGGCAAAATTGAGTTATATACATATCTGTGATCAGCAAAATGAGCTCTACATTTTCTTCTTTGACAGTTTTTACGTATCTCTAATAGATCTAGGTTTTTTATAAGAATAACCGCAATATATATAGTATTTGGTCTTGGTTTACATAACAAGAGTGAAATAACTTGAGTTGTGGAAGGTAAGCTAAAATAATTACGTTTTAATTACTAACGATAGCTGCAATAAGTATTGTTATTTTATTTTGAGTAAGTAAATTCAAAATTTGTTGTTCTCTTTTACTAGACATAATGGCAATAACTATACATAAATACTATAGTATACAAGCTTCGAGGGCTTGGGTCTCCTGGTGTCTTGGGAGAGACAAGGAGATTCTGTAAGAGATGGTTCCCCCAGGAAGTGGAGTCAAATAACCATTACTATTTCCAAACATTCAGCAGTAAGTCATTACAAGTATTCAGCGTCATAATATTAGGAAAATAATACGAAGATTCTTATTTCCTCATGTCGAAAGTCTATTCAATAAAATCACGGGGATCATTTTGAATCGTCCTTAACGTCCTTTATATGTACTAGGTGAGTCTAGGTGCCAACTCCAGTCCTATCCCCAGTCCGAGAAGAACTGACAAGAAACTCGCTGGCCCCTAGCGCTTTTTTTGTAAGATCCTTGGTCATTTTGTTAGGGACTCCTAGCAGAGTTGGAGCTGATTCGTCCCAAGCTTTTTTGTCACCATGAATCATTACAAATACAAGGACCATTTCGAGGTTCAATGACATCGAGACATGTCTGCGATACGCTCTGTAATATTTTGTGTTCTATTTAAAGTTCATGCCTAGAATAATATCTGATACTAATTTTATCTACGAGGTTAATAGATGATTATAATAGTAAACAACTTTTTGGTTGTCTTCATTTATTAGATATGATTTATATAAAAAAAGAGAGAAAGAGTATGTCAGGATCGTAGCAAGTGGAGATCCGTGATGTCTGCCTATCCCGTCGGGAAACAGGCGTGATTTTATTTATGTTTGTATTTATATCAACTTAGTACTACATAATAACTAGGGAACCACCTCAACTGTTCGAAAATTATGGTGTGTGTCCATCTGTAGTGTCTTACTGTCACATTCTTGGACACAAACTGAAGTGGTCAAAATGTACAAAGATAGATCCTGCCCATTTTGAGGCATAGGCCCGAAAATAGTACAAAAGCGATGGCAAAATGAACATAGTAGGGAATGAGTTTAGTGCTGATGCTCTATGACACAACTGCTATGGTGTTTGAACTTCGTTAGCACTGCCTCTTGACAAACTAATGTTTTCTTTCACCATTTGATCACGTTATGCTGACTCCAATAGATTAGTGTTTTTAACATAAACATTGTACTAACAAAGCCGACTCAGCTCCAACATAAACAAACATTGGTTTTAGTGCTAGGAGTTTTAAATATCTAGAACTGGTTACCTAGATTCATGGTATGGTGCGTTGCCATATCAGAAACAAAGTCGCAAGTCTCTTTACTGTGCTTCCAAAGTTCTTGTGATAAATAAATCAATATTGGTGGACATTTCTCAGAACGCCATCTAGCCCCAAACTAAACAAAACTTGTACTATGGGAACTAGATAGCTGATCTATAGATTTTTATGTACTTACTTATATATATACTTGGGATAGGGTTGGAATTGGCACATAAATTCACCTAGCATGTAAGACGTTTCAAAGTGATCCTTGTGATTGTACTGAATAAATATTTTTCAATTTCAATTTCAATATATTTTTTTTGTAAATTCATATAGATTAGGTACATAATAACACCCCGACACAGAACAAACAATGCAACTGCGTTCATCACACTAATTTTTGTCCTGGGTAAGGAATAAACCCACAACCTACAGCGCAGAAGGCAAACCTACTACCAACTGAGCTGTGAGGCCAGTTGTGCTTAAAACAGAGTTCAAAAACACAAAGTTGAACCTACCTCATAGTCAACAATAATTTCATTATATAAAATCGCTTTTTAAACGCCTTACTTATCTGTTTTCGCCATATCCACCAATCCTAAATTATGTATGTGATCTCCGAGGTATACCTACTTGAATATTGATTGCAAAAAATTGTGATACAACAGGATCTAGAAGCCGAGCAATAAAAACGGAACTGTCACTAACCTTTCCCGCCGTGTCCCGTTCGCGCCAACTTCGCTTTTTTCTCGTCCCTCCTGTAATGCGCTTCCAACTTCTGCTTATGAACTACCGTGAACCCCACGAATATAACGATTAGAGCTGTGTAAATAATAAAACAATTTTTCTCCAAAGTCCATACGACTAGCGAGATATAATTCATTTTTAATTTCTCTATAAAATACGCGTACATGCGTCGATGAGCGCAGCGAGCGCGTTACTAACTTGCCATGTCAACAGTGTTTGCTGATAAAATACTTCCTGAGCTATTTTAGACTTAATTAGCTCGCTATTGAGGTTTATAATAGTTTACGATGTAATTCGATGCACTTATTGGCACGATTTGTTTTCTTTTTGCCAAGAACACATTGCGGCCTTGACTTTTATAGCGATGGTCAAAGTATGCCTATCAACTATGCCTCATTTTGGAAATACTACATTTTACTACGTAGGTATTTTGGTTAAAAAGTACCTATTCCAAGGTTATTCACCATTTTCTCTTGGCAATAGTATCTTATGGGTTCAGCTTTTTACTTAATGCATGACACATGTTTTTGACGGAATTGTATGTGGTTTTTCTTGAGAACCATTAAATACGTTCTTAAGTAAAAAGGTACTAAGTACAATAAATATTTTAGTCTAATTATGAGCTATGATTTGCCCATAACAAGTCTATAATCACGCCGTAGTCACGCATAAAAATACTAACATACCAACGTTGAATACAATCATACGTAAGTGATTACCTACAATTTAAGTACTTACTACTTTAGGTAAAATCATTCTGTTGTTTTTTCTTAGTATATCAAAAAACTAAAATACACGAATGATTTTATTTTGTTCATCCAAAGGTTATGGTAAGTATTTTTAGTTGACGTATTAAAATCAACCTAAAACTGACATTTTGTACTTTAATTTTATTTTTGTTTATTAATTGCATTGATTTTTTACCATTTTCCCGCAGTTTTATTCAGCAATTTACATGGTTATAAAAATAAGCTAAAACACATCGATCGCACGTCAATTTATTCAAATCTTCATTTAAAATGTTTACCTACCTAAGTTAATACTTTGGTCTCTAAAATAATATCGTTAATGCAATTTTAGTTAGTCTTTGATACAATAGAATTACCATCATTCTATACAGTAATCTAGAAATTTATGGAATTTCCCTGATCATTATGTCATTAACTTTGAGCGTGCACTCTGGGTCATGATTCAGACCTGTCTTATCAACATTGCTATTATCACACGCAAAACTTAATATACCTACCCTGATCAAGCAAACTTAGTGTTCCTTAGGTCTAGTCTAGAGGCCTTACCTCAAGCTCTTACAAACCATAATGTTTCAGAAACGTCACGTTCCAAGCTTGAAGTAACACACTTCAATACAATTTTTATAGATCATGGTACGAAATATCAAAGTCACATTACTTGAATACTGAAAAGCTTGTGGTAAAGGCACCAGGGATCTCATAACGATAGGTATTGCAGACAGTTCTCAATGCAGAGAAGGCATGAACATAGAAAATATTTGCTACATAATCATGGTCTAATGCAGCAGCGTGACGTCTCAACACTTTGGCTTCTTCTTATCGTATCAGCTCTTGAACTAGTGTGGTGAAAGGATTATTTCATGTAGAGTACAGAATTTAGAGACACTTCGAGCCTTACACATTTTGTAGAGCAATTGTTTGTTACAGCTATTGCAGTGTTAATACTAGCAGGCGCTAGCGCATTATTTCTGCAAAAGGAGCCTTTGAAGAGAACACTGATTTACTCCTACTGGTTATTTTACCATCACACTGAGCCATTCGGTCATTGCTCTACAGTACTTATAGGTTCAAGAAATTTTGACCAATGGTCAAAATTTGTCTCAGGGAATGACTCTTGAAAGATCTCCTTGCGAGACCCCTTTGAATTGATTAGTTACTCAAACGAATTAAAACTGGTGGTTTAGTGGTAGCTAACTGCTATTAGGTTCAAACTCGATCCTGCCAGGCTAACATAAAAGCCACGCCAAACTTTTGTTAACTGTTTTAGTCTCGCTTTTTCTCGTGCGAATATTGAGACAACATGCTCTACAAATGCATCGACAAAATTTTGTCACGGCTGCTTTGTTAGACCGGCTACACATAAGTAAACATTTTTAGTTTGAAAAGACATGCGCAAATAACAATGCTCTCAAACGATGAATGAAAACATTGGAAATTTATGTTTTTTAAGATGTTTTTCTTCACCAAATATAAGTTTTTAAGGTCGTTATTATGTATGTAGCGTAAGATAACGGGTCGCGAAAACATCATCATGGTTTATGCATTCCTAGTACTTGGACTTCTACATGTTTCTCTCTCAGACACATCTAAGTACCTATTTCTTTCACACATACGTTTAGTTTACCAAGGATAATTAGTTAACCTTAAAAATTGCGTTCACAATATTTTAAGTAAACCGAATAACAGTTGGGCATTGTCTAGAATTGATATCTCCATTTTCTTTTCGGTTTTAATAAAAAAACCCTCGTTTGAAAAATAATCCACTGTTTGAAACTAGTGATAAGAGAACGTTGTGGAGTGAAAGAAGACGTAGTGATGAAAATTGAGAAGGGTATGTTAAGATGGTTTGGGCATGTAGAAAGGATGGATGAAAGGAGAATGACGAAACAGTTGTATAAGGAGAGTGTGAATGGAACAGTTGGAAGGGGAAGACCTCGGCGTACGTACCTCGATCAAATTGGGGACGTACTAGAGAAAGGCCAGGTCCAGAGTACCCTTAACCGACGCGCATGTATGAAGAATGTAATGAGAGTGAATGAAGCAAAAGAAGTATGTCAGGATCGTAGCAAGTGGAGATCCGTGGTATCTGCCTACCCCGTTGGGAAACAGGCGTGATTTTATGTATGTATGTATGTATGTATGAAACTAGTATCGTACAAGGTATACAAATTCTTCACTCGTCACCAGTTACGAAAGGAAAACCGCGGTTTCGTAAGAGTACTAAAAAGTATTCAATCGCAACTGGTTACGAACCTCCGGTTTCGAACGCAGCCTAAGCGGGGTGTAGGATTAATAAGTGCGATGGTACGATCTGTTGGCATTTAGATATTTTTGCGACCTAAACAAATGTTGGCTTACAAACAGGTCTATGACCTGTAGTCGTTGTTTTTAAGGTTCTTTTTATTTTCTATTTTGTGACGCAGTTTCTGATTCATTGAATTTGAATAATATCGTTTCTTAATTGAGCTACATTATCGAATGAGGAAATCCATTTGTATTGCAATACTTTAAATACCAGTTTAAGGTTTTCACACGGTAATAATGTATTTTATTACGAGATTGCCAACTAATAATCAATGAAGTTTGAAGGATATTTCTAACAAAAGAATATAGGTAAACCAACTTCATATTACCTAAATATTTGACCAATTTTGCTCTAAAGAAAATCTGAAGTAAAAATTATTTAAAAAAAATAATGGTGTTTTTTTATGCAAAATGTGGGCATGTGCCAAATATTATGTTTGGACGTTGCTCTGACTATCGTCCTTAGATATCCTCAAAGATCTAAGTACTTAACTAAAGATCTGAGGAGCCTGGGGATTAAAGTCGTGATCAAGTTTTTTTATATGCTGAATCTAAATATTTGACCTATATTGTGCGATATATAAAACCGGATTGTCAATTTTTTTTTTGTGTTGAAGTTTCTCGGGTAAAATAGCAATAAGGGTGGTATTACACTTATCAAATATCTTTGTCCAATTATGATGTTCAATATTTGATCAAATTTATTACCAATACAATTTATAGCCAATACATTTGATGAAGTCGTCCAATTTCTTTGATCAATTGTACATTGGACCAAGATATTTGATAAATGTAGTACCACCCTAAAGCAAATAATTTATTAAAGAACCATAGTGAGATCATTTTCTATACAATCAGGTACAGCCTAAAATCGTTTCCTTTACAATTGGGGGAGATAGGCTTAAAAAAATACTATAATCTGTAAATATTGTATATTATATACGTATATATTATTACTAGCATCGAAAGTTATAAGAAATAGTAAAATAAAAATAAATTAATATTAAAATACAGATAAAAATTACAGTCAATTTTTGAGTTTCGGTTATAAAATGTTATTAGTTTATTATTTCAAATAATTTTATTTTGTTAGATATACCAGGTGTCAGGTGTCAGGTGCCTAACAGCTTAAAGCTTTTTAACAACTGCTTTTAGCTAAAGTTTTCTACGAAACCACAATTATCTTATTCTGGGTAAACTATAATTATTATAGTCATTTAAAAACGATAAATCTAATCAGAAAAGTGATCACACGTGTTATAAAACCTGTGACTATGTATTTTATTTTTAGAGAGGAACAACGTAATAATAAAAGATCTATAGATAGCTTCCCTGATCCAGATTACTGCCAAAGGGAAGCATCCAGAAAACTTCCCAGATTCCCCATGTTTTAGTAGAAAGTTTCATAAACTTCAGAATTAGGGTAAATCCCCCAAAAAAAAGGGGAAGGTATTTAGTAACCCCATATATACGAAAGGAGCCTTTGAGCCGCAATACAGTCCTTCCACCACACTGGTTTAAAATAACTAGATAAGAACTAGTGAAACGATGATATTATGGTTTATTGTCATAATCCCCACTAAGGTGTCTCGACCGGTGGGGATAATGACAGTTTCTAAAAAAATACCGTTTTCCCCACCATTAGGTATGTTCAATCCTGGTTGGTGGGCATTATTACAAGAAAATGAACGAATTAAGTAGGTAACAAATTGCGAAAATGCTTACAAAACTACTTAAAATTTCTAATATACAAAAACTTTAGTTTCTTCACCCCAAAGCTAATGAAAAATTTGTCCTGGATTACATTCTCACTGTTTTTTCACCTGGGGCTTTACCATCAAGTCGTCGAGCAATATCAAAGTAATACAACATTGATATTTCGTACCATGATCCGGATCGTGAGGGTGCTACCACTACACCACCAGTGTTCTTAAACAGTAAAACTCTCAGTCTGCGAAACAACAGACTTAAATATTCGTCTAAAGTTCAACGATGTGTGATTATACAATGTACAATACATTATATATATAATATAGATAAATACATATTAAATTTTCTCTTATTGTTCGTTAGTCTCGCTAAAACTCGAGAACGGCTAAACGGATTTATCTTATCTTGGTCTTGAAATTTTCGTGGTGGTCTAGGGAAGGTTTAAAAGGTAAGAAAAATTCGAGTAACTGCTGGGAAAATCCTAAAACTAGCCCTTTTCTATTTCTCATACAAACGTTTTCTAAATAAGTACGAAGTCTACCGGGTCAGCTAGTAATATTATAAAGTCAAAAGTTTGTGAGAATGGATGTATGTTTGTTACTCTTTCACGCTGAAACGGCTAGACGGATCTGGATGAAATTTGGCACAGATATCCTACTAATATTATAAACGCGAAAGTTTGTAAGAATGTATGGATGGATGGATGGATGGATGTATGTTTGTAACTCTTTCAGGCTGAAACAGCTGAACGGATCTGAATGAAATTTGGCACAGATATAGATTATGGCCTGGAATAACACATAGGCTACTTTTTATCTCGGAAAAATATACCTAAGGTTCCCGCGGGATAGATTTGTTTTTGTTTTTCAAGGTATCACGCGGGCGGAAGCTAGTAGATTATTTGACTTTTCGTAGTAGCTCTGCCTTCAGCGCTGTAGGTTGTGGGTTCGATCCCAACCCAGGACAAACATTTGTACGATGAACGCAGATGGTTGTTCTGTGTCTGGGTGTTATTATTTAATCTATATATTTAAAATAAGTAATTAATTGGCTTATTCCCAAAGTACTCCATTCTTTTGTTCAAAAAAGATAAGAATCTCGAACATTAGTTCCCAATCTACTCCAAAGAATTATTATTAAAAAAAGGTAAAATAAAAATAGTGCGTTTAAGTTTTGAGACTACTCCATTCAAAACATCGAAACAAAATAATGTTTCATTCTACTCCATGAGATGAAGGAGTACAGTCTGTCACAGTATTTCTGTAACAAAATTAGGTACCTATGCTGGCAAAAGTTTTTTTCAAATTATTTAGGACGTTTACGTCTGCGGCAAATGGAATAAATTGTAAGTAGGTACTTCACTTCAACATCACTTAAGTACATACTTTTAACGCATTATTATTCAGAAAAAAACGGTAGCAAAAGAGATAAGTTTTGTTACACCCACGTATGTTAATGTTACAAGCAATTACCAAATTACAAATTATTTAATTTCTGAATATATTTTAAGGGGTTGTTCCTCGTGGCCAAACTATTTCGCCTAACTAGTTTGGCTACGAGGAATAACATTTCCTCATAGCCGAACTCGTGTCAAAATAGGAAAAGCAAGTACCTTACCTACAGTTATCTACAAAATGAAAATACCTCTGCAATACTTATGATGTCCTGGTACTTAAAACATTATTATTTATCCATTTGTCATGAAGGATGAATTAATTATGTCTTTTAGATAATTTAGCAAAGCCATTTTTGCAACATTATTTCGAAAACATGATTTGTCCAATGACGACAACGGATAAAATGTTTTGAAGTAAGTACCAGGACATCAAAACTATCGCAGAAGTATTTTGATTTAAGCAAGTAAAAAAAAACCTGTGCAACGTTTCTGATGTCCTGGTCTTTTAAAAAAATCCAAATCACAATTCACACATATTGCATAATTGCTATTGCCAAAAAGATAGATACTATGTATGAAACAAAAAACAAATTAGGCGAAAAATAATAAAGAAGAAAAATAGGTTTATTGTAAAATATAAATAAATAAATAAATATGATCACGACTGTAATCCCCGGGCTCGGTAGATATCTCCTCAGATCTTTAGTTACTTAGATGTTTGAGGTTTATTGTACTATTAAAATATGTATTTCTTAAGCTGACTGTACGTCAGTTACCTTGTGGAGTAAAATGCGAAACAAATCAGTATGCTAAACACTAATATTAAATGTTTGGAGTAGTTTGAGAACGAATGTATGAGATAATTATTTTTGGACACCAGTAGGGTGGAGTCGAATTTAACTAAATAAACAATATTTTATTCGTGGAGTAGTTTGAGAATATTTCTTGGAGTACTTTGAAACTAAAACGTGGAGTACTTTGGGAATAAGCCAATTAATTAATCTATCGACCATCGGTTCCCAAAGTACAAGCTTTGCTTAGTTTGGGGCTAGATGGCGTTGTGTGAAATTTCCACCAATATTTATAGTTTGGAATAGCACATGGTCTACTTTTTATCACGGAAAAATGTACGGGAAGGATATATTTGTTTTTATTTTTCAAAGTACCACGCGGGCGAAGCCATGGGCGGAAGCTAGTACAATATACATTTGTCTACAGCCGCCTATAAACAAATTAAAGGCGGTAAAATAGTAATAAAACGTAGCAACTGGGTAATTCATGAGAATTAATTAGCATGTCGTAATCGTAAGACTTAGGTATATGTGGTACCATCGAGGCACCCGGATTTGATAAAATATTAGACTAGTACATATTTAAGTTAGTGGTTACTAGCTTCTGTCCACGGCTTCGCCCGCGTCCTACCTTAAGGTAACGCTGAACGGATTTATATGAAATTTAGCACAGAAATAGATTATAGTCTGGAATAGCATATCTATACTTCTATACTAATATTATAAAGATATTTTTTTTGTATTTTTGTATATTTGTTTGTAACGAATAAACTCAAAAATTGCTGGTCCGATTTCAAAAATTATTTTAACATAAAATGCTATTTTATACCTGAGTAACTTAAACTATATTTTATGAAGGTACTTCGCGAGCAAAGCCGCGATTGAATAATAGCTTGCACTCTAAGAAGGTTCCATTCTTACTTTTTTAATATTTTATCCGACTTCAACCAAAAGGAGGAGGTTCTGAATTCGACTGTACGTTTTTTTTATTGTTTATTTCGCTATTATTGGTTTTTTTTGGTAGGTTGTCAATTATTGTACTTCAGAGTTACCCATTTTGATTCCTCAGGAATTGATTTTCCGTAAGTTTGAAAAAAATCTTATACCGCTTGTAATTATTTTGGTTTTTTTTAGTTATTTTGACCCACTGCTGGGCAAAGGTCTCTCCCAAATTTATCCAGTCATCCCCATTTTTACAAAAAAAAAATATATTTAAGTAAGTACCTACATTAAATTACCCCTAAAGTAAAATATAACTTCAAATGTAAATTCCTGGTTTGTAGATGACGATTAAAACGCTTGATTGAATCAATTATATTTATTTTCGGAGTAACATCTGACGTCAATATCTACGTGCTAATTAGATTATCGATACAAACAGCTGGCTAAAGGTTAACCGGTCGTTTAACTTAACCAATAGTTTCCAATTGATTAACCGACATCTTAAGTTCATACTTAGCCGTACCTATACTTTTTCATTTTGACTGGCTTCACAGCTCAGTTGGTAGTAGCTCTGCCTTCTGCGCTGTAGGTTGTGGGTTCGATCCCCACCCCGGACTAACATTTGTGTGATGAACGCAGATGTTTGTTCTGTGTCTGGGTGTTAGTATGTATTCTAAATGATATATTTACAAAACAAGTATTTAACTAATCTATCAGCTATCTGGTACCCATAGTACAAGCTTTGCTTAGTTTGGGGATAGATGGCGTTGTGTGAAATGTCCATTAATATTTATTTATTTATTGATTTTTTAAGGTATTTACTTTTTTACACTAACCATTTTTTGCGCTTTGCATGTTATTACAGATCACAGGCTTTATTCATTCCAAATTTCATCAAAATCCGCTCAGACATCAAAACATCTTTAAGGATAAGGAAGGCTTCTTTGTTCGTAAGTGGACAAAAAACTCCAAGAAGTCATAGGTTCAACCCCCGTTAGAAACACGTGATGTAAAGGCACCTGCCTAATAAAGCGTTAATCATATATTATTATTATATTTATGATAGGTCACAGGTGTTGGCGCTATTCATCTGTTGTTGGTGCGAAATGCTACTGGAATGGTGGCATAGTGGTAAAGCTGCTCGGGCATAGACGATCGGGAGTTCGAATCCCGGTTGTTCATAACATCGAAATGTTTTTTAATGTCAAAATCAAATGCAAATTCAAATCCAAATAGTCAAAAAGGCAAAAATATGAATGTTTAAAAATAATATCCCAACGAATAACAGTGTCTCGTTGGTAGATTAATGTAATTAGTTTAGAACTGATCGGAATCTTGCACAAAAACGCCATGGACCAAGCTGTTTTGAGATAATAGTAAAATGTTGGTTTAGTGGACAGTGTACTTTAATCCCCACAAGCCTGTCACAGTAATTGCTTCCTAGAATAGAATCACTGAAGTAAACAATACAATACATGAATCTTCTATGACCCTTAAGCGACGACCCAACCGACGCGGCTTAACTTCAAAGCGATCAAAAAAAAGTAGAGTCAAAAAGTCACAATAAAGTGAAATCTGAATTAATTTATGCTATTATTTAGACAACTATGACAAACATTAGGTATACGGCCCACGTGATGGTAGCCTATGGGCTCTTGCAAAACCAAAATACTACCGTACTTACTATACTCCAATTAATACAAAATAGGAATCTTTAGATGCACTTTAATCCTCTTGCCACAATGGTTCAAAAAAACTAGTTATACGATAAGAAAAAGTACAAAATACTTAGTTTATTTCATTAATCTGTACATTCAAAGATTATAACGGCGATGGGCTTGCAACCTGTACGGAACACTAACTACTCTGCAAAATGTAGGCATGTGCCAAATGTCATGTTCGGACGTGCCTCTGACTACTCTCTTTAGATATTCTCAAAAATCTAAGTCACAAGTGATCTGAGGAGATAGATATCTACCGAGCTTGGGGATTACAGTCGTGATCTTGTTTTTTTTTTATTCAAAGATTAAGTTTAATTTCAGCTTCCGACTGTGTCGAGCGTCACTGCCGCTTTCCTGCGTCGTTTTGTGGCACCTGTTTGAATGTAGCCTAAATTTTATGCATCAATTAAATGCATAGGTAGTTTCTAGCTTAGCGGGGTTTAATTGTAATTTCTGTGTTGACACCTTATTAAAATGGCCTAACTGGAAGTTGAATGCAAGTCACTGTAAGTAAACATCATTATAATGCGCCCTCCACACGTTAGGCGGGTTACAGTGCTTCACTGACCGTCGGTGCGCACGGTCGGTCCTGACGATACACACGGACCGACCGTCAGTTTGTATCATTCAGTGCTCTCCTGACCAACAAACTGACCAGATGAAAATTGATACAGACATCCGTCGTCGGTCCGTACGGTCGGTCCAACGATCGGTGCAGCACTGAACGCGTACATACGTTTCCATAGTGCGTCGGCCGACCGACGGTCGTATGCGCACGAGCTCGACCGACAGTCCTCGTACGCAGTGCGTAGCAATATACGCGTGCGTACGGTCGGTCCAGCACTGTACGAATTATGGATTTTCAAATTAATGACAAGCGCGACTGACATACGCACCGACGGTCAGTGAAGCACTGTAACCGGCCTTAGGCAAACACGACGCGAACGGTTTGCTTGTAGATGCTCGTTTTACTGAGAGAATATAACTACATTTAAAAAGCTAAACAGGAAACTGATTTCAATATTGTGTTAAGTAGAACATTACAATTGAAGATGGAATTTTTAGGAGTAAGTTTTAGGTGAAATGTATCAATTCCTAAGAGATCAAATTTATGTGTGTTTATATAAGTACCGTATTAACTAAAAAAAAATAGGTTTTCATTTGACAAAGATGATGACAGACAAAAAAAAACACATACAATCGGACATCTAGACACGCGGCAGCGTGTCAAGCCAAGTTCAAGCGAAGCGAACGGGCGATGCGCGCCTAGTGTAATATTACAGGAACCATTTGGGTGATTTTTCACCCCCTCGTAACTCAAAAACTATTTCACATAAACAAGTCAAATTTGGCTCATAGAACCTACCGAATCTTTTTTTCAATTCGGTAAAAATCATGACGCATTATTTTGTACGCGTTTGCCAATAGTGTAGATCCACCATAATACTGAATACTGTTAATTTTAAGATGTGGTGAAGAGAAACATAAAAGATGATAAAACCGCAGAGTATAATAAATGCCATTCTAGTAAAAAACTGACCCGTAAAAATATGGTGCCGAAAACCGACTTGCAACTTAAGAGCCTTTTGTTGATTAAAGTAGGTATATTATTTTTTGTCTCGGAACGAATAGTAACTACTTGCAAAAGTACCGTAAAAGGTTTGAAAGCCAGGGTTCAATGACCCGACTAATTACATCTGTTTTACCGCGTAAAGTTCATTTCCTTGTTTACCTATTGACGTCAGAGAGAAATTGTATCCTTCCCATCTCTCAAAACCCGTTTAAAATAAGTAGTTTCGTATCATAATCGAGATTATAATACAACTCACTTCTTTTTATATGGCATCAGTCTTTCTTGATGGATATAAGAGTAGAGGTAGACCTAAGAAAAGATGGATGGACTGTGTGAAAGACGATATGTGTAGGAAGGGAGTGACTACTGAGATGACGGATGATAGGGGAGAGTGGAGGAAGAGAACCTGTTGTGCCGACCCCACCAGTGGGATAAGGGCAGGAAGATGATGAGTCTTTCTTGAGATAAATTTTGTCTGTGGCAAGTGTTTAAATTAGTAATTTTCACAAATATAGTCAAATTGTCAAGACAGTTTCGAACAAAAGATGACTGCTTTGTTCAAAGTTCACGGGATTTTTTCCGATGAATTTAGCAAGGAACTTATTTTACAGTCGCGTCAAGAACTCGGGCTTTATTGGAAAAGTAACCACCAAAATTACACAATAAAACTCAAAATAACACGAGAAAAAATATATTAACTAGAGCAATAAAGTTGACAGTCGAATTCATCGCAGAAAATCTAACTTTTCACTTCTCTTCTTTATTCTGGCCTCATTACTTCTTCTTTATTTATGGCGTTTGTCTCTTTTGATATAAGTATATATATTTGCAAGTGCCAAAGTGTTTTAAATGAGTAGGTAGGTAGTATTGCCAATTTTACAATCAAGTAGTAATTTTACGATCTGCAGAAATTTGTTCCGTTGGTCTGGGTGTTTTCTATGTATAATAAAAAATATCTATCTATGTACATAATATGTATTAAATATATCAGTTATCTAGTACCCATAACACAAGCTTTGAGTAGCTTACTTTGGGACTAGATGATGCTGTGTGGATTGTAAAAAAAAAAAAAAGTAGTTATAGTCAGTTTTAAACAAAAGATACCTGTTATGTTATTATTTTTGGAAATTTTTCTGATTGATTTAGAAAGGAACTTTCACTTTAATTCAATCTCACACCCATATCAAGAACTCTGGCTTTATTGGAAAAATAACAAACAACCAAAATTACACAATAAAACACAAAATAAGAAAAATAAAAAAAAATATGATCACGACTGTAATCCCCAGGCTCGGTAGATATCTCCTCAGATCTTTAGTTACTTAGATCTTTGAGGATATCTAAAGGGGGTAGTCAGAGGCAAGTCCAAACATGACATATGGTACATGCCCACATTTTGCACAGTAGTTAGTATTCCGTACGTGACAGGTTGCAAGCCCATCGCCGCTTATAAGAATACTAACCTATGACACACACCTTCGAATTTTTGGTTCTAGGGTATGCCGGTTTCCTCACGATGTTTTCCTTCACCGTTTAAGAGCACTGGCATTGCGCACATACATTTTTCGAATGGAAAAACTCATTGGTGCACGACCAGGTTTGAACCCACGACCTTCGGATCGTGAGGCCGGGGTGCTACCACTGCACCACCAGCGCTCACTATTTATCAAAATAACACGAGAAAAAATTAAAGATCTAGAACGATAAATTCTCAATCCAAAACAGTTACTGGGAAAAGATTCTAAGAAAAGGTTACAAACAACAAACAAACATAATTAGGTACTTTCGCATTTTATAATATTAGTACCTGGGTGACCGAGCTTTGCTCGGGTTTTTTTTTGGTAAACGATGTTTTCTAAAAATGAAACCTAGCTAGATCGATTTATCGCCCCCGAAACCCCCTGCATACTAAATTTCATGAAAATCGCTGGAGCCGTTTCCATAAAATTCGTTTCCGTGAAATATATATATATATATATATATATATATATATATACACAAGAATTGCTCGTTTAAAGGTATAAGATTTAGTAGGTACTAGCTTTTGCCCGCGACTTCACCAACGTTGAATAGTTACTTTAAAAAGTATTTTAATTTTTTTAGGATTCTTATACTCGTATTACACTTAACTTTCAACCCTTTCAATATATTTTGCAATTATAAGTAGCCTATGTCCTTTCTCAAGTTCTGGTCTACCTTTGTGCCAAATGTAATAAAAATCGGTTCAGGGCTATAAGCGTGAAAGCGTAACAGACAGACAAAGTCATTTTCGCATTTATAATTTAGTATGGAAAGATGGGTAGGTTACAAGAAGAGTCTTGCTACTGTAGTATGTAATAGGTTGGTTAACACCTATCTAGTAAATTACATAACTAAATTACCTAAGATGAAAGGAGATTGACGAAACAGGTGCATAAGGAGAGTGTGAATGTGTCCAGGTCATGAGTACCCTAAACCGACGCGCATGTATGAAGAATGTAATGAGAGTGAATGAAGCAAGAGGTATGTCAGGATCGTAGCAAGTGGAGATCCGTGCTCTGCCTACCCCGTCGGGAAACAGGCGTGATTTTATGTATGTATGTATGTAAATTACCTAGTTACTTTTCTTATGTTTTTAACTTTCTTCCTGCCCTTTTCTCACGCTATGTGGGGTCGGCACAACACGTTTTCTTCTTCCATTTCCCTCTATCATCCGTCATCTCAGTACTCACTCCTCTCTTACTCATGTCATCTTTCACACAGTCCATCCATCTTTTCTTTGACCTACCTCTACCCCTGTATCCACACACATTCATACCTAACACTCTCCTCGTCACATGACATGCATCTCTCCTCATAACGTTTCTTGTTTTAAGTAGTAAAATTATAGTTCGTTTTCTAGTATCATCTTAAACTGTACCCAAAGGCCTGTTTACCTTACGGTATTACAACTATCTTACAAGTATACCTACTGTAGCTAAAGACTGACCTCAGCCTTTGAAAACAAAAAGATTAGACTTGAATTTAATTATTTAACAAGTGCTTTGTAATGTTGTGATTCGCTTTACGATACAAAGTAATGTGGTTATATGAGTCTAATTAGATCTTCACTGATACACACTTACTTTGTTATGTAATTTACTTAATTAGGTATTATTTACTTATCTTTTTACAACCAAATTATAAATTCTTTCACAGAAAAAAATACAAATATTACATGATCACGACTGCAATCCCTAGGCTCAGTAAATATCTCCTCAGATCGCTACTAGTTACTTATATTTTTGAGGATTTCTAAAGAGGGCGGTCAGAGCCACGTTTGAACATGATATTTGGCACATGCCCACATTTTGCACAGTGGGTACTTAGTATTCTTGACATTCCTTTATAAACTCTCCAATCCAAGGAATCCAGGGTCTGAAGATGTTCACCTGCATTTCTTCAGGATGCACCTTCAGGAGACTGAAGCCCTGATATAATTTTGAAAATGCGATTAATTTTGAGAGTTAGGTATATAGATAAAGCACTAACCTTGGCTAATACCTGCAAAAAGAGGGTACAATTCTGTGAAAAAGCGTTAAGTGACGTGCGAAGAATTGTCCTGTGGAATATTTTGGAGAACGCTTTGTGAATGTATACTAAAAACTTCTCCATTTTTAATGGCCCAATGGTTTCATTGCGGTTTCCTGAGTTTGTAACTTTTTAGTTTAACTTAGGTACCTACATACCTCTAGCCCTACTACTATTTAAGTTCAATCGCAGAATACTTCTGTTCTAGAGATAAAACGACCCATTAGTGACATGATGAGACATAATTAAAAGAAATTGAGATAATGAATTATGTAAAGCAGAAGTTAAACGTAACAAAAACAGAAAAAGGAGTTCAAGAATGGACTGAAAATAGATATTTACCAGCATAAAAAAGCATATTTATTGAGTCCATATTATAGAAAAGCTAAAGCTTAAGTCATTCAAAAAATTTGTGTTTATTAGAAAGAATGAAAGAAAATAACTTAATAAAGATACACAGAAAACAACCTATTTAAAAGATTACACAGCAACGGTAAAACACTAAAAATAGGAATAAAATACATAAGAAAAATAAAAACATTCAATTGAGGAAGAATATTTATGCAGTTATATGCAACACTGGCATACCTAATATTCTCGCGAACCAATCAGCAAGTGGAGTATCCAAAAAGTTATTTTAAAATTCATTAAAGGGTAACGAAAAAGTGACATTTATGTCATTGACGACCTCAGTGGCGCAGCGGGCAAGAGTCCGCCTGCGAAGCAAGAGGTTACGGGTTCGATTCCCGCCTCGGAAATTTGTGTACGATCTGCAGAAATTTGTTCCGTTGGTCTGGGTGTTTTCTATGTATAATAAAAAATATCTATCTATGTACCTATCATGTATTAAATATATCAGTTATCTAGTACCCATAACACACAAGCTTTGAGTAGCTTACTTTGGGGCTAGATGATGCTGTGTGGATTGTCCAGCATTATTTATTTATTTATTTATTTATTTATTTATTGGCAGAGAAAACGTCATGGTAGGCATTTTGTTTTCGTCGATAATTGACGTCATCTCTCCCAACGATAATAAATCTCACTTTTCCGAAAAGCGACATATGACACACTGTTATAATATGTCATTAACATAAAAGATACGCCACAGGGCGTCTCTGTTATTGAAAAGTTGAACAGGCTCTAGCAGTAAAGTACTTGTCATAAAGTACGTCATTGAAGTAAAAACACTGATCGCTGATCAGAAACGACCTCGATGCTGAGACAAGGGATATGTTAGGTATTCCACGAAAAGTTGTCTGATAAAACGAACTCTGTTTAACGAAATATAAGACACTAGCTTCTGCACGCGGCGTCGCCCGCGAAGTACCTACATAAAATATAGCCTATGTTCATCCTGAAAGTTCATTCTACACATTGGTGAAAGAATTTTTCAAATCGGTTCAGTAGTTTCGGAGCCTATTCATTTCAAACAAACAAACAAACAAACAATCAAAGTTTTCCTCTTTATAATATTAGTATAGATTAGAGTGCTGGTGGTGTAGTGGTAGCACCCCTACCTCACGATCCGAAGGTGGGTTCAAACGTGGTCGTGCCTTTAACCTTTACGTTTTTCTCTTAAACGGTGAAGGAAAACATCGTGAGGAAACCGGCATACCCTAGAACTAAAAATTTGAAAGTGTTTTATAGGTTGGTGTTCTTAAAAGCGGTGATAGGCTTGCAACCGTCACGTCACTACTGTGCAAAATTTGGGCATGTGCCAAATGTCATGTTTGGACGTGCCTCTGACTACACTCTTTCGATATTCTCAAAGATCTAAGTCACTAGAGATCTTAGGAGGTATTTACCGAGCCTGAGAATTACAGTCGTGATATTGTTTGTTTTTTTTATGGGAAAAATTATTTTATATTTTTAAAGTAAATAATAGAAGAATGTATTTATGTACAGAATGTTATATACTAATAATATAGAGAGGAAAGATTTGATTGTTTGTTTGTTTGCATTGAATAGGCTCCGAAACTAATGGATCGAATTGAAAAATTCTTTCACCAATGTGTAGAATAAATTTTCAGAATGAATATAGGCCTTACTTTACGTAAGTACTTCGCGGGCGACGCCGCGGGCAGAAGCTAGTAGGTAAAATAATATTGAAAAAGACTTAGGGAATCATATTTTGAAACCGGAAATCAATTCACTTACTTATTAATGGTAAAAACCGATGGTCATTTTACTGCGAATTGATTTAATGTACTTATGTATAGGGAGTACTTAATAATAGTCAATAGTCAATAGTCAATAATCTTTATTCAGTTATATCACAAGGATCATTTTGAATCGTCTTACATACTAGGTGAGTCTAGTGTCAATTCCAGTCCTATCCCCAGTACGAGAAGAACTGGCAAGAAACTCGCTGGGCCCTAGCGCTTTTTTTGTATGATCCTTGTTAATTTTGTAAGGAATACCTAGCAGAGTTGGAGCTGATTCATCCCAAGCTTTTTTGTCATCTAAGTACTCTGATATTCTATAATAAGCTTTACGAGACAGGTTTTGTTTAATTACATTTTTGAATTTCGTAATCGATAAATCAAGCATGTCACTTGGGATCTTGTTATAGAAGCGTACACATTGCCCTATAAAGGATTTGCTTACTTTAGTGAGCCTAACCGTAGGAACAGCGAGTTTATTTTTATGTCTGGTATTAACATTATGAAAATCACTATTTTTCTTAAATAAATTAATGTTTTTATGAACATACATCAAGTTTTCATATATATACTGACATGGCATTGTCATAATGTTAATTTCCTTAAACTTCTCTCTAAGAGATTCTCTATATAATATTTAAAACACTTAAAGGAAAAGCTATTGTATGTACAAATACTTAGAAATCCTTATTTCCTAATTATAATACAAAGTCATAGTGATGTCCATACACTCATTGTGACTATAGTTCATCCTTTCCGAGTCATATTTTTAATAGTACATGTACCTACGACTGGCAATTCTATTCAATTCGATATTTTACCGTTATTTTATTAACTGGTGGAGTAGAGAGCGCTGGTGGTGTAGTGGTAGCACCCTTGCCTCACGATCCGAAGGTCGTCGGTTCAAACTTGGTTGTGCACCAATGAGTTTTCCTTTCGAAAAAATTATGTGTGCAATGCCAGTGCTCTCAAACAGTGAAGGAAAACATCGTGAGGAAATCGGCATATCGGTTTGTAAAAGTAGAATAATTACACTACAAATGTTGCTTACTGACCGAAACTTCCCATATTGATCATTTATAAGTACCTACCTTTTGGGGGTAATTTAAGGGTAGTTCACGTCAGCGGATGTTGTGTGATAAGTATCTTCATTTTACTCACCAAGTTTGTTTTTCCCTCAACCTGCCCCTTTGTCTACGTAATCATTGAAGACGCCGAGTAACTGGTCTGACGTATGTTTGGAGTCAGCGTTTGCGCATACAAGTAAGTATATAGGGTATCACACCCCGAGCGCTGCGCAGTGACACGCGCGCGCGGTCATTAATACACGCATGACAGAAGATTTTTTCTTTTTTTAAGATAGAATTTTATGTGTCAGTTTTGTGAGTTTTGGAATTTTTTTGGACATTTCGTACGAGTTTTTTAAAAGGTAATTTTTATTAAATTGATAAGTTAGTTATTTAATAATCATTAAGATTATGTTAAGAATAAGTAAGTATATTAAAAAAAAATATAAATTTAAAGTAAGATATAATAATAAATAATAATGTTGATATTTGATTAAATATTAATATAAGTTTATATAAAGGTAATTAAGGTCTGTAATTACTTATTAATATTGTATCAAAAAATATTTTGCTCAACTTCATTCTATTATAAAAACATTAAAAAAATATACCTAAACGCTAATTATCATCACGTATTGGTTTATGTCAAAAATTTTAATAACAATTAATCAAACCAAATTAAAAACTTAGTTATTACAAGCCTACCCTAGAACCAAAAATTCGAAGGTATGTGTCATAGGTTAGTATTCTTATAAGCGGCGATGGGCTTGCAACCTGTCACGTACGGAATACTAACTACTGTGCAAAATGTGGGCATGTACCAAATGTAATGTTTGGACTTGCCTCTGACTACCCCCTTTAGATATCCTCAAAGATCTAAGTAACTAAAGATCTGAGGAGATATCTACCGAGCCTGAGGATTACAGTCGTGATCATATTTTTTTTTTTTTTTTATGTGACTGACCATCCAACCTACAATAATAATAAAAATATTAATTTTTACTACCTACTGAACTTGGACATACATTTTAGAATACATAAATATTTTTTTTATAATATCTATACTAATATTATAAAGTTGAAGAGTTTGTTTGGTTGAACGCGCTAAGCTCAGGAACTACTGGTTCGAATTTAAAAATTATTGTTCTGTTGAATTAGTCCACACTCTAACGCTACGGACAATAGGAGCGAAGCATCAATAAATGTTGCAAAATCGGGAAAAAATATATTAACTACTAGCTTCCGCTCGCGGCATTGCCCGCGATGTACCTAAAATATAGCCTTTTTTTTTTTTTACCCAGAGGAAATCCTTTATGGATACCAACGGCCCGGGGGGGAGCCAGAAGGTTATGTCAGACTCCTGATACTGACTAAAACCTCTGGGGTGTTCCGCTTTGCGCTTACGGGGCGAGATCGTTGCTTACTTCCGCAACCTAAAATATAGCCTATCTTCATTCTACACATTGGTGATTTAATTTTTCAAATCGGTCCAGTAGTTTCGGAGCCTATTCAATGCAAACAAACTAACAAATCTTTCCTCTTTTTATTATTAGTATAGAAAACGCACAGACAAAGTTGCGTGAGAGTCAGCTAGTTTTATATAAATCAGCAAAACAAGATGTGAATTCAGATATTTTTATTACCTAGCGCCATATTTCTAGACCAAGGATTTCTTACCACAATGCCATCTCGAGGAAGTAAGGATGTCAGTTAGGTTATTCGGAAGTGAACAATCATTTATAAACTAAACTAGCTTCTGCCCGCGGCTTTGCCCGCGTGAAAAACAAAAACAATCTATCCCGTGGGAACCGTACATTTTTTCGGGATAAAATGTAGCCTATGTGTTATTCCAGACCATAATCTATACCTGTGCCAAATTTCATTCAGATCCGTTCAGCCGTTTTAGCGTGAAAGAAGTAACAAACATACATTCATACAAACTTTCGCGTTTATAATATTAGTAGGATAAGTAAATTGAGCCGACTAGGGAATGTCTGACTGATAATCACAGCCATGATTTCTTCCATAAAAAAACTAAAGACTGTTCAATGATATAATAAATACTTAATCCTACTCGTACTAATATTTTAAACATGAAACGTAGCCGCTCAGTAGGTCTACCATGAGTTTTCACAATCTACACTCGCTAGCGACTGTAGTTAAAATATGTATGAAATCTTATACAGCGCCTCTAGCGGATAGTTGGGTACTAAAACGCAACATAGTTAACACTATTCTACATCACACCGTACTACAGCGACTGTAGTTTGCGCTTTATTAATTTGCTTAGAATTTGGTACCATGAGTAACAATTTCGACAGATGTCATAGTAACGTACTATTACTACTGTAGTAACGTCAGCCGATCTGAATGTGACAACTCATGGTAAACGTACAGGCTCCAACGAAAGCCAAAGGATCTCGCATACATCAACATACTCCCAACACATTATTTAACACTCTTTTTCTTCGTAGTCGGGTAAAGAAGCATGGCAACGGGATGAGTTGACCTAATGCATATTTGAATCGGTCAACTCATCCCGCTGTCAAAAAAAACAAAAAGGAATGTATTATTTGAAATTTGTGTACACACGTGAACAAAAAGGTCTTGCGAACTTATTTGTTGAGTCTTTGAAGTTTAGTATTACTATAATATTGCTAAGTGCTAAGTGTAGTTTATCTTCAGATAATATTACTGTCATTTTTGTTTCCGTAACGGGTTTTTATTGTGAATGGACAATTTATTTTTAAACATTGATGAATCGGTGCTAATTGAAGATTTTTGTTTATGGCAAAGTCTACAAACATTTTGGATTTTAACGCTTTTAACAAAAAACATTCTTTTTAAAGATATTTCATGTATAGGTACAATAAAATTTAATTTAAGTAGTAGGTACTTAGGTATTGTACCTTGTAGGTATAGCTAGTTGAAGTGTTTTCGAATATTGATGTTCCTAAACATACAACCTACGTACTTAGCTCACAGCTCAGTTGGTAGTAACTCTGCTTTCTGCGCTGTAGGTTGTGGGTTCGATCCCCACACAAGGTAAATATGTAATGAACACAGATGTTTGTTCTGTGTCTGGGTATATGAATTCTATGTATGAGTAAGTATTTATAATATATTTTTTTCATAATTTATTCGTTATCGGTTCCTCTAATACAAGCTTTACTTAGTTTGGGGCTAGATGGCGTTGTTTGAAATGTCGACCTATTTTTATACCTACCTGTAGGTAGGTATAAAAATATATATGTATATGTTGTATGTATACAATAATGTATGTTTCACTGACCAAAAATAAACTAATTAATTAATTGTTCTGAGAGAATTAGGTGTAATAGGTGTGTATATAATATAAATACATAATTAATATTTATACTAATATCATAAAGCGGAAGAGTTTGTTTGAGAGGAAGTACTAATTCGAATTCAAATATTATTGTGGCATGTTGTATAACATCACGCTACGACCAATAGGAACGGACCAATAAAAAATGTCGCAAAAACTGAAAAAAATATTACTTAAAACGCGTTAAGTTGCGCGATCTAACGAGATAATCAATACTTCTTTACTAATATTATAAAGAGAAAAGTTTTGTATGCAACGAATAACTACTGAAACGATTTCAAAAATTCTTTCACCATTAGAATGCTACTTATCCCTGAGTAACATAAGATATATTAAAAAAAAAAAAAAAAAAAAAATATGATCACGACTGTAATCCCCGGGCTCGGTAGATATCTTCCTCAGATCTTTAGTTACTTAGATCTTTGAGGATATCTAAAGGAGGTAGTCAGAGGCACGTCCAAACATGACATTTGGTACATGCCCACATTTTGCACAGTATTCCGTACGTGACAGGTTGCAAGCCCATCGCCGCTTATAAGAATACTAACCTATGACACACACCTTCGAATTTTTGGTTCTAGGGTATGCCGGTTTCCTCACGATGTTTTCCTTCACCGTTTAAGAGCACTGGCATTGCGCACATACATTTTTCGAATGGAAAAACTCATTGGTGCACGACCAGGTTTGAACCCACGACCTTCGGATCGTGAGGCCGGGGTGCAACCAATGCACCACCAGCGCTCTCTATTTATCAAAATTATCTATATTTTATATATAAAAAATAGAGATATTTTTGTGTACTTTTGATACTACTTATGTGAAGCCGGGGCGTGTTGCTTGTCTATATCTACACCAATATTTTAAAGAGGAAAAATTTGATTGTTTGTTTGCATTGAATAGTCTCCGAAACTACTGGATAGATTTCAAAAATTCTTTCACCAATGTGTAGAATGAACTTTCAAGATAAATAAAAGCTATAAAAACTCATGTAGGTTCTTCGCGTGCAACGACGCGAGCGGATGCTAGTAAATTATAAATTAAATATAATCACGAACACAATTTATATTATTTTTTCCGTTTAAATTATAATTCAACCAAATCATGATTTATAGTTGTTAGTATATTATTAGACCTTGACATATAATTTATTGGTCCTTCAAACTGCTACTTCAGTGGTCTTTCTGTATTTTCCATGGGTTCCACACCATGGTCTTAGCGTTTTTTTACTTATTCATACTTTAGACTGGCCTTTCAGCTCAGTTGGTAGTAGCTCTGCCTTCTGCGCTGTAGGTTGTGGGTTCGATCCCCACCCAGGGCAAACATTTGTGAGATGAACACAGATGTTTATTCTGTGTCTGGATGTTATTGTGTATGTATTTACAAAAACTCTCAGCTATCTGATTCTCATAGTACAAGCTTTGCTTAGTTTAGGGCTAGATGGCGTTGTGTGAATGGTGGTAAGAAAATAAAATTAGCGGATTTTCTGCGGTGTATTTGCCTGACAACTACGTCGCTCTGGTTTTAATATGTTTTCTCGTGTTATTTTGAGTTTTATTGCGTAATTTTGGTGGTTATTTTGCCAATAAAGCCCGGGTTCTTGACGCGAGTGTAAAGTATGTGAATTAGAGTGAATAGTTCTCTTCAAATTCCATCGGAGATAATCCCGAAAATTTTCAACAAAACAGCCATCTTTTGTTTAAAATTGACTTGACTACTTGACTATGACTCTGTGACGTTGACAATACTTATAAATAAATACACTTGACACTGGCAAAATTGTTCTCTAAGAGACAGATGCCATAATTGAAGAAGAAATAAAATTAGCTAATGTTTTTATATAAATAAAAACGAAAGAAGAAGAAATGTTTTCATGTTTTTTTGAGCTACAGAAGTCTAAACAACATGTCATGCTACTACCAATTTTTTTATTCATCATATAAAATCACTATATTAAAAAACAAAGTCCTCTGCTGTCACAATCTATCTGTTCGCAATTAACTCAAAAACGACTGCACCGAATTTCATGCTGTTTTCACCAATAGATACAGTGGTTCTCGAGGAAGGTTTTAGTATATAATTTGTTAAGGTCGCGATAACCAATCAGCTAGTTAAGGATACATTTTTGTGCCTTGAGAGTATCCGCTGTCTACAACATTGCCAATGTAAACTGTCATAATTCATCTTAGGACGGTTTCGACCAAACTAGTTGCGCTATCTTTAGAATAAATCGTAGTTATCGAAGAGTAAACTGACACAATTTATTTGCATTTGACATTACTTCTTCTTCCTGCCATAACGTCATAACGTTAGAAAAGGGCATTATATATGTGGCGTCGGCACCACACGTCTCCTTCTTATATTCCCTCTATCATCCGTCATCTCAGTACTCATTCCTTTCTTACTCATATCATCTTTCACACAGTCCATCCATCTTTTCTTTGGCCTACCTCTACCCCTGTATATCTATATATATATCCATCCACATTCATACCTAACACTCTCGTCACATGACAATCATCTCTCTTCATAACATGCCCATACATTTGACATTACATCATTTTGAAAACAGTTTTACTTACCAGAAATTGGTCATGTCTTAGTGTTAAGACACTTTAGTAAGTTTTCAATATTGACACATTTCTTGGGCATGTACTAAATGTCATGTTTGGACGTGCCTCTGACTACCCCCTTTAGATATCCTCAAAGATCTAAGTAACTAAAGATCTGAGGAGATATCTACCGAGCCTGGGGAATCCCCAGCGTATATTAATATATATATATATATATATATATATTAATAGACGATCGATATATATATTTATATCTATTTATAAAATAACTTGTTTTGGTATTTATACATTGAAGTTATTGGCCCGGACACAGACGTTAGGTTCCAATTAAATATAATTATATATTTACTAAATAAAATTATTTAATAGGATAATTTTAAATCGCCATTCATCGAATTCAGTTAATTTTTCCGGATTTCTTTTTGGAAAGTTTGTGAAGGTGTTTTAATTCTTTAATTTATACATTTTTTTTCTCGAATATAACCATATAACACCGGGTCACAGAACAAACTGTGCTCATCGAACAGTGTTCATCGCACAAATTTTTGTCCTGGGTGGGGTTCGAACCCACAACCTGCAGCGCAGAGGGCAGAGTTCCTACCAACTGAGCTGTGAGGCTAGTCAAAAAATGGATCTTGACTACAGGCTTCCTAGCCACATTTTGCTAATACACAACGTGATCATCCACGTGAGGTTTCATCAAAAAAAGTCCTGCAATTATTTGGTAGTTATCTTTATCTATAATTTGGGTTTGCGTCGAGAGCTATGGCCATTAATAAAATTATAAGATCATAAAACAGATCTAGTATTGTTTCAAGTTACTTAATAAGTATAATAGCGATGTTATTACGCGTTTTTTTGTTATTTTTTTTATCAGTTTCGGTTCAGCAATTTTAAATTCAATGTTGTCTACAATTGACACGATATTCTCATATTTGTTATGGTATGTTGGAGGCCTTAAGGTGGTTTAATCCTCTAAATAAAAGAAAAACGCCTTAATATCCAAAATCGACAAACGCTAAAATAGACACTTTTCTAAGTTGGTCATGCGTCATGCGCAGACGCCGCAAACTTTTTCGATCTTAACCCTCACGGCCGTCTCGCGGGGGTCACACAATTATGACCACGGTCAAAGACTGACATAATTATGGTATTTTCCTGTTAATTAGATTTGACAGTTACCTATAATCACCAATAATTCACTGTCATGTGCAAATAATAACTCAAAGTGTAGGTAATAATTTTCATGGCCCATCAATATATGAAATATTACTGATGGTAACCTATACCTAACAATCAGTCTAACAATTAATTCAGTATACACATACATTTTGCTATTATCTTGATTGCATGAGTATCTACTCTACCTACTAGCAAGTTAAGTATTCACTTCTCAGTTTTCTGAAAATAAAACCTAGTTAGATCGATTTATCGCCCCCGAAACCTCGTGCATACTAATTTGAAACGGATGAACGGATCTGGATGAAATTTGGCACAGATATAGATTATAGTCTGGAAGAACACATAGGCTACATTTTATCCCGGAAAAATGTACGATTCCCGCGGAATATATTTGTATTTGTTTTTCAAGGTACCACGCGGGCGAAGCCGTTGGCGGAAGCTTGTAATATACATACATACAAGAATAGATAAGTCATGTCACTAGTTCATTCAAACTAGTTTACTGCAAGGGTTAACTTACATCTCAGAGACTCAACAAAATAAAAAAAATAAAAAAAAAATATGATCACGACTGTAATCCCCAGGCTCGGTAGATATCTCCTCAGATCTTTAGTTACTTAGATCTTTGAGGATATCTAAAGGGGGTAGTCAGAGGCAAGTCCAAACATGACATTTGGTACATGCCCACATTTTGCACTGTAGTTAGTATTCCGTAAACGTCACTCAATAAAATATCTACGAATAATCTAAATTTTCGAAAAATTTTACTCTTTCATAAGTACTTACCTGCGCCGTATTTTAGTATTTTTGTTATAACATTAGCACGATCAAAATGTATCCATGCTATAACTTACAATGTCGCAAATATCAAAGTTAAGCGTAATATAAAACATATTAAATTAATTGTATATAATTTTCACACCAAGGTCTATTAAAGTTCCTGCGATTTGCGTAGAGGAGCAAAAAATATGAATTATAGCTTCATTGAATCGTTGGTCGGATCAATATATATGTATAGCAATTAGTTTTATAGCTTTACTAAACGAACTCACCGCGATTTTGTTTAGGGCCTTACCACAAGCTCTTACAAACTATCATGTTTCAGAAACGTCACATTTCCATCTTGAAGTAACATTACTTTAAATTTTTTTTATAGTTCATCGTACGACATATCAAAATTATTAGTTATGTTTTTACTCTGGTACAAAAGAAATAAAATTCCGAAATATTATTTTGTATGTATGTGGCTTCTTTTAGCACTAGAGTCCAAACGGCTAGACAAATTTTGACAAAATAAAATGTCGTTAGATTTTTGTATTACTAGAGTGCCATGATGCAAAAATGACAAAAATCCAAGATGGCGGATGTGAGAAGTTTTTTTCAATGACTTTCGGGTGGTTTTCTTATAAGTTCTTGTATAATTCAATATCAAACCCGTTGCACCCTATAAAACGCGTTCACACTAGTGACAAACTGTCGTGACTATGTCTCCATAACGTAACAAACACATGACATTTTGAAAAGCCTTTTCAGGGACTTTTGGAAGCAGTCACGGCAAAATGTTACAAGTGTGGATGGACACTTATAGGTAGAATTTTATGAATTGCATAGTGCACCTCTATAACTCAAAAAATCCTCCAATTTTCAGCTTTCTAGCTTCAGCGATTACAACTGGTCAGTCAGATTAAAGTTGCTACGACTATAATTTAATGAAAAAAAAATAAAAATAAATATAATCACGACTGTAATCCCCGGGCTCGGTAGATATCCTCCTCAGATCTTTAGATACTTAGATCTTTGAGGATATCTAAAGGGGGTAGTCAAAAGCAAGTCCAAACATGACATTTGGTACATGCCCACATTTTGCACAGTGGTTAGTATTCTGTACGTGACAGGTTGCAAGCCCATCGCCGCTTATAAGAATACTAATGACACATACCTTCGAATTTTTGGTTCTAGGGTATGCCGGTTTCCTCACGATGTTTTCCTTCACCGTTTAAGAGCACTGGCATTGCGCACATCAATTTTTCGAATGGAAAAACTCATTGGTGCACGACCTACCACTACACCACCAGCGCTCTTCATAATTTAATGGTATAATGAAACCGGTAACCGGTACTCTGTCTCAGCCAGTTCAATGAAAGACGTCAATTTTACTATTAATTTTCAAAATAACGGCGCAACATACCATTATTATGTTACTAGCTTCCGCCCGCAGCTTCGCCCGCGTATTACCTACATTAGTACCTATTTTCACCCTGAAAGTTCATTGTACATAATGGTGAAAGATTTTTTTAATTCGGTGGATGACCGAGCTTTGCTTGGTTTTTTTTATACGACGGTTGTTTAACAACGCCATCTATTGTCAAATAACTTTAGTGTTGTTCTGTCGGTAAAACAGTAGCAGTTGTTTATTGTATTAGTAGTTAATTGCGTCTTAAACGGTGAAGGAAAACATCATGAGGAAACCGGCATACCCTAGAACCAAAAATTCGAAGGTGTGTGTCATAGGTTAGTATTCTTATAAGCGGCGATGGGCTTGCAACCTGTCACGTACGGAATATTAACTACTGTGCAGAATGTGGGCATGTACCAAATGTCATGTTTGGACTTGTCTCTGACTACCCCCTTTAGATATCCTCAAAGATCTAAGTAACTAAAGATCTGAGGAGATATCTACCGAGCCCGGGGATTACAGTCGTGATCATATTTATTTTTTATTTTATAGTTAATTGCTTGAAAACACGGATAAAGACGTTTTCTAAAAATGAAAATAGGTAAATGCCTACCATTAACCGGTGGAGCTAGAAACTGAGCTACGAGACCAGTTATTTATTATTTAACTTTTGACAACAAACCGGTTTTAATTTTAATTGAAGATAGCACATCGCCATATTTTACGATTATACTACATTCTATTCATTTTCAATAACAACCCTATAAATTATTTACGCAGATGTTATAATATAAAAACTAATACTTTTTACATATATTATATTAAACTAATATAATAAAAATATGAATAATTTATAATTATTATTAAAAATGCGAATGTAACTCTATGTTACCTTTTCGCGACCAAATGGCTGAACGGATCTTAATGAAACAGCAAGGAGATAGATTGTATTCTGGGAATGGACATAAAACTACATTTGGTCTAAAAAAACAAAAGATTGAATTTGAACACTGACAGGGCGCAATGGCGCTCATTAGGGGAGGCCTATGTCCAACAGTGGACTGTTCGTAGTACTAGTTATTCTGTGGTTATAGGCTGATGATGATGATGTATGTGGATAAAGTCGCGGGCAACAGCTAGTCTATATAATATATTTATATATTATCTATATATATAAAAATGAATTGGTGTTCGTTAGTCTCGCTAAAACTCGAGAACGGCTAAACGGATTTATCTTATCTTGGTCTTGAAATGTTCGTGGAGGTCTAGGGAAGGTTTAAAAGTTAAGGAAAATTCGAATAACTGCCGGGAAAACCCTAACAATAGCCCTTTTCTATTTCCCATACAAACGTTTTCTAAATAAGTACGAAGTCTGCCGGGTCAGCTCGTATAATATAAATATTTAAAATAGCTAGTAAATAGACTTGGGTTTTATCTACGGTTAAGCAATTTTAAACTTTAAACCTTTCTTAATCTCCTTCCTTTGGGATAAAAAAAAATCTATGTCCAGGGGCCTTACCACGAAGTCTTCCAGAACGATTCCATAAAACGTCACGAAGTTACACTACTTCAATACAATTTGCATAGGTCATGGTACGAAATAACAATGTAATACTAATTCGGTTATGTATTATGATTTCGTGGTGAGGCCCCAGGTCATAATTTACGTTCACTCCTCATCTATATCCGTTCATATGTTACAGATAAAACACACAAACTTTCGCATTTATAAATTAGTATAGTATACGTCTTCTTCTTCTTCTTCTTCAATTATGACATTTGTCTCTTAGGGAACAATTTCGCCAGTGTCAAGTGTATTTATTTATAAGTATTGTCAACGTCACAGAGTCATAGTCAAGTAGTCAAGTCAATTTTAAACAAAAGATGGCTGTTTTGTTGAAAATTTTCGGGATTTCCTCCGATGGAATTTGAAGAGACCTTCTAATTCACTCTAATTCACATACTTTACACTCGCGTCAAGAACCCGGGCTTTATTGGCAAAATAACCACGAAAATTACGCAATAAAACTCAAAATAACACGAGAAAACATATAAAAACCAGAGCGACGTAGTTGTCAGGCAAATGCACCGCAGAAAATCCCAAGATTCACTTTACTTAAAATTATTTTTGAAGAGAAGACAAGATTTCATTGCACGTCAAAATAATTAATTTAATTTTAAGCTGTCAATGTTCAAGGTACTATCGAAAATTTTTGCAATAATATAATTAATATTTAATTTTGTTGTTCTCCCAAAATAGTGTTTTTCGTTTAAATTGATGAGCCAGATGGAAGGACATTACGAAATGCAGATTATAATAATTATATTTAACTACATATATTTTATTTTACAAAAAACGTGCGTGAGTTAGTGCATTTAGTATCTTAAAATCAGTGACATAAAGTTTAAAGTACGATTATTCGAGAAATACATTCGATAATCATTTAGCATTTTTTTGATACCTAGATTTTTTGTTAAACGTCACGTTGTTACTAAATTTCATCAAAACTAGTTCAGCTATTAGGTACAGCTTAATTGAGTAAAATCATTCAACGTTTACAGTTATACATATTATACGATGATATAAAATACATGTGAAACATGAGCTATCTAAGGACCGTTACAAACGATCTGTAGATAGCTCAACTGATCCAGATCACAAGATGAAAGCGTATTTAAGACGCTGGCGGCATTACCACGTTGAATGGTAATGCTGATACGTTACCAAATAAAGACCCTGGTCCTTATTTAATAAACATTACAAATTGTAAAATACAATTCATTGTAACCGGCTACAATTCTACAAGTTTCTGTTTAATAAAAAATTACGATTTACAAATTTGTAATGGTGAAAAATTTTCAAAATTGTAAAATTGTTACTACAATCCTACTAATATTATAAACGCGAAAGTTTGTAAGAACGTACGGGTGTATGTTTGTTACTCTTTCACGCGGATCTGGATGAAATTTGGCACAGATATAGATTATAGTCTGGAATAAATAGCACATAGGCTACTTTTTATACCGGAAAAATGTACGGTTCCCGTGGGATACTTAGTGTATGTTACATTTTATCTGTTCCTCTATAACGCATTGGATAATTATCTGTTATGTTATTCTGAGTTTAATAAACTGAATTTGAATTTTGAATTTGAATTTTGTTTTTTTTTTCAAGTTACTACGCGGGTGAAGCCGTGGGCGGAAGCTAGTTCTGCATATTTGTAGGTTTTAGTAGCACTTGTCATAAAATTTGACAATATTGTCACTTTTTCACAGTAAACTTGTAAGGTTTACAAGGGATTTTCTGCGGTGTATTTGTCTGACAACTACGTCGCTCTGGTTTTTATATGTTTTCTCGTGTTATTTTGAGTTTTATTGCGTAATTTTGGTGGTTATTTTGCCAATAAAGCCCGGGTTCTTGACGCGAGTGTAAAGTATGTGAATTAGAGTGAATAGTTCTCTTCAAATTCCATCGGAGATAATCCCGAAAATTTTCAACAAAACAGCCATCTTTTGTTTAAAATTGACTTGACTACTTGACTATGACTCTGTGACGTTGACAATACTTATAAATAAATACACTTGACATTGGCAAAATTGTTCTCTAAGAGACAGATGCCATAATTGAAGAAGAAGAAGAAGAGACAGATGCCATAATTGAAGAAGAAGAAAGGTTTACAAGTCTGGGGTCCCGCGGCGCTCGACCAGACACCCAGATATAATTTTGTAAGCGCTATCTAATGGGCCTCAGTTTTTTCAGTTCTTTTTGTTGGTTTCAGAAATCAAAATGGTTGTGGGAGCCAAGAAGACTTTGGCTAACATTCCCAGCAAGGGTCGCATCTCAGTCATGAAAATCCAGAATTTCACAGTTCAGAAAAGACGTAAGTACAAAATAAGGATTTCATTCATTCTTTGTATGTATTTAAAAAAGTATTTAATGAATCTATAATCTAGGTAAGTATCATTATCTGTACTTTTAAACTTACGCGATCTGAACACATTATTATTAGTATTAGACGGGTATTTATCGCGTTTAAATTACCTTATATTTTCCCGACGTTTCGACCTTTAGAGTCTACCCGTGACCACGACAGCGTGCAAACCTGTCGAAACGTCGGGAAAATATAAGGTAATTTAAACGCGATAAATACCCGTCTAATACTAATAATAATATCATTATCTGGTACCTATTAAGCTTTGCTTAGTTTGGGCCTAGAGGGTGTTGCAATTATGTCCACCAATATGTACCTATTTATTCTTTTCAAGAACCTACCAAATGGATTTTTCTTTAAGTTTTATGGCTGTAAACTGATGTATCTAAGTAACAAGAGATCTGAGGAGATATCTACCGAGCCTGGGGAATACAGTCGTAATCATATTTGTTTAGTTTTTGTTTTTTTGATGTATTTTCAGTAAGTAATTCAAGAGTTTAAAGGACGGAAATATCTAGTACTTTCCCGCTAAACTATCATAGTGAGCTTACCAACAAAACCTCAAATAGAAATTCGACTCGTGTTTCGCTTCTCCACGAAGCATCCTCAGGACCATTGGCTCGCTCCGCACTGGTGTTGCTCCACCGAGCGCCGAAAGAGAAGAATCTTCTCTTTCCTTGGAGATATTTCCGTCCTTTTCAGTATTTGTAATGGATTTCCGCAAAGTCACGCCAGAATCAATCATTTATCTATTGTGATTTGAGTTTTTTTTTGTAGACACAGTCCTAAAAGCTGCGTACGGATCATTGCTGATGGTGATTTCCATCACCATGGCAGCCATCAATCCTGTGGCGCTCGTCACTAATTGGGTGAGTCACAATTTTTTTTTTTAACTTTATGGAATCACGCCTGAATCACGCATCAATAACGATTATGAGGTGGCCGAAAACATGTTTTTTTGTAAAATAGAATACATAAACAGATAAAAAATTATTAAAGGGGTTACCAACTTACCTACCCTAAAAAGAATCATCAGAATTAGTAGTCTATACTAATATTATAAAGAGGAAAGTTTTGTATTTTTGTTTATTACGAAGAAACTAAAAGCTATTGGATCGATTTTAAAAAAATTTCACCATAATAATGTTATATTATCCATGTGTAACATAGGCTATATTTTAGACAAAAAAATAAAGATACTTTTGCAACCCGTGTGAAGCCGGGGCGTGTTGCTAGTCATAAATAAAAAAATATACATAAACGCGTCGACTTCAACCGTATAATGTTTTTATAATTGAAAATAGTTTTTACTTACGTACATGTATTATATTTTTATTAATTATTTACAAAAAAAAAAAAAAAAAGTATATCTATGTAGTTTATCAGTCATGTGGTTCCCATAATACAAGCTCTGCTTAGTTTGGGGCTACATGATGCTGTGTGATAGTGTCCAGCATTATTTATTATTATTATTATTTATTATTTTATTATCTGTAGATCAATCAATTACATAGACAATAGAAAATAAAATGAGGCATACTATACTGCATCCAGTGGTGGGTGATTTGGTGTTGTCAGTGACTCTCACCGCGACGCATTGCGAGTGAACCTTGTGACTGACCTCAAACTTGAATTATTAAGTATAGCTCGCTCAACGAATCTAGGCATTCGTGAAGTTAGCCGCAAGAGCTGCGCAGTATCGTTTTTCGGGAGCAATTGGAGGGAGGGAAGGAACTAAACATGCGCAAACTCGCACCTGTGGCTAATTTCACGAATGCCTAGATCCGTACGATGACCTGTAATCACTATAACTTCCCGTGACTTCGTTCGTACAAACTTTAACGTCACGTATATCTCGTGTAGGTTCAATTTCAAGTTTCCAAACTTAGTGCACCTTTAGGCTCTGAAAAAATCCTTTCTGAATTTTGTTAATAATTTTTAGCAGTTTTAAAAACGTTGTAACCCCTTTTCACCCCCTTAGGGGTAAAATTTACGAAAATCTATTCTTAGCATATCTGCTTTAAGAAATTCAATTGAACTACGCGTTAAAATATTATCAAATGTATTTAAAAATATTTGCTCTAAGTTTTAAGTTTAAAAGTTAATACGGTTTTTATACGCACCCTCCGAATTTCAAGTCTCTAAGACCAGCGGCTTAGAGTTGCGTCTGTCAATAAGTTAGTAACGACAAATTATTTTACATAATTATGATATTATTATTGACAATTTTATTATCATTAATTGTATAATTGACAAGCATTTATTAATTTATTCGTTGCTAAGAATTCGACAGTCACTTTTGTTTACAGCTTAGTTTTGTGAATCAGTACCGATGGGAATTTCCTCCGGTAGTGTCGACACGTCAAAGTCAAAGTCAACAAGTTCCATTCGATGAAATCACAAGAAGCGTGATGAATAGTTTTGCATAATGCATAATATAATAAATATATTAACACGCATTTTGTTGTTTCACGTAACAAAGAGGCACACCTCACTATTGTGCATCAATTGATCCAAAGTTGTACCCCCATTTCGAATTAATTTTATACTACCCCTAATGGGGCGCAATATCTAGTAGTCAAAATACATTATTATTACGTCACTTATGCCCATCTTATTTTGAAGTAAACGAGCAAAAATATTAATGTTTGAACAGTATTTTTTTTCATTAAATACTTTTAAATTGGGTCTAAAACGATTACTTTGAGAACACCGAAAACAAGATGATTTGAATAATTATAATCATAATTATAATGTTTTTTAAACGGCGCTTTTAGACCCATTTTAAGCTTCTGCTAAATTAAAGATAAAATTCACCTGTATGCTGGTATACTAACCATGTTTTCCTTCAACGTTTACACAAATATATTCAAAAAATATTAAACACAAATAATTATTATTTAGGTAACTACATACATAACTAACCCATGTTTTTATCGATACATTCATGCAGTTATAATCAAAGGCAATCGATCTAAGATCTTATCAATTAAACTTATATTGAAGTTCTAAAAAGCTCTCAATCCTTGTAACTTCTTGTCCAGGTCAAGATCACGTCATTGGTACTACGAGCAAAAAATATATATTTAATTTTTTAAACATTGCATGTCAAAATACTCTGCACCTAACTCTAACTTTTCGAACTCTATTATGAGTGGTATATTTAATTGCATCCTGTACGTATGTTAAAAAACTCTTTAAAAAAACAACTTTTCGGGAGTATGTTAGTGCGTTGTATGGTTCTATTGACGTCATTATATAAGCTTATATTACATTGGTTTAGAAGTGAGGTATTTTTTTAACGCTAGCTCGTAGAGGCAATGATCGCGGTGCGTAGCAAGCAATAATATCCTACCAATATTACGTATACTATGGAAAGTAAAAAAAAACTCTATAATTTTGTAGGACGAATACTTAATCTATACCTACTCTAGACTTAATATTATAAAGAGGAAAGTTTTGTATTTTTGATTTTTTGTGTTTTTGTTTGTAACGAATAAACTCAAAAACTAATCGTCCGATTTCAAAATTTCTTTCACCATTAGAATGCTACATTATCCCTAAGTAACATTATTATTATTATTATTAAGAGCCTGTAGTGTCCCACTGCAGGGCAAAGGCCTCCCTTCCTTCTCTCCACTCATCACGGTTTTGGGCTACCGTGGACCAGTCCTTCAAGTAGGCATCAATTTCGTCCCTCCACCTCCGCCTTGGTCTGTAAATAAGTCTCTAAGTAACATAAAATATAAAATAAAAACTACTATAAAAATCTTAAAAACGCTCTCCCGAAAAGTTGCGTTTTTAATTTAGATAGTGTACGTCGGGACCCTCCATATGTAAAGGTTGTTACTCTTTCACGCTGAAACAACTGAACGGATCTGGAAAAAAATTGGCACAGAGATAGATTACATGGACTGGAATAGTACATAGGCTACTTTTTATCCTGGAAAAGTGTACGGTTCGCATGAGATAGATTTGTTTTTGTTTTTCGAGGTACCACGCGGGCGAAGCCGTGGTTGTTATTAGCTAGAGAATTATAATACACTAGCTTCTGCACGCGGCGTCGCCCGCAAAGTACCTACATAAAATATAGCCTATGTTCATCCTGAAAGTTCATTCTACACATTGGTGAAAGAATTTTTCAAATCGGTTCAGTAGTTTCGGAGCCTATTCAATTCAAACAAACAATCAAATCTTACCTCTTTATAATATTTATATAATACACTAGCGACTCACACTGGGTTTGCATGGGTACAATGTAGAGACTTTTTTAGGGGACAATAAAAAAAAACATGACTACGACTGTAATCCCCAGGCTTGGTAGATATCTCCTCAGATTTCTAGTAACTTAGATCTTGAAGATATCTAAAGAGGGTAATCAGAGCAACGTACAAACATGATATTTGACAATAAAAAATAAAGATTACATTCAACAGACAAGTTCATTGTCATTTGTCGCCTATAAAGAATACTTTATTATATACAAAACATTTATGTTGGTTTCCCGCACAGGTTTGCAATGTTTTCCTTCACCGTTTGAGGATATCTGCGCTAGTGTAAAAAGGCTTTGCAAAAACAAGTTCTAGTCTGACGCAATTGCGTGCCCATAAAATATTAAAAAAACATAAATTGGCCGTAACTTTATAAGCTGATTTATTACGCTCTATGACGTAGGTACCCATTTGTAGTAAATAGATAGGTAGGTACTCACCTATTTTTTGTACATTATCATATTATTTTTTTATATACCTATATAATGGAATGAATCTAGTTATGTCAGACGTTTAGCGACCGGTTGTGTGACGATTGATATGATTGAGTTCTACCTACCACGTACGATCCTAATATTATGCAAAAGTTTGTATGTTTGGAAGCTTGTTACACAATAACCACAGATTTTATATGCGCAAAAACTGGAGATCATCATAACTTGAATTAGCATAGGATACTTTTCATCATGGAAAGTTTCCAATTATATCTAGTTTCATCAAAATCCATCGCGTAGTTTTGACAGTATGCGATTTCAAAAAGTCATACAGAAAGACAAAAATTCTGCTAATGTAAAAACGTATTTGTATGAAAATTTTGTCTAAAACTGCCCAGTTTTTAATCGCTATCTTAGGAGATGAATATACTACCTTTAATTTTATACCATAATATATCTATCTTCTAGTCTTGATTCCTGGTTCATTAAATGTATATCATAATATATCTAGTAGTCTTTATTCCTGGTTCATTAAATGGTACCCAAAAACCATTGATATTTTTTTTTTTGCCGATTCTATAGTCATAGATGAAACCGAGGGGCGCCGCTAGTTGTAAATATTCTGCAGTGATTTATATTACGATTGGTATATATAATTATATTTTGTAGGTCACGGCATATTCCTTCTATAGTATCACAGGAAGTTATTAATGTAACTAGTCTTCAAACCTCTTGATAAGTTAGTAATTATTAACTATTTAGCTATAAACAAGCCAATGTCAGGTTTAATTCAAATCGGTTTAACTTTCAAAATCTATCTTATACTTCTGAACGAGCAATTCTTAAATATTTAAATATAATCTGAATCTCGGAAACGGCTGCAATGATTTTCATGAAATTTAGTATGCAAGTGGTTTCGGGGGCGATAAATCGATCTAGCTAGGTTTCATTTTTAGAAAACGTCATTTACCAAAAAAACTAGGTACTAGCAATAAAAAAAATCAATTATACACTTTTGAATCAAAAATTTATAGGCACTAAAACTCAAATTATATAATAACTTAATGTGAACACTATAAAATATTTAATTGTTTCGGCCAATTTTATTAGATTAAAAGCTTTTTGTTTCTATGTTACTGTTTATAATAGCCATAGTCATTTCTATACATATTTTATGAAAAATCCTTACTTTTTAAATAAGTATAAATATTTTCATTTTTTAATAATAAATGATGGCAACAGTTGGCTGGCGGCCTAAAGACACGGGTTTGACTTCCGCCCGTTTGAACATTTTTAATTATTTTTAAATTTGATATGATGTAATAATAAAATATTATTACTAAAAATATTGACGAATTACTTCCTAAATTAGTAAACTTAAGTGTAAAAGGAAGACTAACATGTTATCAGCATTGCAATTCCACGTGTTAGTTCCACGCCAGTGTTTTGGGGACAATTCCCTCTGCCAGTTATCTGGATCAGTTGAGCTATCTATAGATCGTTTTTAATGGTCCATAGTTCAACTATTTCATATACCTATAGTGTATATTAAAATAGATCTGTTTATTGCTGTTTAATACTCTCTGATATACAAATATATACAATGATATACAATGATAAATATACGGAAGAAAATATTTCGTCTGCCTTTTGACCGACATAATCCATTTATTTGTTTACTTCTTAAGGCCATTGTATTAATTATTTGTATGTTTCTTTATCCTGCGGTTTCTTTCGCGTGAAACACTATTTGCATAGCCTATAGTATATTCATTGATGTAGCTATCTATCTGTGAAATAATATCTGGAATCTGTACAGTAGCTCCAAATATTATTAACTAGCTTCCGCTAGCGGCTTTGCTCGCGAGTTACCTACATAAAATATAGTTACCCAGGGATAACGTAGCATTCTAATTATGAAAGAAATTTTGAAATCGGACCAGTAGTTTTTGAGTTTATTCGTTACAAACAAAAATACAAAACTTTCCTCTATAAAATATTATTATAGTATGAGATGTTATGAGAGATGAATGTCATGTGACGAGGAGAGTGTTAGGTATGAATGTGGATGGATACAGGGGTAGAGGTAGGCCAAAGAAAAGATGGATGGACTGTGTGAAAGATGATATGAGTAAGTAAGAAGTGAGTACCGAGATGACGGATGATAGAGGGAAATGGAAGAACATCACATGTTGTGTCGACCACACATAACGTGGGAAAAGGGCAGGAAGATGATGAGATTCAAAGATTATTTCTAAAAAAAAACAGGCCTTTACGTAAATTTTTGGGATGATTTAAGGATAAAATATTTTTACTCATTTATAGGAAGCTCAGTTCTTATCATGCTCTCACGTATTGACCTCCAAAATATTACAAACAAACATACAAATACTTTATAATATTAGTGTAGTTTCTCTACAAACACAAACATTTCTTCCACTTGTAACCCATTACGGTTGACTAATTTTAGTGATAACTTATCATAAGTCACTAATATTAGTCAGTGTAATTAGACATCAGTGACCTATGACCAGCTTGATATCTAGTAAATAGGTACTTAATGAGGCGTAATAGACTTTTTTTTTATTTCCGTATTGTCGCGAATGTAGGTCTATTGTTATTTTATACTTAACATTCCTACTGAGACAAAAGTACAATCGAGTTCCCAAAATAGCTCCTGACAAGCCGTGGTGGGAAGCTCAAAACAAATAATATTGTGATTCCCACTATGGCCCGTGATATCACAAACTTGAAAATCAACACGCTTCAATAAAAAGAAGAATTTATTTAAATAAAAAACTGCCGTGTGATTCTGTAAGACCTCATTCTAAACTTCGAATCTGAATCCGCTGTGAGTTTCTTGATAGGCATTCTAAAAACTCGGTTGATAATTCGAATTGACACTAGCGCCACTCTTGCGAGCGTGTCAGCGAGTTGAACTAAATTGACGGAGAGATTTTGACGGATAAAGTATGAGATGACGTAAGAAATAGCATTCTATACGGTAATTCCCAAGTCACTTCGACGCTCACTTCGCACTCGAACCCGATTCAAAGTGTCAAATAAAAAGCGTCTTATGCGAAGTGAGAGTAAATTGCGATGTGAGATGCGAGTTGATGTTTGATTTTACAGAATCGACGTACTGAAATGAATTTAAAATAGCTTCTGATAGTCGCCATATTGGATTTTTCGACATTACGTGTAACCTATGTCTTTTTGTGATACAGACGAATCAATCGACCCTTGATTTATCAAAATCTGTCCGTCGTTTCGGCTACAACGGCAGCCAAAGAAACTCACATACTGATGCATATATGTACCCCATACACATTACCCTCTTTCGCTTTCGGGTAAAGAGAAGACTTTAAGATAAATTTTGAATTTTCTTATTATTCAGTCTGTACGAGCAGGACACAGAAGCGCATCTAAGTAATTTACAATTTTATTATGACTTTAATAGTCATTTAACACACCATCAAACATTCAAACAGGCTTTTTTAATGTCTTGTGATTTAAAATTTATTACCTTTACCTAGATATATAATTATAACAGTGTTCAATCTTGCATAGATGATTTGTGCTGAGTTAATTCCCGTTTTAAAAGTTCTAAATACTTTTCGTTTTTACTATTAGATACTTATTTTGTTATACGAATACAAGTATGGATATGGATAACAATATTTTTAGAAAAATTTTGCATTAGTAATCACATAAATCATTTCTGTACTTTTAATTATATTATCATATTTTATTTAACCATGATAAATTGTTTTTAATTATATACTAGAATCATAAATAGAATCTCAAGAAACCTATTTATCCTACTCAATTTTAACCTTTTATTAATTTAGCTATTTTAATCAATATTTAGTATTTTTCAATCAAATGCAGGTTTCTTACAAGCACATGCGCGTTGATGTCTTTTGTTAGAGCTTTTTTGATATTGCAAAATTTTTTAATAGAAAAATTCAAGTTACAAATATCGACTTTTGTATGAAAAAGTTTAATATAATAATTTCTAGTAATTCACGCCAAGTAAGTTTTGTAATTGATTGAGCAAGCGAAAATCTCATTGGCAAATTGGGCGATTTGGTGTTGTACGTTTGTATGTTTGTGTACATACATATATGTTTGATAGAGCATAACTTAAGAACCCGTTAATCCAATCTGTATGGAATTTAGAAGGTCTAGAGATCCCGCTATGTACATAAATTTGGTGGAGCTTAATCGGTGTAGGGGTTGTAACGATATCGAGTTAAACGTTAAAAAAAAATTGGTATATTTGGGAATTCATCATCGTCTTCCTGCCCTTATCCCACGTTACGTGGGGTCGGCACAACATGTGATCTTCTTCCATTTCCCTCTGTCATTTGTCATCTCAGTACTCACTCCTTTCTTACCCATGTCATCATATTTGGGAATTAATGGGAATATTGAATGGGATATCAAATTAAGGGCTTTATTTGTACGTTTCAAAATTATTTTTATTCTAGGATAGATAGTTTTTGAAATATAACGAAAAAGTTAAATTAAGAAAACCATTAACTTCTTAGCACGGGTATAAGTACCTATCTAAGTAGGATAATAATATATTTATTTTTGATTAGGAGCAACTTACGCTACCTATGTATGTAGTACATAAAGTGTATCCAAAAACTTCAGGGCGTGAATACAAAAGAGGATTGTAGACATCTCAGTTCGGGGCGAACTACTAGTTGTAGACACGAACGAGTAATTTTTGAGAACGAGAATTCGGCGAGTAATTGCTAAATAATTTGGCAATTTTTAGATGATAGAGCATTTTTTTGAAATTGCAGACTGAATACTAGTTTTTAGTAATGTTTTTACTTAAAAACAGACTTTCAGTAAAAACTGCCGTCGCGGCGCGTCACGACATTCCATTAAAGTCATATTTCATCTACCTATTATTAACTACCTACGTAAATCAAAAAACGTCAGCTTATAATTTCGTCGATTTCATACACACATGAGCATTGGTGGTGTAGTGGTAGAGCCCCTGTTTCACGATTCCAAAGTCGTGGGTTCAAACCTGGTCGTGCACCAATGAGCTTTTCCATGTACGACCTCTGTGGCGCAGCGGGCGAGAGTCCGCCTGCGACGCAATAGGTTGCGGGTTCGATTCCCGCCGCGGAACAAATTTGTGTACGATCTGCAGAAATTTGTTCCGTTGGTCTGGGTGTTTTCTATGTATAATAAAAAATATCTATCTATGTATATAATATGTATTAAATATATCAGTTATCTAGTACCCATAACACAAGCTTTGAGTAGCTTACTTTGGGACTAGATGATGCTGTGTGGATTGTCCAGCATTATTTATTTATTATTATTATTTATTTATTTATTTATTATGTGCGCAATGCCAGTGCTCTTAAACGGTGAAAGAAAACATCGAAAGAAAACCGGCATACCCTAAAATGAAAAAATCTAAGGTACATATATGTTAGTATTCTTATAAGCGGCGATGGGTTTGCAACCTGTCAGGTACAGGATACTAACTAATGTGCCAAATGTGGGCATGTGCCAAATATCATGTTTAGACGTGTCTCTGACTCTTTATAATATCCTCAAAGATCTGAGTAACTAGAGATCTGAGGAGATATCTACCAAGCCTGGAGATTACAGTCATAACCATGTTTTTTCTATACACAGGTAATTTGTAACTACGCAAACTTTGTTTTCTTCGCAAATCGTTATGTTTTTATGTAAGGTCAAAGGCTCATAATTATTCAAGACAAGTCGTAGAATAATTTACTTATGACAAGTGCAAATGATTATGATGAATTGACATTTGAACTGTTTTGTTTGGAATCAACGGCTAGGTCCAAAGGTCTTGGAGAGATCAATGGATTCTTAGGGCTTCGCCATGCGGGTGCTCCGACACTGTAGGTCTACCATGAGTTGTCATATTTAGATCCGCTGACGTTACTACAGTAGTAATAGTACGTTACTATGACATTTGTCAAAATTGTTACTACCAAATTCTAAGCAAATTAATGGGCGCAAACTACAGTCGCTGTAGTACGCTGTGACGTAGGATAGTTAGCTACTAGACGGTTTAGTACCCAACTATCCGCGAGAGGCGCTGTAGGCAAGTTTTCATACATTTTTTTAACTACAGTCGCTAGCGAGTGTAGATTGTGAAAACTCATGGTAGACCTACTGATAGGACATTACTACCTACGTCAAAACAACATTATCGCAGTAAAGCCAACTGGCCTCACATCTCAGTTGGTAGTAGCTCTGCCTTCCGCGCTGCAGGTTGTGGGTTCGATCCCCACCCAGGACTAACATTTGTGTGAATGCAGATGTTTGTTCTGTGTCTGGGTGTTATTATGTATTCTATGTATGTATTTACAAAAAAAAAGTATATAATTAATCTATCAGCTATCTAGTTCCCATAGTACAAGCTCTGCTTAGTTTGGGGCTAGATCGCATTGTGTCAACTGTCCACAAATATTTATTTAAAGCCTCAGATACACTAGGGGACATTTTATCCCGTAACATGAAGTGTAAATGATAGCTCGCAAGAGTTACTTTTGTCACCATGATTGTTTCGTCACTCTTATCAGGTCCGTGGTTATGTATGGAGATGCGCGTATGTTACGACGTGACACTGGGTGACGTCTCCATAATAACCTAAGAGTGACGAAACTGTCACGGTGACAAAATTAACTCGTGCGCGCTATCACTGACTAATTAACTTAGGATAATAAAAAACCTTGGGATGAATCAGCTCCAACTCTGCTAGGTATTCCTTATTAAATTAACAAGGATCATACAAAAAAAGCGCTAGGGCCCAGCGAGTTTCTTGTCAGTTCTTCTCGCACTGGGGATAGGACTGGAATTGGCACCTAGACTCACCTAGTATGTAAGACGATTCAAAGTGATCCCTGTGATTCTATTGAAAATAAATATATTTTGATTTTTTTGAATTTTGAATTTTGAATCTAGTGTCACTGCAACGTTGTAAAGTGTCCCGCAATAGGTTCCGCAACATTTTACGTGACGCGAGACTGTTATTACTATAAAAACAGCCTGTAAATGTTCCATGACATTCACGTAGTTGCCGTTTATCCCCTTGTGTAATAGGGCCTTAAGGCCCAGCATTTTGAAAATTGCAAGTATTGTAACCCTAATCATTCTATTACCGCTAAATAGATTACATTGAAATTGATCTACACGATACTCAAGGATATAAGTGATAAATCAACCGGAGCTAAAACATGAATTAGTTAGAAAACCTTGGTTAAAAATCTTGTCAAAAACACCTCTGAAAACTCATAAATTCCCTAATTTATCCAGAACAGTAAGGTATTTTGAATTTCTATTTCACATGAATATAAATCAGTTAATTTGAAACAAATCAAGCCAGCCCTTTTTTTGAAATAAGCTGTTTACTTGAACATATTTATGTTTTTTATAAATTGTCGCTTTCGTTATGTAATTCAGAGCAGCCATAATTATTATCATGCCGCACTCTACTTACTTGTCATTTGGGTATTTCGCTTCGTGCTATGTCTGATTCCGCGGAGATCCGCGTTGCTATACGGACCTATGTCACATTTTTTGTAACTTTTACGTAAGGAATAGTGTGACGAGTATTCTGGGCCTTAAATAAAAACGGTCAAGTGGCAGTGAGACTCGCACCGTAAAACTAAAACTATATAATCGGAACGAAATATTTGTCGAATTCAGTAAAATTAACAGTTGTCTTATTTCCAATTAAAATTATATTTATCTTCCGTAAGTGGTGTTATAGATGATTTAAAATATCGATTGTCAAAAGTCTCTGTCGTTCCATCATTCAAATTATAGTCGAAACTATGACATTTTGTACGATTATTGTGCCGATATTTTTGTTGATTGTTTTGTAGCATAGACACCCTGAACTGTAAATTAGTACTTTTTCACAATAAATTTTATAACAAAAGCATTGTAAATATCAGAATTAGTGAGACTACTGAGTAATGAGGCTCTATTTTTTGCCATATCCATAAAAAACTAAGACCATGAACCATATTAGATTATTTTATTACTAATAGACCATTAGATCATATTTGTTCATTAGCTTCCACAAAAAGAACTTTATTACAAATTAACAATATACCTAACTGCAATTAGCGTCATGGAATTTCATACGAAAATAATGATCAATGTCTTTTAAACGTTAAAAAAAGACCGATACTACAATAATAATTTCTATATTTGTGAGTGATCATGGTCAATGTGTAAACAAACATTTGAAATGGTGATTCATAAATATGATGCGTAGGCGCAAGGTAATCTAGCCTTTGCTGCCCTCTAACAGCTTGTATTGCAATTATATAATCGCTTACAAATATTACAAGAATTACTTTCTAAGTGCACTTATGCACTTTCAAAGACCCATAATTTCTAATATCAGGTATAAAGAGGTCATAATTCCAAAAATATAAGTTCAAAGCCATGTTCACACTTGTGACATAACCCTGTGACCGTGACTCCGTATTGTAACAAACACGCGTGATAATCACAGTTGTCAACGTATTTCGTAAAAATTACAGACATTTGGCTCACGCTCATACAACATCGCATAACATTTGCAGCAAATATGTCCTAATTTTTGTCACGCTCCAATGTCACGGTCACGGAGCGATCTATCGTAAAGCTTTTCCAATGTCACATTGTATAATTGTTTTGGATCTAAGAGATAGCGCGCACGGGCTACTTTTGTCACCATTACTGTTTCGTCACTCTTATCAAGTTCGTGGTTGTGTATGGAGATGCGCGCACGTTACGACGTGACACTGGGTGACATCTCCATACATACAATACAATACAAAATACAACACAATACAAAAATCTTTATTAGGAACAAAGAAAAACAATGTAGAATAAGTACAGTTGTGGGCTGACTACTGCAAAAGTTAAAAAAAAAACTGTGTAGCAGAGTCAGCGCCCTCCTCCGCTAGAAAGACAATATTATGTTCCATCTAAAGATATTAGAATACATAGCCACAGACTTGATAAGAGTGATTAAACAGTCAGGGCTTGGAAACCCGAAAAAATCAGACCGGTATCGCTCTAAATACCTACAACCTTTTCTTTTCGGTTACGTTCTACCGTAACCTCTATTAAAAGGATAAATCAAGAACGATAAACTCAAAAGGGTTTCGCTCCGTTAACCGGTTAGAACGAAATTATTTCGTTCTTTTCCTTAATAGTTTACAGCGCCGCGGTATTCGAAATGCGTTCGTTGCGTGTGCGCTCGCTTTAACCGGTTAATTAAAGTTCGTAGTTAAGGTTTTGAATGAGGTTGCGCTCCGAACGCTATTATCGAAATACCGGTTTATACCGGTTTTTTTCTGGTAAATTGTTAACCGGTTCCAAGCCCCGGAGTCACGGCGACAAAAATAACCCGTGCGCGCTATCTCTTACTCGTTGGGCACCCTTTGAGTATTTTACTAAGTATTACACAGTGTATTCTTGTGGTACCTAATAGTTAGTTTCATATTATTATTTTCTTTCCAGTATTTAGACATGAAGGAAGGAACGTTTCTCTACAAGATGTGGGAGGCGCCCCCCTACCAGCTGTACTCCGAGGTGTGGGTATACAACTACACAAACGTGAAGGAATACCTCGACGGCACTGATGATAAGCTGAAGCTGAAAGAAGTCGGACCTTTCAAGTTTCAGTATGTCTAATTTTATTTTCAACCTTATTTTTAAATGATAGAATCTTTAATTGAAAAATTAGAACCGTGTAAGGCTTTTGATAGAGTCCACTATATCTTTACGAGAAAAAATGTACTGTTTTGCTAGTAATATTAGTTTGGGGTTTCACAAGAAAGCATTCTTGGTCCGATATTACTTCTTATGCATTTAACCAATAGATAAACCTGTTTAAAATTTTATTGAACAGTTTAGTATTCCAAACTTCAACATAGAGATAAGTTATGTAAATTGGTTTATTCGATATCTGTGACAAAACTTTGATAAATATTCCTTGTGTTCCTTAGGGAGATTCGAGTGAACGAGAACATGACGATTGACAAGGAGCGAGGGATATTGAAGATTCATCCCAAAATCACCCTAAAGTTCATTAGAGAAGAATCAATAGCGGACCTAGAAGATGTCTCCGTATATGTACCCAACATTGCCCTTATTGTAAGTGACATACCCTTATCATCTCTCTGTCCTTATCGCACTTTAAGTGGGATCAGAGCATGTTCTATTTCCTTCTCTTCTTTAGCAGCCGTCATTTTCGTATTCACTCCTTTGTCACCTATGTCATCTTTCACACATCCTTCTTTTCTTTGGTCATTCTATTCCTGTATCCATTTATATAAAAATTCATAATTTTCGTTGCAAGACAGTAATTCCTTTTCAAGACCACGTAAGGTTTTATACATTGTCACCATGTCAAATCTTATTCGAACCTGCCAGATTTTAAGAGAGACTAGAGTATTTTTTTACTTCGTAATTTTTTCGTCTGTCGTTTCATTAGTTTTTTCTTATATTTTTTAACTAGTAATATCGTGCGAGATAAATTCCTAAGTTTTTTCATAGTTCAAAAAAGGCTGACTGACGCAAAATAATGTACATGATCGCTCCGCAAAGTTCACTTTTTGTCGATTACGCTAGCACTAATACTGCAAAAAGTTTGAAATAATAATCTATTCGACTTATATTAAGTAGCTAAAGATTGAAAATGTAGAATTTTAGTTTTTGTCGCGTTTTTGCTTCACGCTATCAAGTAATTTTGACAGCTCTACAACCAATTTGAGATTGTAACCGATGTCTAATCAATTTCATGTCAAATTTGAGTTTTTGTTCAATTATCATAAGTTCTTTTGTTCATAGTTTTTTTGTGTAGACTGTGAGAGTATAATTTGAAATGCACAGACCGTACTTCCTTGCATAGATGGTTATTTTGCTCTATAATAACGAATGTGCTTTTGTTCAAATACTTGACATTAGTCAGAATTTGTACACTATTGTTTTAATTTAGACGAATGGAGTTGGCTTGGTTTCTTTTTAATAGTATTTGCTATCATTTAAATTGAAAGTGCCTAACACGCCGCAAATTGTCAAAGTGTAGGCTCAGTACGTTCGGGTCCTCACGCTATGTTATGTTAACTATCCACGTGACTAGCTAAAGATATGTAGAGAAAAAAAATATGTACCTACACTCGTAAATATAATCTATGGTACCTTTGACCTATTAACAGAAATAAAATGATCTATGGATGGCTTAAAGCAATCAATTATAAATAATACAAAATATTTTAGTCGTAAATTATAATATTCAGGTAATAAATCGGGCAAGTGTGAGTTTGCTAGTGCTGAACTTTAGTTGTGAGATTTATTTTTTGTACTACTGTTAGCAAAAAGCATGTGGCCCACCTCTCTGTAATAAGTGGTTGCTAAAGCGTAATTATTCACCTTTTAATGTTAAAAATTGCCGATGATAAAAAAAGTAAACGTTTAGTCTCACTTGATCTACCTATGATCAATTTTAGTTGGTAGATACATCAGAATCAACTAAAGCCTCCTTCAACATCTAACGACTTTTAAAGCCATAACTGTAAAGATAGATGTAGTGTTTTAAATCTCAAAATATAAAAAAGTCGGGTTTGTTCGAACACTTCTAACTCTAGAACGGCTTAATTTTTTGTATTTATCTCCGTTCCGAATAGCAGGAATAACTAAAATGGCAACAGCAAGGAAAAAAAATATCTTCGATAACACGGAAGCGCTAAAGTCACTAACATCTAACCAAGGGCTGAGCATACAAAGATCTCTAGAACACTAACTACGTCAAACTTCTTCGTTCATGCAATAAACGATACTTTACTTTACTTTACTTTACTTTACTCAATGAAATAATTGAAAACTACAGAGCCCTAAGCACGGATGGAAGCAACCTATAATTAGACGTTAAACTAATCGAATCTGAAAACGTATACTTCACATCACGTGTTATATAACCTGACGAACCTACTGTAGGTCTACCATGAGTTTTCACAATCTACACTCGCTAGCGACTGTAGTTAAAAAAATGTATGAAAACTTGTACAGCGCCTCTAGCGGATAGTTGAGTACTAAAACCTCACGTAGCTAACTATCCTACGTCACAGCGTACTACAGCGACTGTAGTTTGCGCTCATTAATTTTCTTGGATTTTGGTACCATGAGTAACAATTTTGACAAAAGTCATAGTAACGTACTATTAATACTGTAGTAACGTCAGCCGATCTAAATGTGACAACTCATGGTAGACGTAGGTACTGTACATATACTTAACTATAAATGTACGTGCAAGAAACAAAAAATGAACTTTTAGGTCACCTAGGTCATCTTGAATGGATCAATGGCTCCTGTAACCTTATGCCGAGGAGTTAGTTAATTTGACAAGTTTTTACAGAGCGCTGGTGTAGTGGTAGCACCCCTGCCTAACGATCCGAAGTAGGTTCAAACCCCATCGAGCACCAATGAGTTTTTTCCATTCGAAAAATTTATGTGCGCTATACCGGTACTCTTAAATGGTGAAGGAAAACATTGTTAGGAAACCGGCATACCCTAGAACCAGAAAATTCGAAAGTGTGTGTCATAGGTCAGTATTCTTATAAGCGGGGATGGGTTTGCAACCTGTCACGTACGGAATACTAACTACTAATAACTACTGTGCAAAAATATTTAAGCGCGTCTGTAAAGTATATTGTAAACTACCAGTTTTTTAAACAATAAATTCTATCTATCTATCTACTCTAAGCCACTAAATTTCATCGAAAACCATCAAGCTCTTAGATTTCATTGAAATTGTATTTCCTTGTTTCAGGCTATCAGTACCCTTACAGCTGATAGACTTGGCTACATTGCCAATGCTGGAGTGTATTACTCCATGTCAGCACTTGGCTCGAAGCTCTTCAGCAAGTTGACAGTTCAGGAGCTGTTCTGGGGGTATAAGGATCCTCTTGTCTCCATTGCAAATACCTTCGTGCCGGGCTGGATTGACTTTGGGAAGCTAGGAGTGCTAGATAGAGTGAGTATACAAATTATTTTGTTGAGATTACCAAATTTTTTTCTCATTAAATTCGTCATATAAATCATATCATCTTCAAATGATGTTCTATTGATTCTGACACCCAGGGTCTTGAAAATCAATTAAAAAAACATGAATCCCCAGTTAGCTATTTCGATCTTTGACAATGTTTCCGGAAAAGGAATGTTGAAACATTATATTTGGCACAAGACCTCATTTTGCACATTGTTAAGTATTCCGTACGGCGATCGGTTGCAACTTGCAAGCCTATCGCCGATTGTAGGAAAAGCAATCTATGAAACACTGTTCGAAAAAAGAAAAACGCATCTCTAGTGCAATCACGAGCTTTATTTTAACGCTATGCCTATTTCCTTACGATCCTGTTTCCTTCACCGATTGTGATACTAAGAATCACTGTCACGGCCACTAACCTGTTCATTAAAACTGACGGATGTAGTAGGCTTGCAGAATTTTACAAAAAATATTTTAGTGACGTTCCCATATATAAATATTGTTAGTTGCACGTGCGACTGACCATTGACGTGCCCATTTTTGGTGTTGGTAAACATGGCCGCTCATACCGGATGTTTGAAGTCAATACCTAGTACTTCCTGTAATTTTCTTAAGTAAAAGCACTGAGTGACCGAGTGAGATTCCCTGAATCGAGTCATGTAAATATACGTAGCAGTTTTTTGTTATTTTTAACTTATTTAAAGACATAAAAGCGTGTCAACTGCTTAAAAATAAATTAGCCCTATATATAATTGTTAGTTTCTTTAAAGGAGAGTGTTAGGTATGAATGTGGATGGATACAGGGGTAGAGGTAGGCCAAAGAAAAGATGGATGGACTGTGTGAAAGAAGACATGGGTAAGAAAGGAGTGAGTAATGAGATGACGAGTGACAGAGGGAAATGGAAGAAGATCACATGTTGTGCCGACCCCACATAGCGTGGGATAAGGGCAGGAAGATGATGATGATGATGATGAGTTTCTTTAAAGTTAGCCTTACAATCTGATAATTTAGATATGTGTAATTGTGTCACTAAGTAGTTGTCATACAGTCGTACTGGATCACACAGTCTCACTGGGTCATACAGTCTTCCTAGATCATACAATCTAACTGGATCATAGTCTTACTGGATCATATTCTTATTGGATCACACAGTCTTACTGGTTGAAACCATACAGTTTTGCAAGTTCATACAGCTTTTTTAGGTTTACTAAAAAAATGGTTATTTCATTGTTCACAGTTCTATGCAGTAAGACCGGAGAAAGCTGAAATAGAATTGAAAGATCCTGCTACAAGGTACTCCATCAAAACCTGGAACGACATCCAAGGGCTGCCAGAGCAAGGGTTCAAGGCTTTCAACACTAGGTAAATTGTGCAACAATACAACAAAATGTAATTATTTATCAATTTATCGTGACAAAGAAGAAGAGTGCCAACATTATATAGAATAGGACTTTGCCATAAGCCTTTACAAACCATTCAAAAACGTTTCAGAAACGTCGTATTTCAAGCTTGAAGTAACACTACTTCAATACTTTTATAAGCCATGGTACGAAATATCAAAGTTATAATTACTTTGATATTGTTCCAAGAGCTTGTCGTAAGGGGGCCTTACTGCTAGGTCTCAAAGGCACGCCACTGGGCCCAATATTCTTTCTTTCTGTTACCTAAAGTGTGCCTTTTGCTTAAATCTAAACAAAAGATGAGATACGTTTAATATTTTTATAAAACTGAAGATTTAATACATTTTCTTTCCTTTGTAGTACATTTTGCAACCGCGTGACGGGAGTGTACGAAGGTCTGATGATCACCCCCAACTACCCCAAAGGCAAGGACATCCCTATCTTCAGGAAGCAAGCCTGCAGAAGCTACCCCTTCAGCTATGACAAGGAGGTGACCAATGATGATGGAATCAATGTCTACCGGTAAATTATTTTTAACTAGCCTCCGCTCACGACTTAGCCCGCGTGGTACTTTGAAAAAGAAAAACAAATCTATCCCACGCGAATTGTAACTACAGTAGGCATGTCATGTTTGGACGTGCCTCTGATCTTTTTAAATATCCTCAAAATAATATCTAAGTGACTAGAGATCTGAGACGATATCTACCGAGCCTGGGGATTGCAGTTGTGATCGTGTTTTTTTTTTAATTTTACCCATTTTTGTTTGAGTAAATAAGTATTTATCAAAAAACGAAATACAGGCTGAAAGTGTTTGAAAATGGCTTTTTACAGCCGCCATAAATTTTGATTTTGTCATTTATTTATTTATTTAATTGGAATGCAATATTTTACAAATATTCGCATATTTTTCAATATCGTCAGTAAATTTAAAATTATAAAAACTAAATGTGAACTTTGAGGTCATTTTTATAAAAATCGTCCCGCTGACAGCGACAGCCAAAGAAACAAAATACGAACATATACCTACCCCAAAAACTACTTCCGTAAACTACACTTCATTTCTGCAGTTGGGTAACTAAACTAGTATCTCTCGGTGTTTGATAAAAAGTTTTGACATCAAGTTGGCCATTATCAAGCCTTATTCAACAGCTATAGCAAGTAATATTCTTATAGTTGAATATCAAACTACGGGAGCAAATGTTTCTTGATAGTCTATTCCATACTTCTGAGTAAATCCTTTAGCAACAAGCCAAGTCTTAAATTTCAATAGTCTGCCATATTTTTTTTTAATCTATTTACATTTCATATCTTTGTAGGTACAAGTTAGCAGAGACTGCTTTCAGCAAAACATCGAAGTACGCATGTAATTGCACAAAGCACTGCCTTCCCGAAGGCTTTGTCGACGTCAGCAACTGCTACTATGGTAAGTGGTAATCCCAATAATATAAAATGTGAAAAAGGGCCAAGTTTGGTATCTCAATTTAATAAACTTTCCAAGATAATGGATCTGGACCTCTTCTGCTCCAGTGTTAGCTCCGTGAGACGGCGGTTGAGCTCTCAATTTTTCTCTGGTACTAATTTAAATGACTTGTTTTTGGCATGTGAGTAATATACTGCTGTTTGTCTATTATTAACATGTTTAATTTTTATATATTTCCACTGTGTAGGTACGTACTATGTTATCTAATTTATAATCGTGTAGGCTATCTGTTTACTTTTCTTGTTCACACTTTCTATGTATCTATTATTCTTCTTACTCGTGAAAACCTTTTAATAGCCTTCTGTTCTCTATTTTCCAACTATTATGTTTTTTTTGTGTGCTGCTGGTTTTCCTTTGAATAAATAAATAAATAAATAAAAATAAATAAATAAATCTCTGTGCCAAATTTCACCTAGATCCGTTCAGCCGTTTCGGCGTGAGAGAGTGACAAACATCCATAGGTACATCCTCACAAACTTTCACGTACCTACATAATTGGTGAATCGTTATTAATTTGAAGAATAAATTCTCATTTTTACGACCTATACGTGATTTTTTCTTCGGTAGAAATAAATATTCGCCAATGACAGATGTATGTGTGAACAAGCCCTTATTAGTTTATCTCATACCCCTCATTTTTGGGTATACTGGAATTCGTAGTGTTAAACAAACATGTTAATTTGCGCACAATATTTACATTAACCGTTTTGAGCAATTAGTGTTTGAATTTATAAACTGAGTAGGTACATTTTTGAAAAGCAAACAGCGTACATTGTCCTGTTTGTTTTTTAAAAATATTTACTTATGAAACGTCAGTAACTGATTTAACCTGTGAATTGAATAAGAGTCAAGATTTGAACCTACGACATTTTTATGTTGATGTAAAATGACGATAAGCAATTATCTATTACATACCTACCTAATTTACTAAAAGTGTGTAAACATAACTTCAAGTAAACCAAGTATCTACGTTTATTGGTAGGTAGATATTTTCACAGCGCCATCTGTTTCCAAACTAAGCAAAGCTATGGGAACCAGAGATAACTGAAAAATTCCTTTTTTTTGAAAATAAATACGGAATACTAGGAGTAATAACCCAGAGACAGAATAACACCCTCGGTGGGGATCGAACCTACAACCTACAGCAAAGGAGCTTGAGATACTATCAACTGTGCTATGAGGCTAGGGGGGCAACTTTTAAAGTATTTACCAACGCCAAAACACATTTGTTAACGTTACGTAGTTGCAAATTTTTTGACAGCATCTACCTTTATTACTTCAATGGTTCGGGGCCTTACCACAACCTCTTCGAGCAATATTAAAGTAATATAACTTTGATATTTTGTAGTTCTCGTAAGTGATTTGTAATCTTGAAAGAATAAAGATTTTATCCTGTCTTATCCTGTCTTATCTATGATATATTGTACCAATATCTATAAAAAAATATTAAAGTAGTGTTAATTCATAATTGAAGCTTAAAATGTGAGGTTTCTGAAACATTATGGTTTGTTTTTACAGCCTTTTTTTTGAGCCTTTGGTAAGGCTCCAAAATGCAGTTGAGCAAACGTTTTTTGATGAATAAAGCCTAGGAACTTTTGAGGCTTTGAGTAACGTTTGACGATACGAAATGTGCATAGCGTAACGCTTACGAATGTGTTATTACTTATTAGTCTATAGTAAATACGTTTAATTACCTTGATTTGCTTGTTAGTCTGTTTTTGATTAGTTGTTGTGTGTATTGTAAACTCAAATCTATTGTTTCTCAGCGTTGTTTTTCACAATATTTTGCAATATAACATGAATATTGTTTTGATGAATAATTCCGAAAGACAGAGGTCAGGGTTAGAAAAAAACTGTCAAATCGCGCGGTTAGACATTTTCGCACCTTCGAAGGTTTTTTTCTCGGAAAATATAAATTTCCATAATTACCGACCAACCTGATGTTTGAATTCCGGGGATTCTTTTGTAAGACATTATTAAAACTTCTCGCATGAGTGGAATATTTTCTAACCTAAAGCAATTATAATATTTAGGTAAGTATTATTTATCAATAAATACTCGTATCAATTTATCCATACTTATAATAAGCGGTGATGGACTTGCAACCTGTCACGTACGGAAATACTCAACTTTTTTTTTATTTTGTATAATAATCAAACGAATCGCCGAAATATACGCGCATAACTTGATAACGGCTGACCTAAATTGGATAATTGATGAATGCGAAGTAATCTGTTTGTTTGTTACCTTTTACTATTAAACGAATGAACATAACAGAATTTAATAAAATTTGGAAGAGAGCTGTCTCTCTTCCAAATTGTTTCCAAATTGTATCCTAAGAGAGAAAAAATATAAAGTGAACGAAGTCGCGCGTACTTACAACAGCCGTTAGGTAGGTATTTAATAAAGTGGTCAATTATATTTTAATGAATACTTACTCGGTTATATTAAATTATTGTATTCAAACTGAATACATTTGTATTGGTTTTTATAATCAAATTTTTTTTTACCATAATTGAAATTTAAGGTGATAAAACTCGTGCTTATCGTATATAGGTAGGTACTTATAAAGTATAATCTGAATCTCCGAAACGCTTCAACGATTTTCATGAATTTTAGTATGCAGGGGGTTTCAGGGGCGATAAATCGATCTAGCTTGGTTTCAGTCTTAGAAAACGTCGTTTATCAAAAAAAACCGAGCAATGCTCGGTCACCTAGGTGCTAGTAATAATTTATTTGTCAAAAATGATTGATCAAAATCATCCAAGAACATAAACCTAATTGAATATACTATTTCAATAAATTGATTATATTTCATGGTACGAAATATCAATGTAATATAACTTTGATATTGCCGAAAAACTTGTGGTAAAGCCTCTGTCTAGTTTCAATTATAACAAGTCAAATATCATCTTATAATATTTATTTTACTAAAAGTTGAAAACCGACTCCAAAATAAACTCTAAATACACTTACAACCTTATAACCGTGAGTTTATCGAAATAGCTCTAACGTGACATACCTACCTAAAATAAATAGCCACACCTAAAATAACTAAACACGCCTAAAATAAGTAGCCACTATCCTTTTTTTGAAAGACAGTACAAAATATAAATCATTGACACCCCCCCATATTGCCATAACTCCAAGATATATAAAAAATACTGTTTTTCAAGAATTGCAGAAAAAGTAGCTATCCCACGGAAATAAAATTAACACGGGACTTCCGCGGTTAACAACTGAGAAAGATATCGAGTAAACACTCAAATTAAAATATGCAGCTTACATAGCCTCTTTTTTTTAGTCAGAAATTATTTTTAAGTCAGAAATTTAGTAATGTATCTACAGGTTACAAAAACTGTTAAACGCTAAAATTAGAAGAATCATTTGTGACCGTTTAACCAGTATAGCTTCACCCACGTGGCACTTACATACCTACTGGTCGGCAACGCGTTACATAATAATATCATTCTTGAGACGATAAACCTAAAATCTATATAACTTTTTGATCCTTCCGTCTGACTGTTTGACAGTAAACTCATTATAAATCTGACATTAAGTTTAGAGGGGAAATTGTTCACGTGTGTACATAAATTTCAAATATTACATTCTCTTTTGTCTTTTTTTAAAGCGGGAATAGATGACAGATTCCAAATATATGTACATCCCGCGGGATGAGTTAACAGCGGCATCAGTTGACTAAAAAACCAAAACAATTATCTAAAATTTGATCTGTAATACTTCCCCTATGCGTCCGTATAAGGTTTAAAGATAAGATAAGATAAGATAAGATAAGATAAGATAAGATAAGTAATAAGCCTTGTAAGATACATAATACTAAAAAAGCTGCAGGCAAAACACTAGTGTATTAAATTAACATAAATTTAAATTTTCTTGGGTTTTGATCAATTCACATTCGGGCATGGACCTTACGCTTCATATTTTACCACCATTCGTCACATTCTTATTAGCTACCGGTTTTTCTTGTATTACAATACAATTTAATCACTTAGAATATTGTAATTAACATAGTTTTAATGATAAAAACATGCAGAAATTTAGCACATAGTCAAGGTTACCACAAGGAAAGATACTTGGCCCTATAACTTTAATATGTTTTGGTTGTAATCAAGCTACGAATTTGCAGGATTGAGATGGTAAAAATATTGTATTTGTTTCAGGATTTCCAATTTCTCTATCGAAGCCTCACTTCATGGATGTAGACCCAATCCAGCAGGCTAACTTTGAAGGCATGTCCGCTGACCCCATCAAACATGCGTCGTTCCTTGAATTTGAACCAGTAAGTGTATTTTTTTAAACAGTATTATCAAATCTGCTATAAAAAATAACACACGTGCGGTAATCGAACCCGTGTCATTACCTAGCACTACTGCAGCGCACTACACAATGCCATCGTTCAACTAGTCAACCCTTACAAAGCTTATAAATATTCTATTTTCTGTAATCAAAAACTAAATCATAGTTTAAAAACGTTTAAATACTTCCTGATGCAATCATGCAAATATGTTTTATGAAAAACCTGTTTTTACAGACAATAGGAGTGCCGCTGAAACTGAAATCCAATATCCAAGTGAACTTAGCAGTCAGGTCTGCAGCAGGAAATCCCTTGACAAAACCGTTGAAGGATAAAGTGCTGCCATTAGCTTGGCTTTCAATGGTAAGAGACTTATAAAACAAGCCGTTTATTCTGTAGGTTAAATAATAAGTCCTACTAGGTTCCTAGTTAAACCTAAAACTAGCCTAGTTAACAATCAAAGAGATGACTATGATAATGACCTAATTTAACTCAATGGAAACCACACAGCATGCTGATCTAAGATTTCTAGTTTTTACCCGGATCTGCATTTATGAGACAGCGTTGTATTTATTGCTATTTTGTTTGTTAACACTGCGTTTTATGATGGCAAAACATCCAAATTAGCAAGTTAAAATTGTAAAGACAAAAATTTAAAGGCATTGAGTTGAAGATGACTCATTTCTTTTAGGATATAAAACAATAGGTCTAAGTGTAGATGTTGTCATTTATTTACCACTATCTTATCAGTTGATTTTACTCCATTCATCCGCATAGTCCACGCAAATTACCAATCATCACTAGCACCTTCAATGTTTGTTTGTCAGTTCAATTACCTAGGCAGTTAGCACCGTTCAGGCCTCGCGGCAAATTCCTTTGCACCTTGAACACCTTATTTCAGTTAAAAATTCTAATTTGACTGACGTATTATTGTGTTCTTTTCATTTCCAAACGTTGTTTATCAGACTTCAAAATATAGTATAGTGAATCCAAAAGTTTGATAGAAGACCTGATGAAAAGATAACGGATGTCTGGAATGCTCAATTCGCTTGTTACTTTTTAACATCATTTGACTTTGGTAATACCTACAAACTTTATCTTTCTTTACAGTACTGTGATGGACCTCCTCCAGAAATATTATCACTCCTCCGTCTCCGCTTCATCATCGCTCCTCCTCTCGTCATCACCCTCACAGTGCTACTGTTCGTAGCCGGTCTGGTGCTAACACTCCAAGGGCTCCACAGAATTTGGAAGCCAAAATACAAGCTGATAAATTCAGACTCATCACCTAAGAAGATCAGCAAAGAACGAAGGATTAGCGTCGAGAGGAAAATAAGCATGGATAATAGGAAAAGAAGTATTGAACGAAGGATGAGTAATGTGATCCTCAATATGACAGCTGACAACATCATGTTCAGAGATGATGATGATTTAGCCAAAGAAGCTGTTTCACTCCTGGCCATAAATGAGGACGATAGTGATGAAATACCAGACCTGGTGTTCAGAGATTGAATGGTTGAATTATAAAATTGTTTCGAAAAAGTTATATAATAGTTCAATCAACAATAGTTTCTTGATAATGAAACAAACAATATCGGTTCCAAAGTTATGAACTGCTGACAAAATGTAATAATTATTATATTTTGAGGGTCTCATTAAAACATTGACGACTTCAGTGGCGCAGTAGTGTTAGGCGCGAGAGATTGCAGGTTTGTTTCCCGCGGTGGGATAAATGTTTGCCTTAACTGATGAACTGCAAAATAACAAATTCAACGTGTATTTATATATATTTATACGTAATACTCATACTTAATGATGATAATAATCATCGAATATGTATAAGGACTTAAGTAGTACTTATTTCTTTTAGAACTATTTTTACTTACTACTCAAACTTAAGTAAAAATAGTTCTAAAAGGGTCAATAATTGTTTTGCTTCTTTTTATGTCTAAGTAGCAATTTCCATAGCAACATTACCAACTTCAATTTTGGATTTAGTAAATTTATTAACTTTGACCTATAGATTATTTTGACTTACTATATTTAAATAAGATTTGATAATCAAATTCCTTATGTACTAATTAGCTACAAATCATGTCAATGTGGTACCATCTCCTCAGCCAATCAACATTGCTACGTTAATACGGGAATCAGCACTTGATCTATTATTTGATGAGTTTCTATTTATAGATATCATTTCATAAGCGATTGTAGTAACTATGTCAACTAAGCTAGAGGTCAGTTTAGTAGATTTAGTTATCTTCTGTACATACTACTGCTCAATTAGTTGTTTAAACAAGTTAGTTTGCTTCAACTCTTAGAATTAAGTTTTGTGCTGCCTAAATTAGGCAGGCAATGGGCAGGTATAAATGATTTAAGATAAGTAACTCTAAGTATATGATAATAAGATCTATTTTTATGTGGTTTGTGATGAGTACGGCAGTTGTCCCAATGGAGGATTTTACTATTCTATGAGTCTGTGCCATATTACCATATCACTTGATGGATCTAGTAAGTTTAATGATCTAATAGCCAAACTTGATGAATAAGTTTGAAATCACTTGCCTCCCTACCTTGAGTACTGATAGACATTTTATCTGTAGAAGAGAATCTTATACCTTTAAACGAGCAATTCTTGTATATATATATATTCTGAATCTCGGAAACGGCTCCAACGGTTTTCATGAAATTTAGTATGCAGGGGCTTTCGGAGGCGATAAATCGATCTAGCTAGGTTTCATTTTCCAAAAAACAAGATTTACGTGAATAAAAACCGAGCAAAGCTCGGCCAACCAGGTACTATAAAATATACATTCATTTGTGATTTGGTCATACTAAAATGTTACTTTTGCCGTCACAATGTTACTTTCGTCTTATTCAGAGAAACTCTATCTATGGTGGTTACGCTAAAGGGACAGATAGCCAGTGTTACATGACTTAGAAAAACGTCTTTTACTTTCCTTGTTGGACGTTAAACATAGTTTTTTTTTAAACTTACATTCATATAAGCTATAGATACTTTACCATTTATTATAGAATATAGGTATATGGTAGTTTGCTTTTGTTGAACTCCATCAGGCTCCTATATTGTGATATTACTTCTAATTGTACCTTGTACCTATATGAACAAACTATGCTATAGTTTGTACATAAGTATTAATTTATTGAATAATGTTTTGTAAATATTATGAGCGGTGAAAAAGTTTTGTAAATAAAAAATCAATAAATAAATTACGCGTTTTATAAATAAAAATACCTAAAAAAGACCTTTTACAGAAACATTTTACAAAGGGGATAGAACCATTGTGGCAAATCGACGCGCTGCCATTTTGATTTAAAATGGCGGCGAATGGATTATGCCAGCTTCCATAGAAAAATATTCGAACCCATTTACATAATTTTATACAGTTACGCAATAATACTTACATACCCTTTTCGTATGTTTTAGTGAGTATTATAAAATGTATATATTTGATCACAGGTGATTTTACAAATGTGGTCAATTACAACTAGATTTAAAAAAAACTAAAACCCAACTGAAAGTAATTCAAAACAGCTTCCTAAAGCCGCCATATTGGATTTTTTGACATTTTATACTATAGCCCAATGTCACTCTTGTAATCCAGAGGAATCTAGCGACTCCTCTGTCAAAATTGAGTCAAGTTTGAGCTACAGCGACAGCCAAGAAACTCACATACAGTTCATTCAACGGATCTAGGCATTCGTGAAATTAGCCATAGGCGCGAGTTTGCGCATGTACAGTCCCACCGTCCCTCTCCATACCTCCAATTGCTCCCGAAAATCGATACAGCGCAGCTCTTGCGGCTAACTTCACGAATGCCTCGACTCGTTGGGCCAACTGTACATACATACAAAACATATAAATAGTTACTAAGTTTAACTCGATGTACATACACCCCAAACACATTACATGAAAAATATTTCACAGATATCCATTCAGTACACTTATTACATAATTACAATTAGTTTTATAGGTACAAATATTGCGGGTTTATAAATAAGGTAACTTTACCAAATACGTACCTACATACCTACCTACTTACCTAATTAACATATTTACCTACCTGGGTACTCATTGATTACTGAATTCAATACTGAAAATTAGAGAGCTTAGGTACATAGTTTTAAAGTTAGGGTTTCCATAAAGTTAAATAAGACTAGAAATACTATAAACTACGTTATACGAACTACCCAACTTAAAGTATTTACAACTAAATAAAAATATATCCGTTACGAAAATAATTATTATTGTTTAAAGTACTCGTACTTCAAGGTAAATAATCTGTTGGTAACATAACAATAAAGATACAAAATAATTTCTGTCCTATTTTTCAAACGCCTGTCAAATTTTGAAAGCAATTTTCTTTTGTAGGTTGCTTTACTAAGTCAATAAGCGCAAGTGCGTAAGCGCAACAGTTTGATTTATACTATTGCAATAAAACTGCAACGGTGACCGCAATGACAAAACATAATGTTGCAACATAGAATATTAAACACTATTATGAATCGGATAGATTCCAATTTGGGAAAACTCGTATTGAACAAATAAATAAGAATATTACTAAACTTAATAATGCTGAACGTATTGGTATTCATATTGGCACGACATACAACATAATGAGTATACAAGTGCTAGATCAGCTTCCTCTATCTAAATATCTCCCAGGTACGTGCTACAATGTCCTAACTGATTAACAAGACACACAAATGATGATAAACCATATGAATACATAACCAGGGCTCACGAAATAAGTGTTTGAGACGCACTTGTCCTTCCAACACATTGGTTCAAAAGAACTAAGTGACATTATACGAGTAAGAATATATTTGTATAGCTGGTAAAACGCCCTATCACAAGGCAGCATAAACATGGGCATATATCCAAGGGACGTAATGGGCGACGTTAGTATATACGTCTGGAACTCCTCGCCTGGCGCAGCCGGAGCCAAATGACGTCAGACCTCGGAGTTCCCAACGTCCCCTGGACCGGCACTGGAGGGGGCCTCCACTATCACCCTGAAATTAAAGAAAAATCTGGTTATCATAATCATTCTCCTGCCCTTATCCCACGCTAAGTGGGGTCGGCACAACATTTTCTTCTTCCACTCAATCCTATCATTCGTCTACTCTGAGTCTACTCCTTTTACATTCATTATCATATTTCACACAATCAAACCACTTTTTCTTCGGCCTTCCTCTGGGTAAACATTTTGAATTATAACTTTTCCGAAATTCATAAAGCTAGTTGTTATTGAGACCACAAATCATTGGGTTGCAATAAACAAAAACAGAAACACTATTAAAATAAAGCAAGAATCACATAAGCTAAATCATTTTGAAGCTTCCTGATCAGAAAGTTTAATTTCAAAAATGCCTAGGAAGTAAAATGCCTTAAATGTACATGATTATTTTGCAGAAAACCTAAACAGAAAAATTACCAAGGTTCCATTGAAAATTATCCTTAAGTTTTAATTATGTCAAGTCTATTCAGAGCTTCAAAGTTAATAATATTAAAAGTTCTGTTCTACAACTGTGAGGAGTCCGGCCATATCAATCCTAATAAAACAAACTGCCCGGTTCACATAACTACCATCAATTCAATCATCTTCTTATCAGATCTTGTTGAATACTGACAGAAGATGGTCTGATAAGATTATGTTGACTTGTTAGAATTTAATTGTATTTAATTTGCTGTCCAATTTGAAAGTTCAGTGCTTGAGACTTTCACTGCTTTTGATTCTGTTTTAACATGATTTACAAGGTCTTACGAAACCATAAGATTATTATCAGCATTGAAAAAAGCCCATTATTTTCAACTGCGTTCAGCTATCTTTTTGACTCTTCAGCCATTTGATTCGCATTGTCTGAGAGAAAGAGACGGACTGAACAACGGCCTTACCACACAAGCGCCAGTGCTTCCATCAGTACTGCCCGCACACAAATGTCCTTCATTCAACGGCAGCGTCAGAGAATACCTATCTCTACACAGCTGCAGCGGCAGAACCGGAACTTCAGCTTCCAACAAAACATCTGTTAGATTCCCATTAGTCTGTTCTCTGCCCCACCCAGTCGTATAACACTCATCTTTGAAGTCTATACCGTTATTATCGTCAATAAACGGATCTATTTCTTCACCGAACATCAATTTCTTATCATTCCTATCATTATTCACTTTACTTTTACCACTTTCATGTTTATTTTTTATAAGTTTCACTACACTGTCTAAAGATGCACTATCGTATACAAAGTCAGCATCATTTTTACGCATTTCTTCTTTCTTATCGTCTGATTTGTTTGACTCATTTGCAACGCGGACATTGTATCTCATGTTCTTGTGTTTCTTTGTGAACCCTGAGAAGATATTATTCGTCAGATTATTCAGTTTTTCTAAGTACTTCACTGCGGTATTAGGGTTTGGTTTTGGAGGCCTTGTTTTTCTTTTAGCGGAGTCGGTGGGTTCCGGTCGAAGGTAGAACGGAGATGTCTTGTCAGAGTTGAATGTGAGAGGGGTTTCGAAGGGGGGTAGGCAGATGGTGCGGATTCGACTGCCGGTGCTGACGTCTGCTGCTCTGGTTAACTTCATCAGTGCTGAAATAGAGGATAATATTTTTTGTTATTCATTATACAGAGGCACACTCAATATTATCGTCAAGTAAAAGTAAATATACAATCTCTTAATGTGCTTCGATGTTCAACGTCCATTCACAAGTTGGTTAGTCTTATTATACTTACCTATATCGTGTTGATAGTTGTGGAACCGATGATGGAGTACGATCCTCTCTATAGGCACGTAGGCACCCCTCTGCTCTGCCCGGTCCCACTCACCCAGCACGGCAGTCCAGAGCGCAGGCACGGGCAGATTGAAGAGTTCACTGGAATTGACAGAATTAGTATACATATAAACGAGACTCATTAGATAAGGATGTAGATTTGTATCTTCTGATAGTAAGTCAATACTTAGGGAGGAATTGTTCAACTTCTAAATTATATTCTCAGAATAGTGTAATGTCAAATACAAGTAAAATGTCAGTTTACTCTTCGGTAACTAGGATTTATTCTGGGGATTGCGCTTATAAGTTAATCGAATCCACTCTTAGGCAGGCAGTGGATGTACTGAATCCATAGCGAGAATATTCTGAATATAGAATAATCTGCTATTTTTTAATAAGCTTTAATCAAAAAATAAACTAATGGAACAACATACTTTGACTGCGTCTGCTTTAGTTTATAAAGATCGAAATCACTATTACTTATGTACGCAGTGCGCAGTGGTGAGCAGCCACATGGGGTGCACCAGCACGCCGCCGCACCAGTGCCCGATCAGCCCGTAGTTGGGATGCAGTAGCTGTAGCGACACCTGGAACCGAAAATTCGGATTTACATATTCCGTTGACGATATCTTTGATGTTTCGGAATTCATTCATGTTTCCATTAGCTTCTTCTCCTAATCCATCAGTTTCCTCTCCTAGTCCATTAGCTTCCTGTCCTAGTCCATTAGCTTCCTCTCCTAGTCTATAAGCTTCATCTCCTAGTCCATTAGCTTCTTCTTCTAGTGCACAAAAAGAGCCTCTGAGGCGTACTTTAATTCTTCCACCGCACTAGTTCGAAAGAACTAGTGATGGAAACCTTCTTCTTCTTGTCACTAGTTCTTTCGTACCAATGTAGTGAAACTCCATTAGCTGAAGATCAAGTGGTTCAAGACTGATGGTGAGAAAGCTGGAATAGTGATGTGTGTAGTGTAGATAATATCAATATCTCGCGATATTACTTATTATAATCTTATAGAAAAAACCAACCTAATTTAAATTCTTTCATAAACTTAATTAGCTTATTGATGTACAACTAGGTACAGCGCAAGCTCTCTGACGATCACCAGCCAACTTTGGAAGACACCCATGTTCAGTTCATCAATCTCACCTGCCATGGCCAGGCTCCGCGCTTCGATTCCCTGCCCTTGATGATACGGAGCTGACCTGCTGGTCGGTCTCGAGGCTGCCGTGTGTGTCTTCTCAATGGCACCCCGCATTCTGGAACGAGACACGTCAATAAGACTGCATAGTTTACCAGGTTTAAAGATACCCCATGTATAGGCGACCAAGAAATTGGTTTACCACTTTTGATGACATCTCCCAGTAACATAATTATTCGCTAAGGATTACTATGACAGATTCTGACGTAGCAGTTATTAATCTGTCAAGCGAAAATAGCCCTTAATGTTTTGTACGTGCAAATGATATTCAGCCTTAGAATGGTAAACCAATTTCTTGGTCGCCTATACATGGGAGTGACAGCCGCGGCCAGAAGTTTTACAAATATAAGACCCTGAAGATGTTACCGGGTTTGCGGCGCGTTGGTGGCGTTTAGTCCGTTTGTATGTTGTTTTTTTTTTATAGCCACGAACAGAAATGTTCCAGTACTTCGAATTGTTCTATAACCTGACGTCACATAAATCATCTTTATTAGATGTTAACAGGCCAATGATGATGATGACGATGTACATGGGCGAGGTTGGCGCGAGATAGAGGCGAATGGCAAAAGCGAAGAGAGGCCTTTGCTCAGCAGTGGGATGAGAAGGGATGATGATGATGAAAGATACCTAGAGGTCTTCGGAACTGCCAGCTTTATAAGCTACTAGCTGATGCCCGCAGCTTCGCCCGCGTGAATGTCGATTATCGCGACTTTTTATACAAACTTTCATCCCCTTTTTTATCCCCTTGGGGGTAGAATTAATCAAAATCCTTTCTTAGCGGATGCCTACGTCATAACATCTACCTGCATGCCAAATTGCAGCCCGATCCGTCCAGTGGTTTGGGCTGTGCGTTGATAGATCACTATGTCAGTCAGTCAGTCAGTCAGTCACCTTTGAATTATATATATTTAGATGTCTTATTGACTCAATTATCTTTTTGGTGGCAACTGTCTATCTTTAAATAATCTATTTGAACTCAGTTTGTAATAAAATTTATGTGAAGGTTTAAGCTTCTGTGTACCTGATGTTTTTCATGTGTGTCAATAACTCCATTACCTAAAGTAAGTACAGCCGAAGCGACGTAAAACCCAAAAATAGGGGTCCTATTTGGCTCAACGTACCAGCATTGCAATTCAAGTTGGTAACGCCACCAGCGTCTTGGGGACATCTGGATTAGTTGAGCTATCTATAGATCGTTTGTAAAGCCTATAATTTTATTAAATTTTTAATAATTTAATAAAATTAAATAATTAAATAATATTAAACTGTTTCACATGTATTTAAACATAGTGTGTATATTAAGATAGATCTATATTTTCTGTATCTTTGCGCATATTATGTATCTAAGTACATATGTTTGAACCATCTACTATGACTTCGTCAGTGTCTCCGTTATTAAAGTCGTAAGGCTTTGGAATATGGTGTCTCCTGTCTCCATACTCACATTTTGTTTGGGATAGTTTCTGAAATTGTAAGTATTTGAAACAGTTTTTTTTACTACTCAAAGTGAATGAAAATTCGCGCTTTTGTAACTTTTGCCCCACATTGCTGGCCGGAAGTGCTTACCGCCATTACGTGACGGACAGTAACAATCTTTGCACACGCTCTATGAATAATGTATCGGATTTGTACAAACACTATACCTCGTAAGTAAACGTTGCATAATTGATACCAAGCATCGTATAGTCACTTCCGCTTCTTTTCACTGACAAGGGCTTAGTGAGTGCATATATAGAGGTGTAAAAGTAACGACAAAAAGCGTACCTGTATGTACTCGATACTATAGCAATGAGTACTCGTTACTATCGTATCGAAATCGTTACTCGTTACTTCGATACCTCATACATAACATGCTGTTATGTTAGAGCATCGAGGCGTATTGCGTACGCATACAGTATGACGTCACAGCGTCGCATCATTCGTAATTTGTAGTAAAAATACTAAACTACGTAAGGTGCATTTTTCACTTTTCCGTATTTTTAACCTTTTTTTTCGGACTGGACAAATGCTTTGTCTGAAAACCTATGGCACTAGGTTTCAATACTACAAAAGATGCGAGTAACGAGATGCATTCGTATGTAAAGTCTCATTACTCGGTACTAGATGGCGTACCCGTTACTCAGTACCGAATACATACGGTTTGCTACAGCTTTACCTATAACTCTTCATATTTTGAAACGTTTTAAATGCTAGGCGAATAAACTCGCCATTGTCCTAGCGCATATTGCGAGGGCTGATTGTCAACCACTAAACATTTATTTACTGGTAGGAAAGTTTAATATTACCAGTCCGCACAGTTATGGTGGTAACATTTCTTTCCAACTTGAAGCCTTTCCATAAAAGGGCAACCCTACCAGTCTACCATCGGGCTTTTCAGAAACAAGTTAATTATAATAAGCCGTGACATATTGGTCTACATTACTTCCTTTATAAAAAAAAACGTCCAGAGTCAAGTAAACACTGTCGGCTTGTCCGCGACGAGGCGTGAAAAATGGCATGTGTACATTGTGTACACCGTTCCGCGGTAATAAATACATGTGCCGTAATTTGTGTCATTACCGCGTAATTTGTGGTATTATGAGGTTTACACGTTCGCAACTAATTAACTAGACTTGTTCAAAGTTTTTTTCAATGAAAAGTATTCTTTAGCGGTAGGAACTTATTAGGCTTGCAATCTGAGTTGCAATTTGAGTTTATATTATACTAGGTGGTTGCCCGTGACTTCGTCCACGTTTCATTCGTTTTTAAATAAATAAATAAAACTCAAAAACTCAAAAACTATGAAAATCGGTCCAGCCGTTCTAGAGTTATAAGTGTTCGAACAAACCCGTCTTTTTGTACCTATGTATTTCGTATGTCTTTTTATCCAAACCGATTTTACGACAAATCACACCACTCGTCAAAAAGATCATACAAACTTTGACACCCTTTTTTTCTTTAGTGAGGGTTATTTTCGAAAACGCTTAAATACTGGTAAGTGTCCATTTATTTTGCCTTCTAACCGAGTTCTTGTCAAAAGAACTTTAACACCCCATTTAACCCTTTTTGGTGGGTTATTTTGAAAAATACAGATATATGTGTCTATTTATTTTGTCTATTCAGTATTTAAACCGAGTTTCAAACAAATCACACTACTCGTCGAAAAAACTTTAACACCCCGTTTAACCCTTTTTGGAGGGTTATTTTGAAAAATCCAGATATACGTTTTAAATCATTTTGTATTTAAAGTATCTAAACCAAGATTCAGACCGATCGTACAACTCCTTAAAAAATTCCCATATAAACATTGAGCCCCCATTTTACCCTTTTTTAAAGGTTATATTGAAAAATCTTGAAACACGTGTACATTTGTTTTGTATTTACATTACACAAACAAAGTTTCATGAAAATCGTACAACGCGTTAAAAAGTTTCATACGAACGTTTTTAGCCGTTTTCACCCCTTAAAAGTGGAATTTCCAAAAATCCCGTCTTAGTAGGCGCCTACATACCAAGACAAACAGTATTTCAACCAGGTTTAAACAAATCACAACACTCGTCGTAAAAACTTTAATACCCCATTTAACCCTTTTGGGAGGGTTATTTTGAAAAATCCAGATATACGTTTTACATCATTTTGCATCTAAAGTATCCAAACCAAGATTCAGACCGATCGTACAACTCCTTAAAAAATTCCCATATAAACATTGAGCCCCCATTTTACCCTTTTTTAAAGTTTATATTGAAAAATCTTGAAACACGTGTACATTTGTTTTGTATTTACATTACACACACAAAGTTTCATGAAAATCGTACAGCGCGTTAAAAAGTTTCATACAACCGTTTTTAGCCCTTTTCACCCCCTTAAAAGTGGAATTTCCGAAAATCCCATCTTATTGCTCGCCTACATACCAAGACGAACATACCCTCCAAATCTCAAGTCTGTACGACCGGCGGTTTGGGCTGTGCGTTGTATCTATTCAAATCAGTCAGGGCTTATCCTTTTATATAGTAGATAAAGTTAAGTCATCATCTTACTGCCCCTTTTCCGACGTTATGTGGGGTCGGCTTCTTCCATTTCCCTCTATGATGCGTCATCTCAGTACTCTCTCCTTTCTTACTCACTTTCACACAGTCCATCCATCTTTTCTTTGGCCTACTTTACCCCTATATCCATCCATGGGCATGTTATGAGAAGAGATGAATGTCATGTGGCGAGTAGAGTATCAGGTATGAATGTGGATAAATAGGTACAGGGGGAGAATAATTAGGCCAAAGAAAAGATGGATGGCCTGTGTGAAAGATGACAGGGTAAGAAAGGAGTCTGTGATGAGATGACCAATGACAGAGGGAAACGGAAGAAGATCACATATACTGAAAAGGACGGAAATTTCTAGTACTTTCCCGCTAAAACTATTATCTAATGAGGTTATTAATTAAGCTTATTAATATTAATTATATTTATTAGATAATAGTTTTAGCGGGAAAGTACTAGAAATTTCCGTCCTTTTCAGTATTTGTAATGGGTTTCCGCAAAGTCACGCCTGAATCAATCATTTATTATAGAAGATCACATGTTGTGCCGACCCCACATAACGTGGGAAAAGGGCAGGAAAATGATAATGATGAGTTACTGATAATAGCTTTAAATACTGTAGGTATAATTTACTAGGTAATTGAACAAAATGCAAAGCAGAGAGCTTATGAAATGGCTATGACAAACGCCTCGGGGTAGAAAGCCGCGCAAAATAAACAGAATCGGAGCAATATTGGTTCTGGCGCAAAGTTTAATTATTTGCGGTCACAAATCGTTTGCTATATAGTCAATAGTCAATAATCTTTATTCAGTAATATCACAAGGATCATTTTGAATCGTCTTACATACTAGGTGAGTCTAGGTGCCAATTCCAGTCCTATCCCCAGTACGAGAAGAACTGGCAAGAAACTCGCTGGGCCCTAGCGCTTTTTTTGTATTATGAACCTTGTTAACATTGTTAGGAACACCTAGCAGAGTTGGAGCTGATTCGTCCCAAGCTTTTTTGTCATTTAAGTACTCTGATATTCTATAATAAGCTTTACGAGACAGGTTTTGTTTAATTACATTTTTGAATTTCGCAATCGATAGATCAAGCATGTCGCTTGGGATCTTGCTGATTACCTATTGCGAGTTGGAATGTCTGTGTGGGACTAAAGCACTCATAACTTTACAACTGTCAGTGATCTGTTCACTGCCATTTGCGTTGTAGCTTTTCAAGTATCTGCCTCTTCAAGAGCGGAACCACTTGCTCTAATCTGGTTAGTTAGTTTGATAATATTTTTTATAAAAAGCCAAAAGCGACTTGGAATATTTCTTTTAATATTAACAACCTCAATACAACAGTGGTCGAACAACTAATCATCCGCTATGTTTTCATTTAGACAAAGATTTTTCAATATTAATTAATTATTAATTAACTATTAATGGGACTTATTTCAAGGTATCACTATCCAATAAAAAATAAGCATAATATAATATTCTTCTCTACTGTTTTCACTATTCGTCATTGTTCGACAAACAACTATGGTTATCTCGCAAGATATTAATTAATTTTAAATGTACCTATCGTGAAACAACTTATTATCAACCAATCTTTTATTGCTTATTCTTTATGCTATGAGTTTGAAAGACGAGTTCTAAAATCAACATTTAAAATGTTTTAAAATAACGACCAAAATTCAAATTGAAAGAACCACCCAGTAGGTAATGGAAAAGCTGTATTGAAAAAAAGTGATTGATAAATTCCCATACAAACCTTTCTTTTAGAAAATACCTTTTGTCAAAAAGCACACAGTAACAATAATAGCGCCGTGTGAAGGCATAAAAAATAAAAGTATGACAATAGTTACACTGGAATACTAACTAAACGTTAATCTTTCTGTCAAAAGCAATGAATAATTAGCAACTGTGCTATTCAGTAAGAGAAATCGTTTTGGAAATGACAAAAACTGTAAAAACTTCCGATGATAGAGTTTTCGAGTTTTTTTACCGCCTGAAGAAGTAATTTGTGTGGATTACTGTGAATGGCGTAATGACTTTCTGTGGCGGCAAAAAATCTACTACGTGTCGTACTGTACAAGCCGGATGTGAATTGTCAGTGGATTTTTCCAAAGCCAAAAGACCGGAAGTCTGAAGAGAAGATAGCATTCGTAGACTAGTTATTTGGACACCTATTTCTTACTTTCGCCATTATCACACATCCTACAAACAATATAAACGCGAAGGTTTGTAAGAATGTATGTATGTTTGTTGCTCATTTATACTGAAACGGCTGTACGGATCTGGATGAAATTTGGCACTAACATAGATTATGGTCTCGAATAGCACATAGGCTTCTTTTTATTTCGGAAGAACATACGGTTCTCGCGGGATAGATTTGTTTTTGTTTTAAAGGACTATAATCTATCACTGTGCCAAATTTCATCCAGATCCGTTCAGCCGTTTCAGTGTGAAACAAACTTTCACGTTTTTAATATTAATAGGATATTTTTGAAATTTTGTGTAGCATGTCTTGTACCTAATCCAGAAAAATCTAGCGACACCTCATTTGTCAAAATCTCTTCAGCCGTTTGAGCTACAGCTCCAGCCAAAGGAACTCGCATATAATATACATAATTATGTACATATAACCTAAACACATTACCCTCCTTCGCGGTCGGGTAAAAAGAGCAAAAAGCGATAAAAGTTTCTATAACATCTTTATGTCTATAATAACTTAGCACCTCTAACCTACACCATAAAATAACCATAAAACCGTGAACTGGGTTTTGATCATTTCGCAGTCTTGGAGGTATACATTTTTTCTATGAATTTGATTACTGGTCGAAAACGACATATTGTTTTGTTCGTGTACATCAGTGAACGGAAAATAGATGGAAGAATCCCTTGAGCTAAAAACATGACCCCACAAAAATGTCTGGTAGACGTGGCTTGTAAATTTTACAGAAGCTTATTACAGGTTACACGGCAATTTAAATCCAAACGTCGAGGGAATAAAGTCAACATTTATAATTTTTTGGCAAATCCACGAAGGAATTTCGATGCGTGTTTTGTCATGTTTCGCGGATATTTCCCTTGAAGAATTATTTCCGTGTTGTTTTCCGCTTACTGGTGTACATCAATGGTATGTAACCATGACAGCTTTTTAGGCATCTGTGCGAATTTCGCATTTTCATTTTATACGACAATGACCACTTGCCCTTAGAGGCATAGTGTATTTCCAACTTATGAGATGCTGGGTCGATTCCCACGGCGAGATTGATTCTAGTCTAGATTTTTAGCAGAGTTCATTAGTAAACTAATATATTATTTTGAATCTCAAAATTATGACAAATATCTTAAAATAGTCATAAAATAAAACCTCCTACTGAGCTACAACTGGCAGTCAACTTTAGCCACCCGATTCTCGTGTTCTGTGCGCGTGAATGCAAGTGATTTTCACGTTTAACGCTATGACGCAAACGTACTAACACGTGCTACAGCACTGCATTGAATACGAGGCCTCCAGGCCGTTCACATCAGTGTATCTCCAAATAGACATTTAATCCAAAATGTCAAATGATTTCCTAATAACGATGACGAATTTGACATAGCGTTACGTAACGCAGTCGTTACCGGAGAAAGTGCATCTGATGGGGTCATCTTGCACCGCATACTGAGGGAGCAAGCAATCATACTGATTGCTTCTGGTGTTTGGAGCAAATAAAAATTGATGACTTTAGAATGAGGTAACATTATAAATGCGGTTCTGCTGTGATTACTACTTCACGAGGGATAAAGTCTTAGCGATGGCGTATAAAGATATGTAAAGAAGAATAAAGATTTTATTTTGTGACACACACACAGATATCATGGGAAAAGTAGTGAAACAACAACACAAGATATATAAGGGTTTTAAAACTAAACTTAAGTAAAACTGTTCATAATAAAGTTGGACATTGTTCTTGTCCACAATACTAGATTGATTTATAATGTGACACTAATATAGCGATAGGGCCCAGCGAGTTTCTTGTCGGTTCTTCTCGGACTGGGGATAGAACTGGAATTGGCACCTAGACTGGTGAGTCTAGTGTTACTTTGATTATGATTTTGTGACTATTGGAGTGTGAGTATTAGAGTAATGTGGATTATCAGTGGTGCTAAAAAAAAGATAGATGGACTGTGTGGAAGATGATATGAGTAAGAAAGAAGTAAATAATGACGAGCGATAAAGAAAAATGGAAAAATAACACTTTACGAGGGAAAAGGGCAATAAGATGATGATGATGACGTGGCTGATATAAATTAGACTTTTTTGTAGTTCCCCGAAAAAAAAATTTTTTACCAATTTGTATTGCACAATATTTCGTTTTGATAGAACTTATATTTTGCGAGGGACTGTTCTGATTTAGGTCAAACATACAGACAGACATGGCAAAAATTTAAATCATCATTCATCTGCCCTTATCCCACGCGTGGGGTCGGCACAACACGTTTTCTTCTTCCCCTCACTCCTATCATTCGTCAACTCTGAATCTACTCCTCTTATATTCATATCATCTTTCACACAATCAAACCACTTTTTCTTAAGCCTTCCTCTACTTGCGTGCCCAGATATACCATAACTTTTTTGGTGACCTGGTTTTCATCTCTCCTCATCACGTGTCCATACTATACCAATGCTATGTTAGAACATTTGTCAAGAGCCTACATTATAATTAACTTGTTAAAGCTCTAAAGGTCCCCAACCGAATGATGGAACTCACAAAATCATCAAGTTACCATCCTTAACAATAAAGCCAGTCATTTCTTTATCTACCATCTACCATTAGCCGAAGCTTCTGACCATTATCTGCTCGTACCATCTATGACATCCGACCCGGATAATTGCTGGTAACCAACTTAACTGATTGGTTAGAGTTTTTTTCCTATTAATACTATGTACTTTAATTATATATTACTAGCTGTTACCCGCGACTTGGTCCGTAAAAACCATCAATAAAAAATCCATCATGTTAATATAACGTGGTAATTATTACACCTTGGGTAACATGATTGTAGTTTTAGTAAGTATATTTATTTTTTTCTAGTAAATAGTTTTAGCCAATTTATTAGTTACTCAGGGATAATTTAGCATTCTAATGGTGAAAGAATTCTTAAAATCAGACAAGTAGTTTTTGAGTTTATTCGTTACAAAAATCTTTCCCTTTTATAATAACAAAAACAAAATAAATACATATTGTATGTCTAAAACTAATATAGGTAATAAATATGTAGGCACGATCTTAATGACGACTGACAAACTCCACCTTTATCGTCAGTTAAAAAAGAGGTTTAGATGGCCTAATTGGTTATTATAATTCTCTAGTTTACTTTACCTTTTTTCGGCTGCCTTCATAAGTTGTCTAGTAAATTATACTTCAATTTATTTAAATTAGTATTTGATTGTACGTTATTTCCCAGACTCCTTTCAAACAAAAGAAAAATATTACAGCAACGAATGTAATAGAAGGGTTAGGGTAAATTTGTCACCGGGTAAATTTGTCATCGCAAAAATCTAGTGTAAATTCGTCACCGTTCAAATTGTTTAAATATTTTTAGGGTAAATTTGTCACTGCCTACTTTTAAACCGCTACAGTTCAGTCAGCGAAAAAGTGACAAGCAATAACAAATCCAATTTTGTCATTCTCATGCTCGAATATTGTGTAACGCGTGTATTAGTTACACGCGTTACATTGCGTCACGTGATTTACGGTGTGTTATGCCGTGTCCGGTTGTGGTGATTGCTCTGTTCCACATTTTATTTTTTGGGTTAATTTAGTTATTGTGAGTGTGAATTGGACTTTACTTTGTATACAAAGTTTCCGCGTAGGTACCAAATATGTCTGAAATTGAAATTGAAATTGAAAAATTATTTATTCAATAATATCACAAGGATCACTTTGAAACGTCTTACATGCGTTGAATCTATGTGCCAATTCCAATCTAACCCTATTACGAGAAGAACAGGCAAGAAACTCGTCTCGGTCCTAGCGCTTTTTTGTATGATAAAAAATTTAATCTCGCTAATTATAATAACGTAAAACAAAATACAAAACATAAAAATATAAAACAAAAGGACAGCTTTTACATTGCAAATTGATTAGCTGTCGGAGGGCGGAGTGACTTCGGGCCATGAGTTCTTCGGGGCCATAAGAATGACATACTTATGACACAAAACTTTTCTCAGTCAAAGTTTAAGGAACACCTTGACACAATCTTTTTGAATTCTCAAAATGGTCTTTTTATGACGGTGATAGTTTTCAAATGGCTCATAAACAGTTCAAAACTTCCCTACACAAAAGCACCGTCTAAACAAGCCCTCATCATAATCAGCAAACAATGCAGGATGCATTTATTCATAATGCAAATCCACTCGTGATCGTAACTTGGCTACTTTCAATCTCTCTCTGGCTTCCGCCCGGGGCCGGGTGTCGAACCTGCTCCTTTTACTTTCATTGCCGGGTTGAGCGGAATCTAGGGAAATGTCAGATTACGTTCTAGTACCTACCTATCTGGTTCATGTAGATAAATACAAGTTATTAATTCTGGTGTACTTGCGAATTTCATAAACCGATATGCACCTACCAATTGCATATAATACGCTAGTATAACAATAATCGCAATTATTGAAAGTAGATTTATAGCAAATTTCTTGACAGGGTGCTTAGTATAGGTTTTGATAGTTCACGAAACTTTATTTCATTTCGTCTTATCATACATACATGTATCATACATTTTTCTGCACTGCCGTAAATTTCCGCTCGGAATACTGCAGGCAACGAAACGTAATAAATTAAACAAGAGGCACCTCCCATTAATATTTTTTTTATGTCATATTGACAGACATCATAATATAAAAAATTGTTTTTAAACCTCGAATCCAATAATAATTATACCTATAGTTACTTATTTATAGCACTTTAATCCTTTCTGTTGGAAATAACTAGTTATTTAATAACCTACACGATAAGACGAAAGAACTCTGCTCAAAATCTTGTCAGGTGTTCTAAAATAATCCATAGACAATAAAAATAATAATACAGAACTCTTTGCCCGAAACAGTAAGAATAAAGGTTACATTACGGGAATACAGTACCTACACGAAATCAGCTTCTGAGGCGCATTTTAATCCTTTCACCACACTGGTTCATAAGAGTGTCACTATAAGAAGAAGAAGAAGAAGCGGAGGTTAAGATTTATTGTAACAAAATAAAGTTACGCAAGTGAAGCCTCAGAAAGTTCCCTAGTAATTACTACTAGTGTTGATTCACAACAATGGCGGTGCGTGCGGACAATAATTAGGGGATTAATATTAGTATTCACTATTCACGCTATAAACAAAAAGCTATCTATTACAGATTACGTAAAAACGACACGAAACCAAAACAATAGCTCTATTATAATACTATGTAAAAAGTATTAGAAAGGCCCGCATCCACCAAGGTAGAGCGGGTGAACTCGTGAAAGAATGAAGAGAACAAAAATTTTTAAAAATCCCACAGAAAGTCATTGAAAATTGATATTAACAGCCGCCATATTGAATTTTTTGCTAAATTTTATAACCTTTGTCACTTTTGTAATCCAATGACACCTAATTTGTCAAAATCTGTCCAGCCGTTAGGACTCCAGCGACAGCCAAAGGAACTCTCACACATACGTACATACGAGCAGATTCGTCCCAAGCTTATTTGTCATCTAAATATGGTATTTGGAAAAAAAGGATTATAGACCAATCCTCTGTATCTATCAGTATGTAATGTTTATTGAATAGGGGCCACCCTATTCAACAAACATTACAAATTGTAAAATAAAATTAATTGTAAGCGGTTACAATTCTACAAGTTTCTGTTTTAATAAATAATTACGATTTACTGGAGAAAAATTTACAAAATTGTAAAATGTTCTTACAATTCTACATATTTATAGGTTTTATTGAACAGCACTTGTCATAAAATTCGACAATATTGTCACTTTTTTACAAATTTGTAGACTTGTAATGTTTATTGAATAGGGGCCTGGTTCCTATAGTACAAGCTTTGCTTAGTTTGTGGCTAGATGTAGCTGTTTCCAATAACCTCTAATTTATGACATTTTCAATTTAGTTTTTACTCTTTCAGCTTTGTTGGACGCCGGACTTAATGCCAGGGTGGTGTCACACGGGTCAGGCATCGAACTCGCGACCTTTGAGTGAAAGCGAATGCCATCTAGAATTACAGGGCAGGTTATAATATTATAGTTTCCGCAAATAGGTTACGTTGTTTGCTAAGTAATATGTAATTTGATCGTGACAATGGCGGAAGGAAGGATTGCAATACGCAACAAACTTACGTTAGAAACCTGTTCTGTAGTGTGGTGGCTTTAGTAGGCTTTGAATATGCTATTCGGGCCAGAATAGCAGTAATTCAATGAACATTCCTACAAGGTTCTGTTTGATTTACAAATTTGTAATGGTGGAAAATTTTCAAAATTGTTTTTAGACTTAGTAGCGTGTTTTCTTTTGAGCTTTTATTTGAAAATATCACAAGTAAGTACCTACAGACACGGCTTCTTAACGATTTTATTATATGTATGTATATAATAATATACTTGCTGACCAACGCGCAACTCTGTCTGTGGGTTTTAATTGATATAATTTTTCCCGTTTTTGCAATATTTTTCAGTGATTCTTCGCTCCTATTGGTCGCAGCGTGATGTTGTAAAGCCTAGAGCCTTTCTCCATAAATTAACTATCCAACACAAAAATATTTTTTCAATTCAAACCAAGTAGTCCCTGGGATCAGCTCGTTCAACCAAACAAACTCTTCAGCTTTACAATATAATGATCTATAATATGATAATTTTACCGTCTTTATGTCATGTTTATATAACTAATGGCTCAATTAAACGAAGTCTAGTTATGGGTCTATGTCCAACACCTAGTCTATTCCTAATGGTAATAGGTAGAAAGTGATTAAAAATAAAAAACTTACGTACCTAAGCAACAAAGTAAGTAGATATGGTAATGCGTATGTTACCATTCACCAAGGAAAACGACTACAATGCTGTTTCTCTGTATTTTCTCATGTTTTGCAAACCGACGTCATTTCCCTAGCTCATAGCTAGGGGCGCGACCGGCTATTCGGATTTTCGTCCGGCTAATTGTTTCTAAAAGAGATTACTCAATAATGGTAATTATTTAATTTTATAAAAAAGGAAGCCTATTATCCAACAGTGGGTGCAAACGGGCTGAATGATGATGTATTATTTTTAGCTGGAAATACATATACGTAAGTTTACTAAACAAGTTTTAAAAATGCATAAGTCAAACTTCTAGCCAATTCTAACAAAAATATATATTTACATTACGTCGTCAAATAAAGTTTTTTCAATTTGATTTTTATTGAAATATAAATCTATCTTATTAATTATACCAACCAATACACTTCAACCAATAAACTTTGTAGAATTTTTAAAATAGGTAAATACTGAAATCGCTTAATTTATGGACATAGAAAAATGTCCATGTTCCATTATGTTAGTACATAATAATAATAAAAAAAATACATAAAATAATAATAATAATAATAAAAAAAACATACAAAGGGTGTCGAGTCAAATATTTGGTCTACGTTCTATTTATTACCTTGACTGCGTGTTTGACCCGTTTGCGGTCACAGAGTGTGTAATCCGTCTAAAATCCGTCTTTTTAGTCCGTCTTTTCTGCAAACAGCACTATAATCATAAAGGGGAAAATGATAATGTCTCTTTGTTATTGACATATTGCACTTTTTACTAGTTATCGGGTCTAATGATCATAAATTTAGCTCTGTTGACACTTTTATTATCATGAATCATGAGTGTAGGTAATATTGCGTGTACGCATGACATTTCGCTATAGGCCTAACTAGCCTTGTGATTGATCTCCTACTTAGGTACCTACATACCTACTCCTTAATAGACAATAGTTCCTTCTTATCCTGTTTTTTTAAACCAGTGTGGTGAAAGGTGCGCTTCAGAATTTCCTCTCGAGCACTTGACAGTTTTCGAACTTTTGAGGTTCTACGATATGTCGGTTTCTTCACGATGTTTTCCTTCACCGTTTGATAGTACTGGTAAATAGCGTAGGTACATTTTTCTAACAGAAAAATTCATTGTTACACGACTGGATTCGAACTTATGACCTTAGAATCGGAAGACCCCCTACCACTAAGTAGATCAGTGATCTCTAGTAACGGACTGAGGTACTTATATAGATTTTTGTTGTTTTGGTAATCTATGTGCCTATAACACGAGTTGGACAAGGCCACCTAAAATCCAATTTAAACTAATAGTTCCATTAAATTTTATATCCTAACCATCAACCTACTCAAGTTTTGACCACAACCATCTCTGGCCACCACTGTACCTGTACCATATAATAACCAAACCAAAATTTTGACTTGCAACATTTTTACACGTAAATTTGATGTTACCTGTATCATTATGTCCAGATAATGTCTTAATTCTCATCGATAGAATTCGATAAACTGTAAAACGACCATAAACACGGTAATTTTCTCAAATTGATCCTATTATGAGGTGTAAATGCGTGAAAGTGGATCTAATTCGGTGTTACACTTTGTTCTCGTAATCTTTAGAAACTTCAAGTCTGAAAATCGATGGTCAGGTACTGTCTTGTGAAACTAATGGGTTTATTGCACTGGCTTGATTTGACAGTGGCTAACTAGTAGTCGTTATTGTGCCCGAAGATATCAATCTTACCTTTTAGAGTAAAAATTCTGTCAAAGTCAACATCGCGAGGAAACTGGCATACTCTACAAGTAGAACGAAAAATTCAAGGGCGTGTGTCATTCATTATGTTAGCATTTTTATAAGCAGAAATGGGCTTACAACCTGTCACGTACTGTTACAACCCTAAATATCTGCTGATCTTGTGCTGATCATGCAAGTGGCTGCACTCACACATTGTTGATTGACGTCAATGCATTTCAGCCAGCCAGCAATATATTTTACTTTATAAACCCATTTTTTCAATAATTCGTCTCAGTCAGTTCTTAGAAGGTTACTCTGCCTCTCCCCAGCTACGGACCCGGTACATTTGCCCGCCGGCTGCATCAGAGCTCCAGAGTATTCCTGACGAGGAGTCCCGTGCGCGTCATTTTAAACCAGGTCGATCCAATAAAGATCGAAGTCGAAGTCTAAAAGTATATAATATTTAATTAAATCTGTATGTCTCTTTAAATCTTGTTTTTTTTTAAAACAAGTCTGGGACCCAGTCTAACAGTACGAAAAAACTACTGTGAAAAATGAAGGCATATTGTGCCAATATCATGTTTGGGCTTTATAACTACACTCTTTATAATAAAGATATATTATATATCCTCAAAGATTTAGGTAACTAGAGATCCGAGGAGAATATCTACCGAGACTATACATACATAATATAATTATTTAGGTATATAAATAGGTGCTACAAGCACAACCATAGTTGGGTCTGCAATGGGCCCAAATTACACTTTTTTTACCATACAAAAGAGTTCAACGCGCTCTCCTTGCGTGAAGTGATGGCAAAGATACTATATCGGCAGTTTTTGGGATATATTTCTCTTACTTCAATCAAGAGCGCTAGTGGTGTAGTGGTAGCACTTCTGTCTCACCATCCAAAGGTCGTGGGTTCAAATTTGGTCGTGGCACCACAAGGTCGTGCAATGCCAGTGGTCTTAAACGGTGAAAGAAAACATCGTGAGGAAACCGGCATACCCTAGAACCAAATATTCGAAGGTGTGTGTCATAGGTTAGTATTCTTATAAGCAGCGATGGGCTTGCAACCTGTCACGTACGGAATACTAACTTCTGTGCAAAATGTGGGCATGTGCCAAATGTTCAGACTTGACTCTGACTACCCTCTTTAGATATCCTCAAAGATCTAAGTTTCTAGAGGTCTGAGGAGATATGTACCGAGACTGCGGATTACAGTCGTGACCATGATTTTTTTTCAATCAAGAAATCTTTTAATTTAAATTTTTGCATCATAGCTGCAAAACTTTGCGAGTGAAGACGAAGACGGAAGCATTTTACGAGCGTTATTTCTGCGGCCGATCAATTTGTTTGCAAAATAAACCTATCAATTGTATAAATCAGTAAATCTCGCCTCAACTCGACTCATTGTTGCGTACCGAGCTACTTGTTTACTTTTTAACTTTCCTAGCAATTGCATAACAGCACCCGATTTAGATAATAATACTGTACTTTACTCGTATTGTTGATAACTCAATAGTTATTACAATAGTGTTTTTACGGTTAGTTTAATATCGGTTATATTTTACTCATTCAATATTCACGTGTTTCTGTTAGGAGATTTTTTTCACCAGTGTTTGAGGTACGACGAGGAAGAATGAAAGATGTCGGGATTAGCCCAGTCTGGACAAGATTCATCATAATATTAAGTAGATATTTGAAGTTCATCCATGAGAATGTGAACCATGATTATTGAAGATTCGCAGCAAGGGGGCCTCACCATGATTCATAATACATTACCGAATTAATATTACATTGTTTATTCGTACCATTTTCTATGTAAATTGTATTGAAGTAGTGTTACTTCAAGAACAAATGAATTACGAAAACTAAAAAGTAGGTATACCATTAGGTGTCTTGATACCGACACACTTTAGAAGTAGATATCTACCAAAATAGTAGAATCTAAAAGTAGCATAATTTGAAGCGTGGCAGGATAGCGGCCATCCTTATACATCCAAATAGCGACTGCACTAAACGTTGCTTAGCTAGACAATCAGTTTTACGATCAGGCCCCTATTCAATAAAAATTACAAGTCTACAAATTTGTAAAGAAGTGACAATATTGTCGAATTTTATGACAAGTGCTGTTTAATAAAACCTACAAATATGTAGAATTGTAAGAAAATTTTACATATTTGTAAATTTTCCTCGAGTAAATCGTATTATTTATTAAACAGAAACTTGTAGAATTGTAGCCGCTTACAATTAATTGTATTTTACAATTTTGTAATGTTTATTGAATAGGGGCCAGGTGATTTGCGCCACAAAAGCTTTGATTTATGACAGTAAGTTTAGTGTACCGACTAAAGTGTAAATAAATTTGAATTTGAATAACAGAAGTTATAAAACTCTTGCGCAGCTTATTGTCTAAAAGCCATTGAAAGGGAAAACCGCTTATTTTACTGGAAAATATGTTCCAATTGTCTTATAAAATAAGCACAGTGACTGAAGAAAAGTGAAATTTAGAAAGGGATTGCGATGGAATAATGTTACTTGTACATTATTGTTTCGTTGATGTCATTTGTCAGGTAATTACGAAGTTTAGTTCAGATCGTGGCTTATGATACTCCGTTCTGATCAGATAATTATCCATACCTTGTAAATACTTTTATTGTTGCTCAGTTTGGGGCTAGATGGCGCTGTGTTAAATCTAGATCTACATAACTGGATACAGAGAGATCTAGGGACGTAAATAATAATCTATGGGTACTTATTTACGTAGATAATTATACTAAAACAGTGAGCTTAGAACAAACGATCTATAGATAGCTTAAACTGATCCAGATTGGAGGAAAACGTCCCTAACTTGTTGCACTCTACCCCCTAATATGGTAAAGTATAATTTAGATACTGAAGCTCTAAGAACTTACCCCTAGCGCTGTAAGCTCCACACACGTCTGCAAAGCTCGTGATAGTGGCCACCACCAGGAAACAGGAGACACACAGATTCATTCTGGCACAGGTCTACTCAATTCATGCTTTTATTGTCCACATTACACTAATTTTACGTAACCATCACTGATCACAAGTCTAGAATAATTTCGAAAATAATTATTTTCAAATTAGGTATTGCTCCGTTTTGTCAAAATCAGGACTGAAAAATTGTGATCGCGGGTACCTAATGTAGTAACCTAAGTGTTCCGCGATCGCGTTAGGAGGAATAAAAGTAGAGTTTTGGGAACGTCAGCTCGCGACGGTGATCAATTTAGAAATGGTGTAAAAAATGCCCTAAGTAGCTGCGCGCGCGCCGATGTTGATGTTGACTAACGATAGTGTTTTTACTTTTTTCCGCGGCGCCTAATATCCCCACTGGGAAAATGCTGCGGCGGGTGGGGTCGGCAACATTTTATAGCTCTACCTGAACACGCTGATATGACAAAAAAATATGATCACGACTGGTAGATACTCTATCCCTAATTTTTTCAGATCTATACCCTTGAGGATATCTAAAAGGGGGCAGACATAGACACGTCCAATTCAAGATGACAGTGACGTCAGTCATGATAATACTCGCGTCATTTAAAAGGAATAATATGTAGGTACCTAGGTATATTATTTTAAAGTACCTACTGACTTTAAATGACTCTCGCACAACTTGTCTGCGCGTTTTAAGTACCTAGGTAATATTTTTTTTCCACGTTTTTGTAATATATTTTCTTGATGGCCTGCTCCTATTCGTCGTAGTGTGATGTTTTTTTTTTTTTTTTTTAATCAAAGGCAAAGGTCTCCCCTAATTCCTTCCAATGCTCCCGGTCACCCGCCATCTTCCACCAGCCTTTCTGAAGCGCATCCCGGTCGTCTCGCCAGCGTGAATAACTGCCGGGAAAACCCTAAAAATAGCCCTTTTTTAAACGTTTTCTAAATAAAATGTACCTTGAGTCAATTTGAACTTTATTACTATTCAATAAAGTTCATATTAAATTATAATCACTCACTGTTGTCTAAGCAATGTAGAAAGCGGTACGAAGTTTGCCGGGACAGCTATATATCTACATATAGAACCGTACATTTTTCTGGGATAAAAATTAGCCTATGTTGTGCTATTCCAGACTATAATCTATATCTATGCTAAATTTTTAATCCAGATCCGTTCAGCAATTTCAGCGTGAAAGAGTAACAAACATACATCCAGACAGCTAGTATAGCATAAAAGCCTTCCTCAATAAATGGACTAAATACCACAACAATAACATTGGAACGAAGTTCCTTATCGCAGTTATCGCGCGTTGTGAAAGGGGGCTAGACGGAAAAATTCTCACGAAAAGTTGTAGCGACACTTTTTGCTATAGGTAGTTGTAAGCCGTGCGGCGTGCGCGTGTTTCTCTGTCTGTCTCTCTCTCTCTCTCTCATAGAAAGCAAGGAAAGGAGCTTCATTCCATCCGGGTGTCCCTTGACACCTCTCAAGTTTTTTTTCTATTCGAACCAGTACCTATAGCTCCTGAGATTAGCGCGTTCAACCAAACAAACTCTTCAGTTTTATAATTATAAATTTCTAGGTACTAACTACAAGCTCAAAATGTTACTCAGCCCTGCTCATAGAGAGTGAAATGAAGTGTACTCAGGCGCAACTCCGTACCTAGTAAAGTGACGTATTATTGGCGATCCCAATGATGTATTGGAACTAACTAATACCATGGACTAACTAATTACTATTTGTCCATGCTAATACTACGAATAGGTAAAACTATACGGATTTACACTATGTGGAACACAAATTTTCACTATTAATCGAAATACCTACTGAAAATAAAATTAATTTAAAAAAGGACGCTGTTATATTTTTAGCAATTCTTGCGATGGTGAAAACGTTTTTATGTGAAAATCTTAGGACTTTTATGACCTAGTACCTACACCTTGGTACTTTTTCTTAGCAGGTCAGCTAATATTACACGCTTTAAAAATTAATATTAATCTTATTTTTTTTTACCATTAAATATTCACATTTGTGATTCCTGGTTCATGAATTTATTAAGTTCCTGAAAAATAACAATAAGTTGTTGTGCATACAAAAACCCGACCGGAAGTTGTAGGTACTCGTATGTATAATAGGATAAGTATTCAAATTAGCTTCTTACAGTCGTCAGCGTCATATTGGATTTAGGACATCGTAGGTAGTCATTCACTATTTACAATATGATCCATACTAATCTAAATGAGGTTTTCATTTGAAAAATCCGTCCAACCGTTTTGGTCCACAGCGACAACCAAAACACATTTAGATAATTATGTGTACCTACCTACCTCATGAATAGGTACCGGTATTTGCATTATCTGGGCATTATTATGCTATCCGGTAATTATTTATTTAGGTACACCAGCCCACTTGGGTGTACGAGTAGAGTATGTATCTACCTACCTACTTAGGTCAGGGTTAGGTAGGAACCTATCAATTTCAAAGGTGATTACCTACCTATCTGAAAATGGGTAGTAGTGATAAATGAATTAGATTTATATAAATAGATAAGAACTACCTACTTACATAGTTTTTCCTATGTAGAGTACCTAAGTATAGTAATAAAATAAATTACTCTACTCATTATGTAACATTACGTCACCTAGTGAGCAATGCTGTAACTAGCTTACTGCCACCTGTTGATTAACTTACAAAACAAGATTTTTCAACTTCTCTGTGTAGTTCCACCCATTTCCGCCTTTTACTAGAGAGGGCGCTTGCCTGCCGTAGTGCATCATTAAGGTAGTGTTTTACGCGTATTTCCTGATGCATACACCGTGATTCACATAAATAATTTATGTTATGTACGTTATTGTACAATGTACATAATATTGTAAGCTTCTAAATAAATCCAGGGCCAGCAGTGGATCACGGCTATTCTATTTTGAAGTTAGCCGTTTCGATGCAAGCAAACACCAGCAAAGCACGCAAGCAAAAAAATCAGTCAAGTGTTTGATTGATGATGTTGACTTGATTGACTGGTTGGTTGGTTGGGTTGAGAATGGACCAGGTGGACTGGAATGGAGTGGGTTAGGTAAGGATGGAGATGGGTGGAAGGAGGGATACAAAGACAAAGAGATTACAACCACCACGTTGGTCCTTTCTACTGATCTACTCAACGGTTTCGTTATTGTTCTCACTTTCTTTCGTCATAGTTCGCAGAAAGACAATTTTATTTAAGCATCTCGTAAACGTAGTTAATTTTAAATTGCACCCTTCGTGAAATAACATACCTACTTACTAACAACCGATCTTCTACTGCTCCATCTGCATGCTATCAGCCCTCAGAGTAAATATAGTTATCAGCCTAGGACGAGCTTAAAAATAAGGACATTGACAATACTACTAATTCGAACACTGACACTGTAAGAATTAAAACAAAGAAGAAGAAAAGTGGGTAAGGAGGGAGTGACTGCTGGCTGACTTGACTGAGCGACTGACAGTGAGTGAGCGGGCGGGGCGGAGCGGCGGAGCGAGCGAGCGCGAGCGGGCGGAGCGAGTTAGTTTTAGTTGCGGGTTGAAATCCACGGTGGTGGCCGTGTTAACGATTCTCGTTTTATCAAAAGTTTATATTTACAAACTCTCGCAAAACTTTGTATTAGTTTAGTAAGGCATACGCAGACACTACAACGTGGTATTACTTAGTTATTTGCGTATGTTTTAAGTGAGTATACGAGTGTTTTGCGTGATGTCGCAAACCTGTACTAGTAACGGTACAGTCTGGTGAACTCCGCTGATTTGTTTGTCTGATTTAAAGACACACCTAGCTGGAAGCTGTTTTGTGTTACAAAAGAACAGGATGGATCGTCGCGTGTGATATATTATTTCACAACAGGCAAGTACAATGACCTTATTTCTGTTGTGTGTCAATTTTACAGTTTACAAGTCCCGTAAACTTTTAGCTCTCAAGTTGTAACTGATACGTAAAGTAAATTTTTCACATTCCCAATAATTGTTAAAGACAAAAACCGGTTTTTAATGATTCGATCTGTGAATCATGAATTTATCGATACGGCTGCGACGACCTTGCAGAAAGGTCTGCGTTTCCATTCTCCAGATGCTAGATTGTCACGTCGCTGTCGTGTTTGTCCAAAAGGCCCGTGTCGGTACCTTACCTACCTACCTACCACTACACGTTCTTATAAATACCTATGTGGGTAGTACCTAAACAGCGATAACATTCGCGATTTTGAAAGCGCATAAGTACTACATTTTTTTTAAGGACCTACCACTACACTCAAGTAATCGAGGACTCTGGTAATCCAATGTACCCGCCTTCTCCTATGTAATCGTTATTTTGACAATGGATTTTCCTGCTTGAAAAAACGATGTGCGCTAGACAAGAATGAAAAAAGCCACCGAGATACACTTAACTCTATTCATCACACATGATAAGTGACACAATAACTTCCTGATTTCCTAAGTTCCTTCCTAGGGCATACCCTGGTCCTAGTTCTTTAGGTAAGTGTTTAGGTAGTTGGGTACCTGTCTGCTTTCCGACGGTATACTACTCATATTACATCAACAAGGATACAGAAGTCCTTAGATATAAATGCTGCTTGTGGACCATTTATAATGAAGATGCAATCAATGCATCTATCTTGTCCTATTTGGGTATGTTACAAGCTCTGTCTATGCAACGAGAGGTAGTAAGTTACATGACTATCTTTCATCTTTACATCATCTTAATTTTTTGTACACTTTTCCTAAACTCAGAAAGCTCTTGCTCTAGTTTAGTAAAAGCGATGATGTGCCTGCAATTCGCCACATACAGAATACTAAGTACCATGCAAAATGTGGGTATAAGCCAGATCTAGATTGATAGGTACCTACCCAACCTCTAACTTTGTCATCTTGTCCGATAGACTTTCTCAAAAATCTAAGTAACTACAATTACCTCTCAATACATATCTATATAATGTCTATACTTGTCTATACTAATATTATAAAGAGGAAACATTTGATTGTTTGTTTGCATTGAATAGGCTCCGAAACTACTGGACTGATTTGAAAAACTCTTTCACCAATGTGTACAATGAACTGTTAGGATGAACATAGGCTATATTTTATGTGGGTACTTCCGGGCGACGCCGCGATCGGAAGCTAGTCTTCAATAAACCTGGTATTGAAGAGTGAGGATTTTTTTTTCAAGGTTTTATCTAATTATTAAGATTATTAATTAACTAGCTTCCGCCCACGGCTTCGCCCGCGTGGTACCTTGAAAAACAAAATCAAACTTTCATCCCCTATTTTATCCCCTTGGGGGTAGAATTAATCAAAATCCTTTCTTAGCAGATGCCTACGTCATAACATCTATCTGCATGCCAAATTTCAGCCCGATCCGTCCAGTGGTTTGGGCTGTGCGTTGATAGATCACTATGTCAGTCAGTCAGTCAGTCAGTCCATTTTAGATATTAATTAATTTAGTAAGACAATGAATAAAATTATTAGTATTGACTTGCTATGCTACAAATCATGAAATGACGTAAACCTATCGAAATGATCTGATTTTTAATTCACATAACATCACATAGAATAAAGTAGGTACCTATCTCTACACAGATACATCACGTCTCTGATATTACTTATCAAGAAGACTCACATAATTTGAAAAGTTGCACATTTTAAACATTCATTAGTGTATCTTAAGTTAGTGATAAGCAGAAGTATGAAAACTATATTATGATTATATTGATATGAAATTGGAATCAAGTTTTCATAATTAAAAAAAAACGAAATTAAGTTATCTTAAAGTCAGATCACTATTCCATAAATCGGCGCATAAGCGTAACCTACAAAGTTTCATTAAAATAGGTTGAAATAATGTTGTCTTCAACTTCAGTAAGTAATACCTACTTAGCTAAAAAAATTATAGCTTTGCAATCCATCATTGAGTTATCAGATTATCAATAAATCGGCGCTTAGGCGTATAAAAATACATTAGAATAAGCTTAAACAATGTCAGTGTATAGCTGAAAAAATAATGAAGTCACTCCTGAGTCCATATCATTTACAGTCCACTGCTGAGTTATCTCACTATTGATAAATCGGAGCTTAGGCGCAAAAGAATAGGCAATAATTACATAAGAATTTTAGTGTTTAAGTACCTACCTACCTACTGAAAAAAACCATAAATTTGACCATACGTAACCAATTGCGTCATGTTCTTCAGGTGTTCAGTGCCATTGTTCAATGGTGTAAATACTTTCTTTTTAACCAACTTCAAAAAAGGAGGCTATTTCCATGCGTATTTGTGTTTCGTGAGCCGACCCGCCACAATAGAGAAATTGTAGACTCTTTCAAATAGGACCTGTATAGAAAGTGGAACAATTTGTCGTACCAGGTTACACCATGGTTTAGTGGTTTAATCCTGAAAGCAGCTGGGCGATTCTACTAAATTTAATATTTGATCGTTATTTTAAATAGGTACTTTTTAACCTTGATTTTAGAGTTCGTCTTTCAAGCTGATAGCATGAAGATGGAGCAATAAAAAATTGGTTTATTATATATGTTATTTCACGAAGGGTAAACTTAAAATTAATTAATATTTTTGCGAGATAACGAAAATTGTTTGTTGCGTACAATGGCGAATGTGAGAATAATAGAACGCAAAGAACGCGTAAGAACAATTTTCGTTAAGAAATATAGAATCTATTGGTGCACGACTGGATTCGAACCTTAGGATCGAACCAGTGCTCTATTCAACAGATATCATCACATGATTGTTTAATTGAACTGATTGCTTGATGGGAACTGACCAATTGAATGTTAAACATTCACACAAAGACGTGACGAGCGAAGGTTGCGCATTGATAATAAATATACCTGCGTAACCTGCTTCACACTATTGTCCTATTGGCCTCACAGCTCAGTTGGTAGTAGCTCTGCCTTCTGCGCTGTAGGTTGTGGGTTCGATCCCCACCCAGGATAAAAACATGTGTTAATGTGAACACAGATGTTTGTTTTGTGTAGTTTTTATGTTATGTAAGTATTTCCATAAAAATCCATCAAGTCATCATCTTCCTGCCCTTATCCCACTAGGTGGGGCACAACAGGTTCTCTTCCTCCACTCTCCCCTATCATCCATCATCTCAGTAGTCACTCCCTTCTTTCACACAGTCCATCCATCTTTTCTTAGGTCTACCTAAGTCATAGAGATAATACTTTAGTAGGTAACTATAACAGATCACTGACCTAAGTACTGTTAAAATTATTACTATTAAGTATTAGTACCTGGATGACCGAGCTTTGCTCGTTTTTTTGGGGGGTAAACGACGTTTTCTAAAAATGAAACTTATCTAGATCGATTTATCGCCCCCGAAACCCTCTGCATACTAAATTTCATGAAAATCGTTGGAGCCGTTTCCGAGATTCCGATTATATATATATTTTATATACATTATATACAAGAATTGCTCGTTTAAAGGTATAAGATTATTACTATGATATTTCCCGAAGAGCTTGTGGTAAAGCCAGGTTAAGACAGAAGACGAATACAACGAAAAATCTTTTTATCGAAATCTGTCCTGCCGTTTGGGCTCTAGCGACAGTCAAAGGAACTCTCATACATAATACAATACAGCCTCTTCGCAGTCGTATTAAAATAAGTGCGTTACAGTCAAAGCAAGGCTATGGAATCTCGTACCTGGATAGGCAAAAACTGGGTACCTTATCTAAACCAATTCAGCAACTCTTGGTCAAGTCAATCACATAATATTACCGGTGGCTTAACGATACCTTTTCCTGCCTCTTACGTAGTTGCGTAATATATACCTAAGCTGTTCTAGCTAGATACCAAATAGGTAACTGTGAGTTACTATGTACAAGGTACAAGCTATCTATCTACCCAGTGGCCTTCTTAAAGCACTTATTACACTACACGGTATTCAGGGCCCGGTAGTAAGGGAGCCTAACTCCTAGCCTCTACGCCTTACGCCCTCCCTGACTCTTATTACACCACTCATATTTAGGATAAGGATCCCTGAATTCAGGGTAGTGTAATAAGTGCTAAAGTAAGCATGCTTTTAACAAATCCTACTAATATTATAAACGCGAAAGTTTGTAAGAATGTATGGATGTCTGAATGTATGTTTGTTACTCTTTCACGCTGAAACGGCTGAACGGATCTGGATGAAATTTGGCACAGATATACATTATAGTCTGGTATAGGACATAGGCTACTTTTTATCCCGGAAAAATTTACGGTTCCCGTGGGATAGATTTGTTTTTGTTTTCCAAGGTATCACGCAAAGCCGTGAGCGGAAGCTAGTAAGTACATAAAGTAAGTTACTATGTACAAGCTACCAGCTTAGTAGGTATTCGGACTAGTGACTGAACTGCTCTATCTACCCATTGACCTTCTTAAGTAAGCATGCTTTTAACAAATGCTCAAAAGCCGACCTTAATGAGTCCCAGTTCCTAAATAACAAAAATAATTACTTCTCTAAGTATTTCGTTATGACAACCAACAAGATAATTAGGTAGGTACCAGTCAGTACCTACTTTGCCTACCTTACCTATCTAAAGTGGGTATTATGTAGGTAGGTACGTAGGTATTATCGTATGATAAGAAATGGGTTCTAGAAGAAAAGGGTAAAAAAAATGATCACGGCTGTCTCAACGGCTGTAATCCCCAGGCTCGGTATGAGAACAGGAAGTGTAAGTATATAATCTACTTATGTATCTATACTATCTACTTATGTATGTAAAATATGAGATTCCTGAGACACGGCCTCATGTTACGTGGATAAGAAAGTAAATAAGACGCAAATTGTTTCCGATAATCCGTTGCGCGGTGTGGGAACCAAGAACTAATGTTTCACACACAACACCTAATCTAGATAGTACCAACAAGCAAAAACCTAGCCTATCTAGACTTTTTGTAGGAAATACAAAAACTACCTAGGTGTTTAATCATTATTACATAGGTTATGCTAGATACGTATGTACTTACACTGTACGATGAAGTAAGTAATACTTACCTAATAATAAAAATATTTTAATTACCATTACGATGGTATACTGGTGCCAAATATCATCCTTAAACGTGCCTCTGTCTACCCCTCTTTAGATAATTATCCTCCAAGATCTAAGTAACTAGAGACCTGAGAAGATATCTACCGAGCCTGGGGATTATAGTCGTGATCATGTTTATTTTAATTTTTTTACGATGGTTGATATTTGCATTGTTAAAGGTAGGTACCTAAGTTGATAATATTAATTATTGTGGTTTTCCTAAGTCGGTGATTTTATTATTTTACAAATCCAATAAAGCAAAATCATTTATCTAAATAGTAGCAAGTGCCTATATAATATGCCGGTGACGGAAATGTAAGTATATGTATAAATATGTTTAGCGTGGTATATGCATGTTGTGCGGAGGGATGAATGTCATGTGACGAGAAGTGTTAGGTATGAATGTGAATGGATACAGGAGTAGAGGTAGAGGTAGGCCAAAGAAAATATGTATGGACTGAGTAAGAATGGTGTGAGTATTGAGATGACGGATGATAGATGGAAATCGAAGAAGTAGGTACCTACCTAGTGTGTTGTACAATTTAATTGTTACAGAAATAACGCTAGAAATACCTTATTTTCCCCATAGCCAGTGATTATTCTGTGCAATACCGCGTTGCGAGCCGTTACTACAACCATTACATTACAGTTACAATACTCAGTTGTCTTGTTTTTATCTGGCAAGTGTACCTATCTATCTATAAACTTACTAGCTGCACGCCTCGCGGTTTCACCCGCATTGAGTACCTACTACTATCCCACTAAAACATAGCTTTTGTCATTCAAGAGTCAGGGTCCAGCTGTAGATAGCTGGTCTGATAGATCGATGAAAGCCTGAGATTACATCCTACATCCAAAACAAAGCTATAAAAAAATCCTTTTTATAGTATTAATATAGGATACCCACAACACTAGATGAATGTAAGAGGAGTAGACTCAGAGTTGACGAATGATAGGAGTGAGTGGAAGAAAAAACATTATTCTGCCGACCCCACTTAGCATGGGATAAGGGAGGAGAATGATGATGATAATAGGATACCTACATAAAACAGGTAAAGAAGGCTTTGTATCATGTTGTTTAATGGTCACTGCTTCAGGAACATTCTGAAACCGTTATACCTAAAAGACGGCTCGGAAAACTTGTAAAATTAGATGCCAAGACCAATATTCTTCCGTGTGAATGTGGGCCAACTGTAGGCTTTTTCTTCGTTATCCTAAAGATTAATTTGACCAATATCTGGTAACTATTCTCGGAATAATGTAATGCCAAATGTAAGTCAAATATCAGTTTATTCTTCGATTTACAATTTATTCTGAGATTAGTGCGCTCTTAGATATATCCTTTAGCTCAAAAGAAAAAAATAATACTTTTTGTCAACGAGCCGGTCTGCCGCAGCCTGTGAGTTTCGTACCAAATTAAAAGATACTAGTGTTACAAATAAAGCTCACACGAGATCAAAATCTCATAAATAAAGGCATGTACAAAACTGCTTATTTCACTGACGTAACTGTGTGAACTGAACGCGTGCTGCAATTGTGTAAGCATTGTTTCGCAGCTCTGGTTCTGATATTCCACACACAAAAAATGCATGTCGATAGTGAATGTGTACAATACCTAATATTACTTGCTACCAGTTTGATTGACTATATCGTGCCGCGTAAAATGAGGAAGCATTACCTGCCCTTCAATGATATGAAACGTTTGTGTGAACCGTGGCTTCAATGACTAACCGTCTTAGTTGACCTATCTTCATGCATGCTTCATCCGTTAGAATGTCATCGATCTACATATCTGCTATGCTATCATTTATCTCTACGTCTTTTGGTTTGCGGTCGCCACTTGACATTTTGTTCCTTGGGTTATTATCAGCGTCAGTTCTTCTAGCTAATATGTATCTATCGGCCTTCTCTGCCTTTGTACAGTCGTGTTAGCTATTTATGGTCTTGGCTTTATTTTCTACTAGTTTCCGCCCGCGGCTTTGCCCGCGTGGTACCTTGAAAAACAAAAACAATCTATCCCGCGGAAACCGTACATTTTTTCGGGATAAAATGTAGCCTATGTGTTATTCCAGGCCATAATCTACATCTGTGCCAAATTTCATTCATATCCGTTCAGCCGTTTTAGCGTGAAAGAGTAACAAACATACATACATCCATCCATCCATCCATACATTCTTATAAACTTTCGCGTTTATAATATTAGTAGGATGTGCTCTGACATCTATATTTTGTCTAAAATGATGGTTAGTCGTGATTTTGAATTTTCATTGTGGATACTTTGAGAATGATTCTCATGGTCTTCTTATTGCCAAAAAATGCGAATGATCCAATACTTCATTATGCATTGTGTCAATCTAGTAGTAATCTTAAGGCCCCGTGCAGTACTGGATTTCGTAACACAGCATTGACATTAGAAACGTGTGTTGCAAAAGTGTTTGAATGTCATTGTTTCAAACTTCGTCAACATGCTGTAATTGGTTGTTGCGTTGCAATGCTAATTGGTGCCATTAGCTCCTCAAGCATGAGAATTTGGCCAAGCAAAAATGACACTTTTTGTTGAACCAAATTTTTCTTTTTCTTCTCGTCCGTAGAAAACAACCTCTACCTACAATGCTCATGCTAGGCAGGCAGATAGAGCCATTTGTCTCTGACTAAAGTGACTATGTAAGGTCCAGGAACACTTTAATCATCATCTTCCTGCCCTTTTCTCACGTTATGTTTGGTCGGCACAACATGTTCTCTTCTTCCATTTCCTATCATACTACGAGTATTACATGTACTATCATCCGTCATCTCAGTATTCACACCTTTTTTTACTCATATCATCTTTCACACAGTCCATTCATCTTTTCTTTGGCCTATCTCTACCCCTATATTCATCTACATTCATATCTAGCACTCTTCTAACTAATTAGTTCCATTCCATTATGATATCTGGAATTTGTAACGAAGTGTGAACGTTAGTTAAGATCTGGTAAAACTAGTTTTTATTCGGTTAATTTAATCTCAATTATTTGCTTATTGATTAGTTCGTTAAACGGCATGAAATAAAATACCAGATTGTCGAGTTGGCGTTTATAGAATTTTGGAAAATGACCCTGAATATTGCATTGAAGGTTGTCTTAGCTGTATGGGCTATACTGATTTTTTACGTGTCCTGAGGATCTCAAAAGGTGCAAATACGCCGGTCTGGATCGAGCCTATACATATATTTGTGCCCCTTTTATCGAGACTCGTAAGCCCATAAAGAACTGAGGCTCAGCGCGATCTCAAAGTTATATCAGGGCGTCTGGTCGAAGTGACGTAGGACCCCAGATCTGACACTTACATACGTGGCACTATCATTGCCATTCAACGTGGTAATTCCGCCAGTATCTTAGGGACGCTTCCCTCTCTCAGTGATGGATCCGTTGAGCTATCTATAGATTGTTTGCAAAGGAAAGACAACTCTACTGTTTCACATGTACTCATTTTATATTTTTACCCCACTTAGCGTGGGATAAGGGCAGGAGTATGATGAAGATTTAGATATATCTGTAAATACAGATAAATCTAATTAGCCGCACAACCTTAGGCAATGTGACCAAGTAAAAACTAAAGAAACAATAAATGTTATGACTCTTTTAGTTGCTTACCTAATGCCTACCTTAGTACCTACTGTTTTTACCACTTTCCTCTACCACTCGCGCAAGTCAACCGCAATTTTATTTTGCAATTCAGAACCACAGTCGCCTCTGATACGGTCTTATTGTTCACAGATAACTAAATCGCCACTTTATATTCTCGCATAGTAAAGATCACAGAATGATTAATTAGTTAATTAATGAACAAAGGTTTGCTAGAGAGCTAGAGGTCGCGGCGACTCACCAATTAACCTCAGGCACGAGGACCAGGGGCCTACCACTAGGTCTTATAAACCATCATGTTGCACGTCACATTTCAAGATTGAAGTAACACTACTTCAATACTATTTTTATAGGTAACGAGCTTCCGCCCACGGCTTCGCCCGTTGTACCGTGAAAAACAAAAACAAACCTATCCTACGGGAACCGTACATTTTTCCGGGATAAAAAGTAGCCTGCGTGCTATTCCAGACTATAATCTATATCTGTGCCAAATTTCATTCAGATCCGTTCAGACGTTTCAGCGTAAAAGAGTAACAAACATACATCCACACACCCTTACACTCTTTAAAACTTTCGCGTTTATAATATTAGTAGGATAGTACGAAATATCAGTTACTTGTGGTAAAGCATCAATACTCAATACTCAAATAACTTTATTCAGTGAAATCACAGGGATCATTTTGAATTGTCTTAAATACTAGGTAATTCTAGGTGTCAATTCCAGTCCTATCCCCAGTCGGAGAAGAACTGACAAGAAACTCGCTGGGCCCTAGCGCTTTTTTTTGTATGATCCTTGTTAATTTTGCTAGGGACACCTAGCAGAGTTGGAGCTGATTCGTCCCAAGCTTTTTTGTCATCCAAGTACCTACTCTGATATCTATACTAATATTATAAAGAGGAAAGATTTGATTGTTTGTTTGTTTGTTTGTTTGTTTGAATTGAATAGGCTCCGAAACTACTGAACCGATTTGAAAAATTCTTTCAGCAATGTGTAGAATGAACTTTCAGGATGAACATAGGCTATATTTTATGTAGGTACTTCGCGGGCGACGCCGCGTGCAGAAGCTAGTTCTATAATAAAGTTATCGAGACAGTTTCTGTTTTATTAGGTACATTTTTGAATTTACCAATCGATAAATCAAGCATGTCGCTTGGGATCTGCTTTGCGGTAAATCGACAGTAAGGTACGAATACAATGCCTAGTTATTCAATAAGCGATGTCAGTTTATAGGGGCTTCGGGTCAGATCGTAAGTAGAAAAAGACATAATTGACCCGGTCAAGGTGAACTTCAATCTTATTGAGAGGCTCACTTGTCATACCAAATTAGCAGCGGACAAATTGATTAATTTCAAATTACTTAAACTGTTTAGTAAAGTACTTAATATAGGACTTAGGTCCAAATTCACCAAACCTTTGATAACAAAACAATATAGAGTAGATTTAGGTCCAATTTCATCAAACTTTTGATAACAAAGCAAATCAATATAGAGTATGATTTAGGTCCAATTCTTATTAGTATTAGACGGGTATTTATCGCGTTCAAATTACCATATACTAATAATAATGTGTTCAGATCGCGTATGTTTAAAAGTACATATTTAGGTCCAATTTCACCAAACTTTAGTGAACAAAGCATTACCAGGGGCCTTACCACAAGGTCATACAAACCAACATGTTTGATACGTCACGTTTCAAGCTTGAAATATCAGAGTTATATTACTTTGATATTGCCCGAAGAGCTTGTAAAGACCCCTAATCGACAGCTAAAGTATCGTGGTTATCTATTTTACGTCATTTCATTTTACGAAAAATAATCCTTTGTCAGAACATGGTGGAACACAAAACAATTTTAACAGACGAATTAAAAGCTAACAAGCTAGGTATTCGTTTAATTAACATGGTGAATGATGACGAAGAGGTGAATAAATAAATAAATATTATTCGTTTTTTTTAATAGTTGACAGTTCAACACAACGCCATCTAGCTGATAGATTAATTAAATGCGTACTTTTTGTAAATACATACATAGAATACTTAATAATACCCAGACACAGAACAAACATCTGTGTTCATCACACAAATGTTTATCCTGGGTGAAGATCAAACCCACAACCTAAAGCGTAGAAGGCAGAGCTACTACCAACTGAGCTGTGAGGCTAGTCTCTTTAGGTAAATGGAAGAAGATCACAATTTGTGTTACTGTTTTAAATTTTCAATCATGTTAAATTTTAGGTTTAATGTTAGATTATTAAGGTTATTTTTGTTGTTAGCACGCCTTCTGTATTTTTCCTACTTTGCTTTGGTCAGCAGGTAGAAAATGCCTTCGGCATTATGCTCGCCAATTGTGCATATTTTGTATTTTGTGTGCAATAAAGAATTTAAATAAATAAATAAATAACCCCGCATAACGTGGGAAAAGGGCAGGAATGATGAAACTAGTCTTAATACGAGTTTTGATATCGTTTCCTTCCATTTAGCTACAGCGCCCCTAGCGGAAACTACGGAAACCGCCAAACATGAAATAGAATGGTCTAGAAATAGCAGAACAGTCAAAGATTTAAATCGTAGATATGCCCGTACGGTACTGATACCGCGCCGTTTTGTTGCCACACGAAATGAGATAGCTCGCTCATACGTAAAGCTTATTATAGAATATCAGAGTACTTAGATGACAAAAAAGCTTGGGACGAATCAGCTCCAACTCTGCTAGGTATCCTTAATAATGTTAACAAGGTTCATAATACAAAAAAAGCGCTAGGGCCCAGCGAGTTTCTTGTCAGTTCTTCTCGTACTTGGGATAGGACTGGAATTGGCACCTAGACTCACCTAGTATGTAAGACGATTCAAAATGATCCTTGTGATATAAATGAATAAAGATTATTGACTATTGACTATTGACTTTGGCACACCAAATATTGTCAATTTCAGGGTAAAATACCTGTTAGGTTCATTTTTTACTAATCATTAGTGTGTTTGCATCGGCATTTTGTTAACACACACAATTAAAAACAGTGCCACAGTTTTTGGCGTCCGGGCATATCTACTATTTAAATCTTTGAGAACAGTTTGGTATATTGCTATCATTTCTTTGTTTCAGAGCACTTAAGATGGAGACGCGGTTGAAACTGTTAATTGCGTGCCTGGCGCTATGTTTGACCTCGGGTGAGTACCGACTGCGCAGCGAATAAGGAGGGTTATGTATTTGGGGTGTATGTTTGTATGTATGCGAGTTTCTATGCTATCTTCTGTAGGTCTACCATGAGTATTCACAATCTACATTCGCTAGCGACTGTAGTTAAAAAAATGTATGAAAACTTGCCTACAGCGCCTATAGCGGATAGTTGAGTACTAAAACCTCACGTAGCTAACTATCCTACGTCACAGCGTACTACAGCGACTGTAGTTTGCGCTCATAATTTGGTACCATGAGTAACAGTTTTGAGAAATGTCATAGTAACGTACTATTACTACTGTAGTAACGTCAGCTAATCTAAATGTGACAACTCATGGTAGACCTACTGAGGATATTTAAAGAGGGTCAGAGGCAAGTCCAAACATGATATTTAGCACATGCCCATACTTTGCGCAGTGGTTAGTATTTCCCTTTGTGAGAGGTTGCAAGCCCATTACCGGCATATATTACTTAATAGCTTCCGCCCACGGCTCCCGCGTGGTATCTTACCAAACAAAAACAAATCTATCCCGCGGGAACCGTATATTTTGACCGGAATAAAAAGTAGCCTATGTGCTATTCCAGACTACAATCTACATTTGTGCCAAATTTTATCCACATCCGTTCTGCCGTTTCAGCGTTAAAGAGTAACAAACATACATCGACACATCCATAGATTCTTACAAACTTTCGCGTTTATAATATTAGTGGTAAGTAGCAGTTACTTCAGTAGTTTCTACGCTACCATTATTGAAAGAACTCTTTGTGTCGAGAACAAACGGAACGCAATTATCAGAATACTGTTATCCTGCACAACAACAACTCTTTCATTCGATCGAATTAGACATTAAAAGCCAGTGAATTGTAATCTATATATAGAATTGTAATCTATATATATAAAAATGAATTGCTGTTCGTTAGTCTCGCTAAAACTCGAGAACGGCTAAACGGATTTATCTTATCTTGGTCTTGAAATGTTCGTGGAGGTCTAGGGAAGGTTTAAAAGGTAAGAAAAAATCGAATAACTGCCGGGAAAACCCTAAAAATAGCCCTTTTCTATTTCCCATACAAACGTTTTCTAAATAAGTATGAAGTCTGCCGGGTCAGCTAATAGTTACTAAAGTTGAAAAGCAGTTTTAGTTTGCATATGCTGAGGTTATTAAATAAAAAAATAATAAAATAAAAATAAATATTCAAAAATGCTTAATAAAACCAAGGGTAACATAAGGTGCACTAAACGACTAATCATAGCTAAGTAAAATTATTGAGCCAGAACTAGGTAATGCTGTGTTTCAGGTGATAAAAGTGCTAAATATTATTTAAGAAAAAACATGATCACGACTTTAATCCCCAGGCTCAGTAGATATCTCCTCAGACCACTAGTGACTTGAATCTTTGAGGATATCTAAAGAGGGTAGTCAGAGGTACGTCCGAACATCAAATTTGGCACATGCCCTCATTATACACAGTAGGTAGTTAGTATTCCGTACGTGACAGGTTGCAAGCCCATCGTCGCTTATAAAAATACTAACCTATGACACACACCATCGAATTTTTGGTTCTAGGGTAAGCCGGTTTCCTCACGATGTTTTCCTTCGCCGTGGCATTGCGCACATAATTTTCCGAATAGGATAACTCATTGGGTTCACGACCAGGTTTGAACCTACGACCTTCGGATCGTGAGGCAGGGGTGCTACACCAGCAGCGCTCTAGACTAGACGCCTAGATAGAAACGGATGCCTTATATAAACTTGTCCCATCATTCCAGGGTCTTCGAACATGCTGCCCGTGTTCACCCAGGACATGAACAACTTCGTGATATCCGAGAGCACGCCAGTTGGAGAGGTGGTGTACCAGCTGCAAGGAGTCGACCCTGAGGCTCTGCCGGTATGAAAGAAACAGCCTGATCACGACTAATCCCCAGGCACTGTAGATATCTCCTCAGACTCTTTTAACACCAACAATTGAGTATTTAAAAAAAAATTGTATGTACCTACCTATTTTAAAACTTTTTTATTAATAGTATTGATATTTAATGAAAAAATCTTAAAAAAATAAATTTTCAATTAATTATAAAAACAATTAAAAATTTATGAAATTTAAAAATAAATCACGTGACTATAAACGCGCCATGGTTGATCACCATGGTTGTGACGTCACAATGCTAACATATATAATTTTTTAGGAACTAAAAAATGAAAAATAGTTTTATAAAACTTATAAGTACTTATATTATTATGATCTTTCCATTTATCACAAAAAAATAATAATAATCAAATACTTAAGTAGGTACTCAATTATCAATGAGCTCCCACATAATTTCCCTAACAGTGTACCAAGTAAAAAATAACTTTTACACGATGGTTCTATATGGTAGGTATCCCGTCAACCGGGAAATGAGTAATAAAGATTTTTTGAAATACAACAAAAATTGATGTAGTATTTAGTAAAAGGCTAACAAGCTGTTAGTTAAATTAAAAGAGCATGGTGAAAAAAAATATTTAATCACAATTCTACAATTAGAATAATTTTACAAAAATAGACATAGATTCTATGGTATTCTATGGTATAGGTCAGCATAAATCGTTTTTTGGTGATTTCAGATAAAATACAGTCTAGTCGGAACAGATAAGTTTTCTGTGGATCCAGAAACTGGAGACGTGACTTTGGAGAAACCTTTGGATAGAGAGGTAATTCCACCATCCTATTAAGTTACATACTGTTTCAATAAAAAAATATCTACCTTGGTTCACTGATATCATTATATTCCTGCCCTTTTCCCACGTTATGTGGTCGGCACAACATGTGATCTTCCATTTCCCTCTGTCATTCATCATCTCAGTACTCACTCCTGACATGAAATATATGTGAAACAGTTGAGCTATCTAAGAACCTTTACAAACGATCGATAGATAGCTCTACTGATCCAGATCACTAAGGACAGCGTGCCCAAGACGGCAGCATTACTAGTAGAGATTCGCCGTCAGTAATCTGTGTCAAAAGACTTGTCTTGTTTAATCCGCCATCTTTCCATGAAGACGATGATTTGACTTTCAAGTGGAACCATGTCACCAAAAAAGTTATAGGTATCTGGTTACGCAAGTAGAGGAAGGCCCAAGAAAAAGTGATTTGATTGTGTGAAAGATGATATGAATATAAGAGGAGTAGACTCAGAGTTGACGAATGATAGGAGTGAGTGGAGGAAGAGAACATGTTGTGCCGACCCCACGCGTGGGATAAGGGCAGGAATGATGATGATAACTTGACTTCCAGGTGGAAGACACGATAAAGTTCCTGGTGTCCATCGAGGATCAGGACCCGGATGGAGTTCAGAATCTGGTCCAATCAGAGCCTGTGACGGTCATCGTCACGGACGAGAATGATAACCCTCCTTTGTTTAAAAATGTAAGTCTTTCTTGTAAGGGAGCCTAACGCCTTGCCTCTACGCCTTACGCCCTGACTCTTATTACACCACTCTTATTTAGGGTAAGGGTCCCTGAATTCAGGGTAGTGTAATAAGTGCTTTAGTACCTAACTGAAGAGATATCTCCGTCTATCACACGAATGTTTATCTTGGGGTGGGGATCGAATCCACAACCTACAGCGCAAATTTGTATCACATTAATTTAGCTTCTATGAAAATAAATATGGGATCTAGACGTCTCATGGTGAAAGCTTGTAGCAATATTAAAAGCTTTTTGTAGGGCTTTTTTATAACCCTAAGAAATGCATTTAAACATTGTATTGGGTTATTTGTAGTTATGGCAACACCCTCGTCTTTTCAGTCATAGTTTTTAATTAGACTCTTCTTCCGGTTTAGGCGAGGGGTCGATAAACCAACCAACCCTCTTAGTATGTATGTGCCCAAATTAGTACACCCTTAATAGTTTCTCAATATACTAAAATATGTCACCCTCTTGCTAGCTAAATTTTTATTTTTTTGTAAAAAAACTAAAAATTTACTAAAAAACTAAAAAGTTTAAGCACGTGTCAAGTACACAAAAGGAGCCGCTGAAGCGCACTTTAATCCTTTTATCCACATATAAGAATAAATAATCATTGTGTCAGCTAAAAAACCGAATAATTTGTTACATAGGTACAAAACCTTACACTTGTAGACACATTTTTATTTATAAAGTAAACGGAATAAAAAACAAATCACATTTGGTAATACCTACAAGATTATTTATTTGCAGAAATGTATAAAATACAATAATGTGAAACAGTTGAGCTACCTAAGGACTGTTACAAACGATCTAAAGATAGCTCAACTGATCCAGATCAATGCTAGATGGAAGAGTATTACATATAATACAAACACACATGTGTATGTTTATATGTTACAACAGTATGAGTCGTGTCTTTAACCCACTAGTTTTTGCCTATACATATACTTGCGTGCAAAAAATCGGCCCACATTCAGGCTTTAAAGATAAAGATAAAGATATACTTTATTTGTAGCTGAGAGTAGTAGGTATTAATATAAAAATCCTAACTTACTAAACTAATTAAATTACCAACACCATTATGCACTAAATAACCCACTTAAAGCCTACCTTAAAGCTACAAAATGGCGTTCGACTCGGCATTGTTGTAATAATACTTTGTAGGTATCTGTCTTAGTGTTACGTGATTATTAATTGTACGAGTATAAGGTTATTTGTAGAACTTTTGTACACGATTAACATTACACATAAACGGACGCTCGAAGCTCTATGTAACTTATCCTAAACTAAGATGTTTCTCATAAAAAGTGAAATAATGTAACTTCTTCTTTGGGAAATAAAATATTCTTTAAACCCATAATTACTATGCGGGGTGGGTTGATTTTTTTCCACGCAAGTTTTTGAATAACATTATATTTCTTCAGAGTCCATACGAAGTGGATGTGCCAGAAGACGAGATGGTCGGTACGACGATACTGAAGAATATCCAGGTGGAAGACGAGGATTCTGTCGGTGACAACCTGGAGGTGGACTGCGTGCCTAATGAACAGGTTAGTATAAGGCTCGGTTTCCACCAAAGTTGAGAGGAGAAGAGACCAGAGGAGATGTGTTTGAGCGTTTGAATAAACCAATCAGATTTCGTTGCGGCGAGCGAGCAAGCGGCGCGGCATAGTGGAGAAGTGTCTTGACGGGCGGCTCACTCACACTCGGCTAGCTCATAACTCCAATCAATCATCTCTCTCCGCCTTAGTGGAAATAACCTGCCAGCTTTGTAGCACATCTCCTCTCGTCTCCTCTCTTCTTTGCTTTGGAAACCGGGCCTAAGGCAAAAAGTTTATGAAAGATTTTCCAAAAGGTTTCAAATAAATTTTTAATTAAAGATGATGACTGAAATCATCGTGAGGAGACCAGAAAACTCTAGTCCCAAATATATTCTAAAGTTTGTGTCATAGGCTAGTATTCTTATAAGCAGCTATGGGCTTGCAATTTGTCACATACAAAATACTAACTACTGTGCAAAATATGAGCATGCGTCAAATATCATGTATGGAAGTGCCTCTGTGACCTCTTTAGATAGTATAGAACCAAAGGTCAAATCAATCTGCCAAATTTGTCAAAAATTTCCAGTCATAAATTTGACAAATTATTTATTGATATGGCCGTTTATGGAATTTAAAATGACGTTACATTATTTTCTCAATCTATATCAAAGGCGGCATTATAGCGTTCAAAATTGACCTCAAAAATCAGCAGTCTATAATAAAAATAAATTGAAAACAGACTTAGTATAACGTTTTTATTGAATTGCCAAACTTCGTCCCAAGTACAGATATCTTAGATCATACGACTCATATCCTCAAAGATCTAAGTATAGTTGGCTCAACGAATCTAGGCATTCGTGAAGTTAGCCGCAAGAGCGGCGCAGGATCGGATTTCGGGAGCAATTGGAGGTATGAGGAGGGGGGAAGGAACTGTACATGCGCAAACTCGCACCTGTGGCTAATTTCACGAATGCCTAGATCCGTTGGATGACCTGTAAGAGATCTGAGGAGATATCTACCGAGCCTGGGGATTACAGTTGTGATCAGGTTTGTTTTATAAATTGCCAGTGGCCAGAAGCCTGCGATACCTTCGACGTGGTGACCCTGAACTCATCAGCTCACGAGTACTTCGGAGCCCTGGTGCTGAGGAAACCCCTAAATTATAATGAGAAGCAGTTCTTCCAACTCCATCTGGTAGCCAATGTAAGTTATATAGAGTTGTACTTTATTTTTTACTAGCTTCCGCTCGCGGCCTTGCTCGCGAGGTACCTACATAAAATACTAGATAAAATATAGCCTATGTTAATCAGGGATAATGAATCATTCTAATCGTGAAAGAATTTTTAAAATCGGACTATCAGTTTTTGAGTTTATTCGTTACAAACAAAAATACAAAAATACAAAACTTTCCTCTTTATAATATTAGTATAGATTTAATAACACCCGGGCACTGAATAAACGTTGTCCTGGGTGAGAATCGAACCCATAACCTGATACTGTTGCTTACTTCGTCCGCAATATCCGTTCAGTTCAGTTTAGTCGTGAAAAAAGCAACAAAGAGAATAACTTTAGCATTTGTAATATTAGTATAAATTATTTGCAGGATGGAACCCTCAATTCGTCAACGCACGTGGAGGTGAAAGTCCAGGATGTGCAGAACTCGCCGCCGGTGTTCACCGGGTCCCTCAGCGGAGCCCTATCCGAGGACGCTCCTGTGGGAACGCTCGCACTCACCGTCAAAGCAAGAGACGCCGATAGAGCCCAACCCAGAGATGTTGTGTTAGAACTTATTACTAGTAAGTTTGTTTTACTTCGGAAACAAACAGTAAACTAGTTTATTTTTATTTACTTATTTATTAACTAGTGGTCCGCCCCGGCTTCGCACGGGTATTTAATAGTACATTATTTTATTCTATCATCAATAGTTTTTGCAGCGCACGCGATTAAAGAATATTTTAGGTAATTTTTTACACCTTGCGTTACATTATTGGAGTTTTAGTAAGGATCCTTAATTTTTTTGAAAATATAATATAGCCTATGTCACCCGCTGATAGTGTAGCTTTTCAACAGTGAAAGAAATTTTTAAATCGGTCCAGTAGTTTCGGAGCCTATTCGATGCAAACAAACAAACAATCAAATCTTTCCTCTTTATAATATTAGTATAGAAAAGTATACTACATTATATTAAACTACCGGCACAAAGCACCTACTATCTCACTAAAACATAGCCCATGTCAGAAATAGTCCAGCTATCTATCAGTAAAATATTTTTTGAAAACGAATGAATAGGTATGCTGATAGTCATAAATTTGCAAACAAACAAAAACACAAAATATATGATCACGAATGCAATCACCTGGCTCTGTAGATATCTTCTCTAGTGACTTAGATCTTTAAGGATATCTAAAGAGGATAGTCAGAGGCACGTCCGAACATGATATTTGGCACATGCCTACATTTTGCACAGTAGTTAGTATTCCGTACAAACATACAAAGTTTAATGTTAGCATAATATTGAAAATGTTGCCGCTTGCCGCCAGCATCAGAATCGTAATTACTTACCCGAGTGTGCGACGCAAAGGAGTGGTATTGTGTTTATTTTTTTATACTAAACCTTGGACCTACTCAATAGATTTTGAAAATTCTTACACTGATAACTATTTATAAGTGCTGTTATGAAAAGTGTCCATGTCTAAGAAGACAGAACAAGATGTATTTATTTTAATGGTTTCAGACCCTCTTGACTTCTTTCTCCTGGACCGCACCACGGGAGAGCTGAGGACAGCCAAGCCGTTAGACAGAGAGGCCTTGGCAGATCCCTCGTCACCTCTCAATCTCACAGTTAGGGTAAGTTGTCCTGTGCAAAAAGTCGTAAATATATATCCAAAAATACCACAAACTTTTACATTATGATATAAATAAATATAAATATTGGTGGACAGTTCACACAACGCCATCTAGTTCCAAACTCAGCAAAGCTTGTATGTACTGTGGGAACCATCTAAAATAGTTGATAATATCTTAAATATATACTTTTTTTTTGTAAATACATAATATCACCCAGACACAGTTAAATCAAAGCTATCAGATATCTGGCCCCTATTTAATAAACATTACAAATTGTTAAATACAATTAATTGTAACCAGCTACAATTCTACAACTTTCTGTTCAATAAAAAAATACGATTTACAAATTTTTAATGGTGGTAAATTTATAAAATTGTAAAATTGTACCTACAATTCTACATATTTGTAGGTTCTATTAAACAGCACTTGTCATAAAATTCGACAATATTGTTACTTATTTACAAATTTGTTGACTTGTAATATTTATTTAATAGGGGCCTGGTTCTTACAATACAAGTTTGCTTAATTTGTAGATAGATGGCGCTATGAAGTATCCCCCGATAATATCTATTACGTTTCCCAGGCCACAGAAGTAGTGAACGGCTCCCCCCTAATATCCCCCCTGACGTCATCGCTGGCGACGGTCACCATCACCATAAAAGACGTGAATGACGAACCGCCGCGCTTCAACCGCAGAGAGTACAGCGTGGAGATACCGGAGAGCCTGCCTATTGGCACGCCACTACCGAACTTGGACATGCTAGTTTCTGATACCGACGTGGTAAGATTGACGTATAGGCGACCAAGAAATTGGTTTACCACTCTAAGGCTGAATATCATTTGCACGTACAAAACATCAAGGGCTATTTTCGCTTGACAGATTAATAACTGCTACGTCAGAATCTGTCATAGTAATCCTTAGCGAATAATTATGTTACAGGGAGATGTCATCAAAAGTGGTAAACCAATTTCTTGGTCGCCTATACATAGGTATAGACGTAGATATAGATGACACTAGCTTACGCCCACGGCTTCGCCCACGAGGTACCTAGTAAAACAAAAACAAATCTATCCCGCGGGAACCGTACATTTTACCGGGATAAAAAGTAGCCTATATGCTATTCCAGACTATAAAATTTATCTCTGTGCCAAATTTCATTTAGATCCGTTCAGCCGTTTTAGCGTGAAAGAGTAAAAAACTTACATCCAGACATCCATAGATTCATACAAACTTTCGCATTTATAATATTAGTAGGATAGACAAAGCTGTACATATAGACAGATAAAGATGACATAGACAAAGCTGTAGATATAGACATAGATATAGATGACATAGACAAAGCTGTAGATGTAAACGAACAGACACTGTTGTGCCACATAACGTGGGAAAAGGGCAGGAAGATGATGATGATCTCAGGGTTGAAAAGGATGACGAATATCTAAATTTGTAAAGTCACTGAATCAATTATTTATCTGATTTCAGGGTCTGAATTCAGTGTTCAGCCTGCGCCTGTCTAACGAGTTCGGAGCCTTTATAGTGGAGCCCTCGCAAGCGACCGGGAGCGCCAGGGTCACTCTACGGCTCAACTCCACCCTGGACTACGAGGATCCTAACCAGAGGAAGTTCATCATAGAGGTACTGTCCTTCTTACAGCCTCTCTAGTTCTGGTAAACCAGTCTGGTGGAAGCATTGAAGTGCACAGTTGAACAGGATAAGTTTTTTAAGTTTTTTACTATGTGTGTGTGCGTGTGTGTCAAATAAAATATTTCCTATCATTCTATTCTTAAAGGCTCCTTTCGCGCACTGGAAATGTTCGCGAGATACTTATTCGATGTACATATTATATAATAATATATTAATATTTAGCTTCCGCCCGCGGCTTCGCCCGCGTGATACCTTGAAAAACAAAAACAAATCTATCCCGCGGGAACCTTACATTTTTCCGGGATAAAAAGTAGCCTATATGTTATTCCAGACCATAATCTATATCTGTGCCAAATTTCATTCAGATCCGTTCAGCCTTGTTATCGTGAAAGATTAACAAAAATACATTCAAACAACCAGCCATCCATACAAACTTTCGCGTTTATAGTATTAGTAGGATTTTTATTATTAAGAGCCTGTACTGTTCCACTGCAGGGCAATGGCTTCCCTTCTTTTTCTCCAATTAAGAATATTACTAGGTATGCCAAATCGGTTGAAAGTTTGTTACAGTAAAGCTTGTATGTATAAAAATACACTAGTTTTTGTTGTAGTCAAAAATACCTATTAATTTTGATTTTACAGGCATTTAAACTTCGATAAATATCGAGTCCCGCTAACAGTCACGTGACCGCATGTGACGTCAATTTCCAACGCTCAACTTAGTAGTAGTTGTGTACTTCTCTAAATCGGAAACTAATTGACGTATCGAAGTAATTTTTTCACTTGTATTTTTTATTTTTGACCGAGAATATGGAGAGCTAATATTCAAAATTAGTTAACATTCTTCATTCTATATTTTTAGACTAGTTATTATATTGCAGGTTATAGCTGAAGAGTTACACACGTCCCCCCGCCTGTCATCGAAGGCGAGTGTGACAGTGACAGTGACAGATGTGAACGACAACGCGCCCCTGTTCCTCGAGGAGCCGTACTCCGCGACAGTGGCGGAAGGCGCGCCACCAGGTGCCAGGGTCACGGCCGTTACTGCAACTGACAGGGATACCGGCAGGTAACACTGATCATAATCATAATCATTTATTCATAATTCCAGGTCCATACAAAAGATCTTATCTACTATTTTGCTCAGCCGAAATCTGCCTTTACAGGCGTAGAAATTAATTTAGAAATATTTATATTATTTAAAAAAAAAAATAGGCATTAAACATTAGAATAAATTAGGTAGTTCAAGTTGTAAAATGTCAAATATTAACACACCATAATCAAATAAAAAATGTCATGCGAATTGTTTACTAATAATAAAATAATACTGAATAATATGGTAGGTTAACAAGTAGGTAGTCATATATTCCGTCAATAATACACATAATAACTAAATTTTGTAGTCAAAAAATTCATTCAAACTATAAAAGCATAATGTGTAAATTTATATATTTTAAACTTACGCGATCTGAACACATTTTTATTAGTATTAAACGGATATTTATCGCGTTTTGACCGTGACCACTCGAAACGTCGGGAAAAAGCAGTTAAATAAAACGCAATAAATACTTGTTTAATACTAATAATAAATGTGTGAATTTACCAAAATGTTTGAAACATGTTGTCAACAAAACGTGTCAGTCTTGGACCTGTTTTGTTTCACACGATGTTGTTCCGGCGATTGGCTTGCAAGCTGTCGCGTACGGAATACTAAACACTGTGCAAAATGTGGGCATGTACCAAATAATATCATCTTTAGATATCCTAAAGAAGAGATATCTACCGTGCCGTGATCGTGTTCAAATCACAAAATAAATAATAGAAAAAGCCGTTTATTTTCTTATTTTGGTACATGAATACAATCTATACTATACTAAAATTATAAAGCTGAAAAGTTTGTTTGTTCGTTTGGTTGAACGCGCTAATCTCAGGAACTACTAGTTCGAATTGAAATGTTATTGTTGTGTTGTATAGTCCATTTACGGCTAACATTTCTTTTCCCTGGTAGACCTTTCCATCATGTTTATGTTCACCAGATTCGGTACTGCGGGTATAGTGTACCAGCTGTCAGGCAACGGAGCGGAGCTATTCAGGGTAGACAATAGGAGCGGCGTCATCACGGTGGCGCCCTGCGCGACCCCGGGCCGTCCGCCCTGTCTGGACTACGAGACGAGGCGGGACTACTTCTTACAGTATAAGGTATCTATGGTGTAGTGGTAGGGAACAATGTATGTGCGCTTTACATAAGGGCACAGTCCACCGCAGCGCACAAAGAGGCTACGCACGTGCCAACGCGGCGTACGCTGTGCACGGGCACGCGGCGCATTTTAGCTGCGTGTATTAATTTGTTTGACAACGTGGCTCTACGTTTCCACTGCAGTACACGAATATGAACCCACGACTATGTATAACTGTAGCGATGAGATATGCTTTGTGTAACAAGTGTACCGCATGCATGGCGTTGATAGCGTTGAGCTTATTAATTCGTGGTGAGGCCCAGGACTAACATTTGTGTGATGAACACAGATGTTTGTTCTGCGTCTGGGTGTCATGTTATTCTGTGTATGTATATACAAAAAAAAAGAAGTCGGTTGCGGATTTTCAAAGCCTTCATTAAAAATAATCTACTAAAGAAAGCATATTATAATATAAATGAATATATTGATGATAGGAACTCATGGCCCGATGTCGCTCCGCCCTCCGACAGCTAACCAATTTGCAATGTAAACGCTGTCCTTTTGTTTTATGTATTTACGTTTTGTTTTGTCTTTTGTTTTTATGTTATTACTAGCTGACTCGGCAGACTTCGTACTTATTTAGAAAACGTTTGTATGGGAAATAGAAAAGGGCTATTTTTAGGGTTTTCCCGGCAGTTATTCGAATTTTTCTTACCTTTTAAACCTTCCCTAGACCTCCACGAACATTTCAAGACCAAGATAAAATAAATCCGTTCAGCCGTTCTCGAGTTTTAGTGAGACTAACGAACAGCTATTCATTTTTATATATATAGATAGATAGATAGATAGATTATTAGATAATCTTGATTACATTTTTTGTAAGAAGGATCATACAAAAAAGCGCTAGGACCGAGACGAGTGCCTGTTCTTCTCGTACTTGGGTTAGGTTAGAATTGTCACATAGATTCACCTAGCATGTAAGACGTTTCAAAGTGATCCTTGTGATTTTACTGAATAAATATTTTTCAATTTCAATTTTAAATTTCGATGATGATGATGGTATCTGTGCAGGCGACAGACGACGACGGGTCGGGCCAGAGCACGGTGGTGTCGCTGCAGGTATCGCTGTCGGATAGCAACGACAATGCGCCCGTGTTCGCGACCGCGGTCTACAAGGCCTCCATCGACGAAGACGCGCCCAAGTTCGAGCCGGAGTTGCAGGTTTGTGAACTTTACTTCATACATTCCTACTCTGATTACTACCCTCAGTAATAATCTCCATTACTACCCTCAGTAATAATTTACATTACTACCCTCAGTAATAATCTCCATTACTACCCTCAGTAATAATTTACATTACTACCCTCAGTAATAATCTACATTACTACCCTCAGTAATAATCTCCATTACTACCCTCAGTAATAATCTACATTACTACCCTTAGTAGTAATCTACATTACTACCCTCAGTAATAATCTCCATTACTACCTTCAGTAATAATCTCCATTACTACCTTCAGTAATAATTTACATTACTGCCCTCAGTAATAATCTCCATGACTACCCTTAGTAATAATCTACATTACTACCCTCAGTAATAATTTACATTACTACCCTCAGTAATAATTTACATTACTACCCTCAGTAATAATCTCCATTACTACCTTCAGTAATAGCGGGACAGGAAAGGAGAAGGTGTTTATATGGCAATTGCGAACAAAGTCGCGGGTACAGCTAGCTTTTATCATAAATGTAACTTTAAATTACTCTCCAGGTGCAAGCAAGAGACGCGGATGTGACGTCAGACATCCGCTATTCCATAGTAGACCCCCCGAAACACGAGTTTTGGATCGACCCTCAGAACGGAAGGATACTAGTTCGGCCCGACACTACGGGGCTACGGGCCAATGAAAGCAGAATCGTGCTCACTGTTTTGGTATGTTTTAGTCATGACAGGAGTCAATATTTGTGTGGAGAAAGAGTCATTTTTGTTTATTCAAATCACATATATAAATATATTGGTGGCCATTTCACACAACGCCATCTAGCCCCGAACTAAGCAAAGCTCGTGCTATGGGAACCAGATGGTTGATTATGAATTATATACTTCTTTTTGTAAATACATACACAGAATACCTTGTAACACCCAGACACAGAACAAACATCTGCGTTCATCACACAAATGTTTGCCCTGGATGGGAATCGAACCCACAACCCACAGCGCAGAAGGCAGAGCTACTACCAACTTATCTGTGAGGCCAGTCGGCACATATTACTGCACTAGCGGTGTAGTAGTAGCGCCGTGGTCGTGGGTTCAAACCTGGTTATCAATGAGTTTTTCTCGAAAAGTTTATGTGCGCCGTGCCAGTGCTCGTAAACGGTGAAGGAAAACATCGTAAGGAAACCGGCATACCCGAACTAAAATTTCGAAGGTGTTTCGTAAATTTTTTTAATCACTTTATATTAATATAATTCACAGGCCACAGACGGCGTACACAACGCGACATGTCGGGTGGAAATACTAGTCCGTGACGTCAATAACCACGCTCCGGTGTTTGACACTGACAAGTACGATGCTGATATATATGAAGACGCTCCTATAGGTACCTATCTATATCTAAACTAATATAAATCTAAAGATATGTAACTCAAAGGTGACTAACTGACTGACTGACATAGTGATCTATCAACGCACAGCCCAAACCACTGGACGGATCGGGCTGAAATTTGACATGCAGGTAGATGTTATGACGTAGGCATCCGCTGAGAAATTTTATAAAATAGATTTTGATTAATTCTACCCCCAAAAGGATAAAATAGGGGATGAAAGTTTGTATGAAACTTTGTCAATTTAGTATATAATTTGTCAAGTTTTTAAGTCGCGATAATCGACATTCACGCGGGCGAAGCTGCGGGCATCAGCTCGTAAAAACTATACATTAGATTTAGTTTACTTACGTCCAATTTCATCAAACTTTTGTTGACAAAGTATTACCTGATCGGGCATAAAAATTATTGTTATCTATTCTACGTCATTTCATTTATGGATGACTAGCTTTCGCCCACAGCTTCGTCTGCATGGTACCTTGAAAAAAAAAACAAATCTATCCCACGGGAACCGTACATTTTTCCGGGATAAAAAGTAGCCTATGTGCCAATCCCGCCTATAATCTATATCTGTGCTAAATTTCATCCAGATCCGTTCAGCCGTTTCGGCGTGAATGAGTAACAAACGTACATCCACACATCCATACATCCATACATTTTAACAAACTTTCGCCCTTACAGAAGAAAGAAAGAAAGAAAGAATGTCACATTTAGATCGGCTGACGTTACTACAGTAGCAATAGTACGTTACTATGACATCTGTCAAAATTGTTACTCATGGTACCAAATTCTAAGCAAATTAATGAAGCGCAAACTACAGTCGCTGTAGTACGCTGTGACGTAGGATAGTGACGTTTTAGTACCCAACTAACCGCTAGAGGCGCTGTACAAGTTTTCATACATTTTTTTTAACTACAGTCGCTAGCGAGTGTAGATTGTGAAAACTCATGGTAGAACCTACTGTGCTAAATTTTATTCAGATCCGTTCAGCCGTTTCGGCGTGAATGAGTAACAAACGTACATCCATACATTTTTAGAAACTTTCGCCTTTATAATATTAGTAAGCTAATCTTTTGTCAGGACATGGTCGAACACAAAACAACTTTAACAAGCTATTAAAAAACTAACAAGCTGTTAGTTTAACAGAGCATTAGGAAACTAGCTCTTAATTAGGTCTCTCATCTCACAGGTACAGAAGTAGCGGCCGTGAGAGCGACGGATCTCGACAGCGGAGTCAACGCGGATCTGAAGTATTCCATACAAAAGGGAGCGTTAGAATCGTTCGCTATCGACAACCTCACTGGCGTAGTCGTTGTATCTTCCAAACTCGACTATGACAAGAGGAATACCTATAGAATTCAGATTGTTGCTACGGATTTGGGTGAGCGGTTTTATTTTTTAATGTAGAGGGACTTTCAACCTCCCTCTGAGATTGAATTTTGAAAAAATCCTTCTTAGTAGACCTCTTTGAACCAAGACTGATAATAAATAATAATAAAAAAATAAGAATGGGAAAGAGCGCTGGTGGTGTAGTTGAGAGCGCTGGTGGTGTAGTGGTAGCACCCCTGCCTCACGATCCGTAGGTCGTGGGTTCAAACCTGGTCGTGCACCATTCGAAAAATTTATGTGCGCAATGCCAGTGCTCTTAAACGGTGAAGGAAAACATCGTGAGGAAACCGGCATACCCTAGAACCAAAAATTCGAAGGTATGTGTCATAGGTTAGTATTCTTATAAGCGGCGATGGGCTTGCAACCTGTCACGTACGGAATACTAACTACTGTGCAAAATGTGGGCATGTACCAAATGTCATGTTTGGACTTGCCTCTGACTACCCCCTTTAGATATCCTCAAAAGATCTAAGTAACTAAAAATCTGAGGAGTTATCTACCGAGCCCGGGGATTACAGTCGTGATCATATTTTTTTTTTTTTATTTAATAATAAAAAAAAACTAATTTATCAACCAGTTCAAACATCTGTGTTCATCACACAATGTTTGTCCTGGGTGGGGATCTAACCCACAACCGGCAACGCTACTGCCAACTGAGCTGTGAGGTCTGTCGATAAAAAGTCTGAGTGGTGATAAAAATTGTATTGAAGTTGTGTTACTTCAAGATTGAAATGTGACGTTTCTGAAACATGATCACCGTTCCACAGGTGTTCCAAGCCAAACCGGTACCACGGAGCTGGTGGTACACGTGGTGAACGTAAATGACAAGAGTCCCTCCTTCACGCCTGCCGTGCAGCGCGCCGAGGTGTCCGCGGACGCGCCGCTGCTCACCCCCCTGCACAACCTGATCGCGGTAGACCCTGACATCGTAGACGTGAGCCAACTGCACTTCGAGCTGGACGGAGACAGGATGATCAGAGCTGTTGATAAGAATGGGAAAGAGGTGCTTATTTGTATTAAGTTCTAGCTTCTGTCAGTGGCTTCCCGCGTTGTACTTTTTTAAATTATTGCCTGTATGCTGTGCCAAATTTCATGTAGATCCGTTCAGCCGTTTCAGCGTGAAAGAACAAACATGCATACATCCTCACAAACTTTCACGTTTATAATATTAGTAGAACTAGCTTCCGCCCACGGCTTCGCCCGCGAAGTGACTAGAAAAATAAAAACAAATATACCTCACGATGTTTTCCTTCACTGTATAAAAGCAATGGCACACATTGATAGATTATAGTCTTAAGCAGCACATATAACCTACTTTAAATACAAGAAAAAATTACGGTTCCCGTGGGATAGATTCGTTTCTAGACACGCAGCAGCGTGTCAAGCCAAGTTCAAGCGAACGGGCGAGGCGCGCATCGTGTGTAATATTACACGAACCATTTGGAGCCATTTTCACCCCCTCGTAACTCAAAACCTATTTCACATAAACAAATCAAATTTGGCTCATCTATTGCCACTTGAGAGTAAAATATGTACTCCGAATTTCATAAACACACCTCAAACGGTTATTTAGATATCAACGTCCAAAAATGGTATTTTATGAAAAAAATTATCACTGACTGAGCTATAGACGTTAATTATAACCCAGTTCCAGATGACCTAGAACGTTCAAATTTGGCATCCAGGTAGGTAGTGGGGTGGATATAAAGGAAAAAATCTGAAACTTGTAAATTTTTATATTTTTATCGTACTTTTTCAATTAATTGATTCTCTTAGGAACCCTTACTAGCGCCTGTAATATAGGAATAGCAATCTAAATAGATGACAGTAGGTTTATATGGATTTTAATAGGGTCTTGACGTGAATATAATAACGAGTGGAAGTAGTGTCTTGGATTGGTAAGTAGTACACTCTCGGTAAGTAGGTACCACTTAGGTACCTAGGTATACAATGTGCCAATAGTTTGAGCTAGATAAGTATTCAGGCCTAGATTATAGTCGGCTTGTCGGATAGGTAGTAGGTATACTTATTCAGTAAGTACCTACCTACTTAGTATGTATACAATGTGCCAATAGTTTGAGCCGTCTATGTAGGTAGATATATAAGTGTAATAATATAACTACTTACTAATAAGTTCTGTACAAAAAGTAATGATATCCCATCAAAAACATAAATGTGAAATGAGAGCCAAGTTCAATAAGTATGTTTTAGTCGTTGACTTCAGCGACAAAAGAAGTGAGATCTAAACGGGTGCCAAGTACAATGGTCAGTCCTAAAACTTATTTATAGTATTACAAATAATTTAAATGGGTAGAGGTAGATCAGTCTAAAAATGCACGCCCCTCCAATGTATTTCCAATGTATTTACCTCTACATGCGGTACAAGTACAAGTGGAGGGGCGTGCATTTTTAGACTGAATCATCTCTACTATGAAATCTTTATTGTTCCAGGTCTCAGATGAGGGTATCTTCGGCGGCTGGTTCACTGTCCAGCACAACGGCAGCGTGCTGGTCTCGCAGAAGCTAGATCGGAGTAGAGCAGCTGTCATTACTTTACCTGTGGCGGTCACCGACACATCCGCACCGTCTCTCCAACGCGCTGAAGGTGATGAAAAACATTTTTAGGGTTCCGTACCCATAGGGTAAAACGGGACCTTATTAATAATTTAATTAAAATAAAACAAATATTTAAGGGGGCCCCCATACAACAGACATGATTTTTTAGCCTTTTTTATAGACTAACAACACGCCCCGGCTTCACACGGGTAGCAAAAGTATCTCTATTTTTTTTAACATAAAATATGTCACCTGGGGATAGTATAGCTTCCCAACAGTAAAAGAATTTTTGAAATCGGTTCAGTAGTTTCGGAGCCTATTCAATACAAGCAAACAATCAAATAAAATAATAAATAATGCTGGACAATCCACACAGCATCATCTAGCCCCAAAGTAAGCTACTCAAAGCTTGTGTTATGGGTACTAGATAACTGATATATTTAATACATTATATACATAGATAGATATTTTTTATTATACATAGAAAACACCCAGACCAACGGAAAAATTTCTGCAGATCGTACACAAATTTGTTCCGAGGCGGGAATCGAACCCGCAACCTCTTGCTTCGCAGGCGGACTCTTGCCCGCTGCGCCACTGAGGTCGTCAATCTTTCCTCTTTCTCATCATCATCTTCCTTTTCCCACGTTATGTGGTCGGCACAACAGTGATTTTCTTCCATTTCCCTCTATCATTCGTCATCTCAGTACTCACTCTTTCTTACCCATGTCATCTTTCACACAGTCCATCCATCTTTTCTTTGGCCTACCTCTACCCCTGTATCCTGTATCTTTCCTCTTTATAATATTAGTAAAAGTAGATGGGTACAAAACACTTTGTGCGCGAGTCCGTCTTACACTTGGTCGGTTTTATTTACAAAGTTTTTTAGAGCGCTGGTGGTGTAGTGGTAGCACCCCTGCCTCACGATCCGAAGGTCGTGGGTTCAAACCTGGTCGTGCACCAATGAGTTTTTCCATTCGAAAAATTTATGTGCGCAATACCAGTGCTCTTAAACGGTGAAGGAAAACATCGTGAGGAAACCGGCATACCCTAGAACCAAAAATTCGAAGGTATGTGTCATAGGTTAGCATTCTTATAAGCGGCGATGGGCTTGCAACCTGTCACGTACGGAATATTAGCTACTGTGCAAAATGTGGGCATGTACCAAATGTCATGTTTGGATTTGCCTCTGACTACCCCCTTTAGATATCCTCAAAGATCTAAGTAACTAAAGATCTGAGGAGATATCTACCGAGCCTGGGGATTACAGTCGTGATCATATTTATTTTATTATTTTTTATTTTCTCATACAGGTGAATTAATAATAACAATAGTGGATGTAAATCGTCACGCTCCTATATTCTCGGAGCCATCGTACTACGTCAGCATGGTGGAGGAACAGCCCATTGGTACTGTCTTGGGCACTTTCTCAGCAACGGATAAGGAGACACCGATATCGGCGATAGTTATCAGCCCGCCGAGTGAATACTTCGAAGTGGACAATGTTACTGGTAAGCATTTTCATATTATATACAGTTGGCTCAACGAATCTAGGCATTCGTGAAGTTAGCCGCAAGAGCTGCGCAGTATCGTTTTTAGGGAGCAATTGGAGGTATGAGGAGGGGGGTTAGGAACTGTACACGCGCAAACTCGCACCTGTGGCAAACTTCACGAATGCCTAGATCCGTTGTATGACCTATACTTATCTTAATTTATTGTATTATATACCTATTTATATGAACCAGTGCCTTAAAGAAAAAAAACCTGTTATGATATTTCACAGTCTTCTAAATAAAACATTATTCCCCAGGCGTAGTGAAATCAACAAAGCGCATAGACTATGAGAAGATAAAGTCTATCAACTTCACTCTGATCGCGTACGACTCGGGCGTGCCGCAGCTGGCGACCTCTGCCGGCGTCACGGTGCGCGTCGAGGGGGCCAATGATGAGGAGCCGGCCTTCGCGGCGGAGGCCTACGACGCCGCCGTCGACGAGAACGCCGCGGGTGGCACTAGGGTGGTCACGGTGACAGCGGTGGATAAAGACGAAGGTATTCATGTTCGTCTATACATATTCACGTTTGTTTATACATATTCACGTTTGTTTATTCATGTTCGTTTATACATATTCATGTTCGTTTATACATATTCACGTTTGTTTATACATATTCACGTTTGTTTATACATATTCACGTTCGTTTATACATATTCATGTTCGTTTATACATATTCATGTTCGTTTATACATATTCATGTTCGTTTATACATATTCATGTTCATTTATACATATTCATGCTCATTTATACATATTCATGTTCATTTATACATATTCATGTTTGTTTATACATATTCATGTTTATTTATACATATTCATTTGTTGATGTTAAAGAAAAGATAGATTGTGTGAAAGTAGTGGAAGAAAATCTTACTAATACGAGTATTATAACCGTGAAAGTTTGATTTGAAGAATGTATGGATGTTTCGTAGGTTTGTTACTCTTTCACGCTGAAATGGCTGAATGGATCTGGATGATTACACAGATGTAGACTCTCTATATCTGTGCCAAATTTCATCCAGATCCGTTCACCCGTTTCAGCGTGAACGAGTAACAAACATACATCCAAACATCCATTCTTACAAAATTTCGCGTTTATAATATTAGTAGGATAATATTGTACTTTTCCATAGGTGAATACGGCGAAGTGTCGTACAGTTTATCTGGTGATCAAGCATCACTCTTCACCATCGACCCCAACACCGGAGTGGTGACGGTGTCCGCCGACGCTGTCATCGACCGGGAGTCGAACCCTGATATTTGGCTGCGAGCCATCGCGTCAGACAACGCGCCGCCACACATACAGAGATCTACCAGTGTACCGGTAAGTTGAAATATACTTTGTTAAACAAGTATGAGGCCCACCTGCTATTATCTGTGGTATCATTTATACTTATAATAAAACTGTAACAGGTCAAATTCGTACATCTATACTAATATTATAAAGAGGAAAACTTTGATTGTACTTTGTTTGTTTGTTTGAAACGAATAGGCTCCGAAACTACTGAACCGATTTGAAAAATTCTTTCACCAATGTGTAGAATGAACTTTCAGGATGAACATAGGCTATATTTTATGTAGGTACTTCGCGGGCGAAGCCGCGTGCAGAAGCTAGTTGAAGATATTTTGAAAATTTTTTTGGAGGGCACTCTATTATCGATATTGAAGCCAAAACTGTATTTTTTTTCATTTTTGTCTGTCTGTCTGTCTGTCTGTATCTTGACTGAGCATCCCGCCGAAACTGCTGAACGTAATCGAATGAAATTTGGCACAGTTTGAATTCATACTACGAGGTTAGGACATAGAATACTTTTTATCCTGAAATTCAGCACAGTTCTCTTGGGAGAGGGGATGAAAGTCAAAATATGATGTACTTAGCTGTAATTCATCAACGCGTGCTTAATTTATAAACGTTTTCAAAGGTTCATTTGTTTTGTCGTTTAAAAACTCTCTCAAAATATTCTGTGACATTCTGTACGGATGGATAAGGTTTTCCATCAAATATATCAAAATTTTATCTTGTTTAATTTTCCACCGATTTTGATGAAAAGCTTAAGTTTTAATCTTAGCTTATCTCAATACATTTGTGCAAACGGCATTCGATTTGGTTCAGCCGTTGCGGAGATTAGCGTGCACAAACGCACAAATAAACAGACAAACAGACATTTTTTTCAAAAAACTTTTAAGTATTTTGGACTAAGTAGCGTGTATTTTTTAGCTATCACTAATTTTTATTTGAAAATATCAATATACGGACACGGTTTCTCAACGATTTTATTATATGTATAGATTATGGCCAATAGTTAAAATTTCCAAAACATGTCACCAAAAAAGTTATGAGTATGAGTGTGGATGGGTGCGCAAATAGAGAAAAGCCTAAGAATAAGTGGTTTGATTGTGTGAAAGAGGATATGAATGTAAGAGGAGTAGACTTTGAGTTTACGAATGATAGGAGTGAGTGGAAGAAGAAAACATGTGCTGACCCCAGTTAACGTGGGATAAGGGCAAGAGAATGATGATGATTACATACCATCCTACTAATATTATAAACGCGAAAGTTTGTAAGAATGTGTGGATGTATGTTTGTTACTCTTTCACGTTGAAACGTCTGAACGGATCTGGATGAAATTTGGCACAGAGAGTTGACGACTGATAGGAGTGAGTGGAAGAAGAAAACATGTTGTGCCGACCCCACGCGTGGGATAAGGGCAGGAGAATGATGAGTTAAAATTTCCAACTTATTAATGTTACTAGCGACCCGTCCCAGCTCCGCACGGGTGCAATGCTGATAATAAATACACTAAAATGTGCTTATTTACGACATCACATTAGAAAAACCTCTAAAATTATCAGTGTTCCTCTACTATCATGGATGTATTATACATATAAACCTTTCTCTTGAATCACTCTATCTATTAAAAAAAACCGCATCAAAATCCGTTGCGTAGTTTTAAAGATTTAAGCATACATAGGGATATAGGGACAGAGACAGCGATTTTTTTTATACTATGTAGTGATTTATATTCCATAGGTCCATATAAAAGTGCGCGATGTGAACGACAATGCCCCGGCGTTCAGCCAGAAGGTTTACAAGAGCACCATATCAGAGAATCTGCAGCTCAACCCGCCGGCGGCCATCTTGCAAGTGCGAGCCGAAGACAGAGATGAGGGCATTAATGGCAACGTGTCCTACTCTATCGACAGTCAGAGCGAACCCGGTCAGTGATGAGTGAACAAATGAAATCGGTATATGTTCACCTGCTATGTTCGCGCAACAACTCCCTGCATCTCACCGTCTCACCTTAAGACCCGGTTTCCACCAAAGCAGAGAGGAGACGAGATATAAATCCAATCAGATTTCGTTATTTCCACATCTCTTTTCCGCTTAGCATCGGGGGAAGTAGAACAAGTAAAAAAACTTACAATTGCGTGCCCGTATTTTCCAATTTATCGGGCAAACCTTCCAAATTATCCTACCCTAAAAAACTCTACGATTATAAATGTATTAGGTACACTACTATACTAATATTATAAAGAGGAAAGTTTTGTATTTTTGTTTGTAACGAATAAACTCAAAAAATACTGGACCGATTTCAAAAATTCTTTTACCATTACAATGCAACATTATCCCTGAGTAATAGGCTATATTTTATGTAGGTACCTCGCGAGCAAAGCCTCGAGCGGAAGCTAGTATTTAATAAAAAGGCTTATATTTGTCTCTTTCTCCCAGGCGTATTCACCGTGGACCCGTCAAATGGTATCATCTACCCCGCTAAGGCGGTCCAAGGCAACACATCGTACGCCCTTACTGTGTCGGCCCGGGACGAGGCGGGCCGCGGGCCGCACGCGGACACGGCACGTGTTGACATCACCGTGCTCAGCGTCAACAAACACAGCCCCGTGTTCGTGCACCCGCCGCCCGATGTCAGGCAGATAACTATTCCCGAGGTAAAGTAGCTATACCTGAGGTAAAACAACTATACATGAGGTAAAACAACTATACATGAGATAAAACAACTATACCTAAGGTAAAATACATGAGTTAAAATAACTATACATGAGGTAAACCAACTATACGAGTATATGACGTAAAACAACTATACGAGTATATGACGTAAAACAACTATACGAGTATATGACGTAAAACAACTATACCTGAGGTAAAATAACTGAAAAACATGATTACGCCTGTAATTCCCAGGCTCGTTACTTTATTAATTATTTTGTTAACTAGTATTTTTTGAAAAAATTTAAAACCCGACTGAACTTAACTGAAAATAGATTTTTACAGACGCTGTATTAAAATAAATGATTGATTCAGGCGTGACTTTGCGGAAATCCATTACAAACACTGAAAGAGACGGAAATTTCTAGTACCTTTCCGCTAAACTATTATCTAATGAGCTTAACAACACAAACTCAAATAGATATTCGACACGTGTTTCGTTTCTCCACGAAGCATCCTCAGGACCATTGTGACTCGCTCCGCATTACGCCATATTGGATTTTTTGACATTTTGTTTAGCCTGTCACTCTTATAATCAAGACTATAGGCAGAATTCGTATATGGTGCGAGCGAGTAGAACTGTAAACGATTTCAGTAAATTGTTGGACATTGATCTGTTTCTAACGAGTGTCCCCAAGGCAAGGCGGTGCCTGTCCCTTAACTTTTTTAGTGTGTAGGTTAATTTTATTTAAATTACAACCAGTATGTAGCTAGTTTGTAATTGGCAGCATGGTGCTTGATCTGTTTGTGGTTTAGGTACGCGTAGTTTTAGTAAGTGTTCACATTTCATTTCTATCCCGTTTCTATTTGTGAAGACCTTTAATTGGCTTGCTGTTTCTATTTTTTCTTTTTTAATGTCATTTTATGTTAGCTGTTGGTTTTCCGAAAATTAAATAAATAAATAAATAAAAAAGACAAATGTAACGACAGCTAAAGAAACTCGCATACATATCTAAGTACACATACATACATTCACTCCAAACATAACCCTCCTCTTCGCAGTCGGGTAAAAAACTAGCTACGCTAATGTGCCTAATTGTGACTATTAGGCAATGAAATTGACTGTAAAACCTATTAATGGATGCTATATCTAGCTTAGATTAGGATATTTTAGAAATTAAAAACTATTTCAGCTTGTTGCACGTTGCTCGTATATATTGAAGTAAGTAATTAGCGGTTACAAAGTTCTAGGATAGAGGAAAGGTAACATTCGTCATAGCCAATAGCAGCACTGAATTTAATTTTGGTATTGCCTGATGCGCGTGCGCTTTGATAATTGGTAATTTATTTTTAGTAGATTTTGAACGTTTATATTTGTGCGTGAACACAAAATTAAGTAGAAAAGTGAAGTGAAGTCAAAATTATATATCTCTTACCCGTCAGAATGCCGCCCAAGCTGACTATCTCATCACGACAGTCCTGGCTACTGATGAAGACAGTGGGGAGAATGGACGCGTCTCTTACTACCTGAAGGTGGATAATCTGAACGTGGGGGAGACCCAGGAGTTCAGCCTGGACAAGGATACTGGGGAGCTGAGGACCAAGACTTTCCTGGATCGAGAGCATACCGCTGAGTACCAGGTATGATGGTGATCCTACTTATACACCGTGAAATTTTAATGGTGGTTTTCCCGCGGCGGAACAACCACTGCTGCCATAAGGAGTACTTTCAAAAAATAGAGTAAAAATCTAATAATAAAGATGTTTTTCTTTTAAAATATTCATCAACTCGAAAACGTGAGGAACGATAGTAACATCAGACAAACTTGTAGGTACTAGATCGCACGCGCTGCCGACAAAGAAAAAGCGATGCATAAATGTTCAAAGCAAAATAAGCTCTCGCACGTAGTAATACGGCATAAACTAGTTTGCACGCAACAATACAAAATACCGACTAAGGATCGAAATACCGATAAATGTTCAAAGCAAAATAAGCTCTCGCGTGTAGTGGTAAGGCGTAAACTTGCCTGCGCTGAGCGTAGGTATCGGGATGTATTACTATTGGTTCGTGGTCACTTTCGAGTTAACTTTTCCGGGTCGGCGCAACATCTTTTCTTCCTCCATTTCCCTCTATCGTCCGTCCCAGTAATCATTTTATAAGCAAAGCTTGCAAAACTTTGCAAGCTTTGCTTAGTTAGCCGCTAGATGGCACTGTACCGTCCACCATTGTACCACAGCTGGTGATAGCGGCGGTAGACCACGGCACTCCCGCGCAGTTCTCCAGCCTGCGCGTGCTGGGCGTGGTGCTGGCAGACGACGACGACAACGCGCCGCGTTTCCCGCGCCACCACTACGCCATGGCAGTCCCCGAGAACCAGCCACCGGGACTTATCATCGGTGAGGATCTACACAGAATACTCTACACCATCCCATGAGTTTTCACAATCTACACTCGCAAGCGACTGTAGTTAAAAAAATATATGAAAACTTGTACAGCGCCTGTAGCGGATAGTTGGGTACTAAAACGTCACGTAGTTAACTATCCTACGTCACAGCGTACTACAGCGATTGTAGTTTGCGCATAGCGCTTATAAGAATACTAACATTTTAGTCATAATGTTAGTATTCTTATAAGCGGCGATGGGCTTGCAACTTGTCACGTACGAATACTAACCACTATGCAAAATGTGGTCTTGTGCCAAATATCATGTTTGTTCCTCTCTTTAGATATCCTCAAAGATCTCAGTAACTAGAGATTTGAGGAGATATCTACCGAGCCTGGGGATTACAGTCGTGATCAAGTTTATTTTGTAGTTCTTTCTTTTGAAAAGTGCGCTTTAAAGCCTCCTTGCGCGTTTGACATAATGTCAACGATATTTGTCTATTTTCTAACTATTTTGCTTTTCGCTTAAAAGGTTCAGTAAAGGCCACGGACAAAGATACCGGTGACAACGGCAAGGTCTATTACCACATGCTGGAGGGAAACCAGGAAGGAGCCTTCACCCTCGACAGGACCCAGGGCACCATACGATCTAACATCAGCTTTGACAGGTACTTACCAAAACGTGATCCAAAATTTTCAAACGGCGGGTCTCGAACCCGCGTTACCCGAACACTATACCACTATTAGACAACTATGCTTACGACTGGATGAGTTTTCTATGAAAAGCCTAGATCCAAGGAAAGTTAGTCTATCCAAAAGTAAGGACTAATTCGTCCATGATCCAAAAGTAAAGACCAAAGAAAAACCTGGCTAAAAAGGATACTTACTAGCTACTGTGAAAAATGTGGGCATGTGCCAAATATCAGATTTGAACATGCCACTGACTACCCTCTTAATATATCATCAAAGATAGAATAACTAGAGATCTGAGGAGATCTACCGAGCCTGGGGATTAGTCGTGATCATGTTTGTTTTTAGTAAACTTTTCGAATAGAAAACCAATTGCACTACCAGTTTCGAACCCACGAACTTCAGATAGATCGGGTAAGTACACGCCATGAAGTAATAATAAGGGTCGGTTCACATCTGACGTTAACGCTAGAACAGACAATTATATGAGAAAACATTCAACCTTTCACACTTAACCGATGATGCGTTAGTGCGTCGAGTGTGAAAAATTGAATATATTGTTAGCAATATCGTCCGACGATGAGTAATAGGGGACAGCGCGCCTATAAAAGCGGGCGCAAAGCGAGCTGCAGGCCAGTTGCGCACGAGCCTTCGACGAGTGAACATCTATTTAGTTAGGATTATCGGTGATTGTGAGCTACCTACCTACTTACCTACATATGTGGTTAGATTACGAGTAAGTTACTCTGAGTTCATGTTAAATTTAACTGTGGTTTGTTGTAAGTTTGATTTGATTCCTTTTGGTTATCTTATGTTTAATTTTTATTAAATTGTAAAGGATTAAAGTTAATCCGCCGTCCGTCTGTATTTTTTTTTTATTTGAATCATTACTTGGTTCCTAAAAATATTATTTTCATTTAATTGTCTGTTCTGGCTTTACGTGACCGATAATCCGCGACGCATCTTCCGTCAGATGTGAACCAACTTTAGTGAAAAATCACGTCTTTCCATTTTTTGTTGTTAAATTATTCGCTCATTTGAGCAGGCTTATAGTCATAGACCTTACTGCCTAGTCTTGCGTAAATTAATTTCTACCGTTTTCTATAATCTAACTTAATCTAACCTAACCTAACCGCCATTTTTCCTCTCTAATTTAGCCTCTCACGTCTTTCCAGAGAGAAGCAAGCGGAATACTCGTTTTCAATCTACGCTAGCAACAGTCCATTATTCTCCCCGGCGGACGCGCTCAACTCCATAGACAACGGAACCGACAGCACTGACAGCGTGGCATCTGTCACTGTCACCGTACTCGACGAGAACGACAACGAGCCGAAGTTCCAGCAGAAAGTTTACTACGCTGGTAAGTGGTAGTGGTCCACTGTGTATTGACCAGCCTTACCACCTTGTTTTGTCTGTCGACATAATGTGACTTGTGACGTCATAAGGAGGGGGGAGTTTCACAAGTGTGACCGGCTGTGACAAGGACGGGGGGAGGGGCAAAAAATCATGAAATTCGTGTGACGTACTTTATGGATGACCCATAATCTTACAAACCATCAGTGTCAGAAACGTCTAAGCTTCATCTTGAAGTAACACTACTTCATTACAGTTTTGATGTGTCATGGTAAATGTTACAGCTATATTACTTTAATATTGCCAAAAGAGCTTGTAGTAAGGCCCCATAATATTGGGAAAATAAGATATAAGCTTAGCCGTTGACTCGAAAGAAGAAGAAGAGAGCCCCATGTCTTTTCCGTGCAGACTAAGCTGAGATGTACAGGTGCTTAGCAAGCTTACTTGTAAGTGAGTCAAAAATTCCACATTTGTCAAAATTCGTCCAGCCGTTTGGGCTACAGCAATAAAAAAACCAGTACAGTAAAAACCAGCCAAAAAAACTCGCATACATACACCCCAAACACTTTACCGTCATTCTTCGTAGTCGGGTAAAATCAACGTAGATAGGATATAAATACATCACTAGTACTCGCATAATTGTAAAATATAATAAAACCCCACTAAAACTAGTTGAGAGCGCTGGTGGTGTAGTGGTAGCAAGAGCGCTGGTGGTGTAGTGGTAGCACCACTGCCTCACGATCCGAAGGTCGTGGGTTCAAACATGGTCGTGCACCAATGAGTTTTTCCATTCGAAAAATTTATGTGCGCAATGCCAGTGCTCTTAAACGGTGAAGGAAAACATCGAGAGGAAACCGGCATACCCTAGAACCAAAAATTCGAAGGTATGTGTCATAGGTTAGTATTCTTATAAGCGGCGATGGGCTTGCAACCTGTCACGTACGGAATACTAACTATTGTGCAAAATGTGGGCATGTACCAAATGTCATGTTTGGACTTGCCTCTGACTACCCTCTTTAGATATCCTAAAAGATCTGAGGAGATATCTACCGAGCCTGGGGATTACAGTCGTGATCATATTTTTTTTTTTATTAAAACTAGTTGAAAATAGCTTCCTACAGCCGCCATCTTGTTTTTTTACATTGTGTATAGACTAGATGACTGGATGAGGCTAGCAGCAGACCGTGGACAATGGCATATGCAAAGAGAGGCCTATACCCAGCAGTGGGTGAAGTCGGGCTGCGGATGATGATGATGATGATGATGATGTATAGACTACATCACTATTGTAATTTAGACTAATTCCACGACACCTCATTTGTCTATCACATTACACATTCATCATCATCTTCCTGCCCTTATCCCACGCTATGTGGGGTCGGCACAACATGTGATCTTCTTCCATTTCCCTCTGTCACTCGTCATCTCAGTACTCACTCCTTTCTTACCCATGTCATCTTTCACACAGTCCATCCATCTTTTCTTTGGCCTACCTCTACCCCTGTATCCATCCACATTCATACCTAACACTCTCCTTGTCACATGGCATTCATCTCTTCTCATAACATTATATCACATTACACATTATACATACAAAAAACCTATAACTTCATAATACATACATACATACAAAAAAACTTAATTGGAGGTGAATATGAAAAAGGAAGTCGTGAGCGACAGCAAATAAAAAATCGTTTTTTTACCAACCAACATACATACATACATACATACATACATACCTACATATACAGTTGGCCCAACGAGTCAAGGCATTCGTGAAGTTAGCGCAGAGCGCTGCGCAGTGTCGTTTTTCAGGAGTAATTGGAGGTAAGGGGAGGAGCAGTGGGACTGTACATGCGCAAACTCGCACCTGTGGCTAACTTCACGAATGCCTAGATCCGTTGGAAGAACTGTACATACACACTCGTACATACATACAAAAAGACTTAACATGTATAGTTGGCTCAACGAATCTAGGCATTCGTGAAGTTAGCCGCAAGAGCTGCGCAGTATCGTTTTTCGGGAGCAATAAGAGGTATGAGGAGGGGGGGGAAGGAACTGTACATGCGCAAACTCGCACCTGTGGCTAACTTCACGAATGCCTAGATCCGTTGGAAGAACTGTACATACACACTCGTACATACATACAAAAAGACTTAACATGTATAGTTGGCTCAACGAATCTAGGCATTCGTGAAGTTAGCCGCAAGAGCTGAGCAGTATCGTTTTTCGGGAGCAATAAGAGGTATGAGGAGGGGGGGGGGAAGGAACTGTACATGCGCAAACTCGCACCTGTGGCTAACTTCACGAATGTCTCCGTTGGATGAACTATACTTTCCTGCTCCCCAGGTATAAAACACACGGCGCGCGTCAACGAGCCTATTATCTCAGTGGTGGCAGAAGACCCAGACCTGGATGAGAATGGTACCCTGGCGTACATGGTCGCAGCCTCCAATCTCTACAAATTTGGCGCTTCGCAGTCCAGCGGGAGTGTTGTCCCTTCGCCTTTCAACATCACTCAAGATGGTAAGAGTCATCATCTTCCTGCCCTTATCCCACGTTATGTGGGGTCGGCACAACATGTGATCTTCTTCCATTTCTCTCTGTCATTCGTCATTTCAGTACTCACTCCTTTCTTACCCATGTCATCTTTCACACAGTCCATCCATCAGCTTACTATCTAGAACAATTCCTACACCATTCCTCTTACCATCACTTCCACAATAATATAATTTATAACCCACCCCGATTTCTCTTGCTTTCGATCCCTTCCACTTCGTCTCTTGCAAACACGATGGTAAGAGTATACCGCCAAATTTCATAGTTGCCAGCGACTTTGTATTACAATCTATATATATAAAAATAAATTGCCGTTCGTTAGTCTCGCTAAAACTCGAGAAAGGCTAAACGGATTTATCTTATCTTGGTCTTGAAATGTTCGTGGAGGTCTAGGGAAGGTTTAAAAGGTAAGAAAAATTCAAATAACTACCGGGAAAACCCTAAAAATAGCCCTTTTCTATTTCCCATACAAACGTTTTCTAAATAAGTACGAAGTCTGCCGGGTCAGCTAGTAATAAATAAATATTGGTGGACATTTCACACAACGCCATCTAGCCCCAAACTAAGCAAAGCTTGTACTATGGGTACCGGATGGTTGATAAATCATTTTTTTTTGAATACTTACATATATACATAGAATACATAATTACAGCCAGATATAGTTGGCTCAACGAATCTAGGCATTCGTGAAGTTAGCCGCAAGAGCTGCGCAGTATCGTTTTTCGGGAGCAATTTTAGGTATGAAGGGGGGAAGGAACTGTACATGCGCAAACTCGCACCTGTGGCTAACTTCACGAATGCCTAGATCCGTTGGATAACCTAATACATCTCTCATCTTGTCTCCATTCTCAGGTATACTGATGACAGCTCACTACATGTCAGAGTACAACCAGGATCGCTTCGTGCTCGACATAATAGCTCAAGAGGTGGCGCCACCGCACAGGCAGGCCAAGGCGCAAGTATACGTAAGTATACTGTAACGGGCCTTACCACAAGCTCTTACATACCATCATGTTTCAGTAACGTCACATTTCAAGCTTGTAACACTACTTCAATACAATTATTAAAGATCACTAGCTTCCGCCCACGGCGTCGCGTGATACCTTGAAAAACATAAACAAATTTATCCCACGGGAACCGTACATTTACAGGATAAAAAGTAGCCTATGTGCTATTCCAGACCATAATCTATATCTGTGCCAAATTTCATTTAGCCGTTTCAGCGTGAAAGAGTAACAAACATACATCCAGACATCCAATACATCCATTCATTCTTACAAATTTTCGTGTTTATAATATTAGTAGGATGGTATGTAATATCAAAGTTATATTACTTTGATATAGCCCGAAGAGCTTGGGGTAAGTATTACCTTGTTAAATTATATCCTATGTGCTATTCCAGATTAATCTATCACTTACATCCAGTTTGAGTTTATGATATTAATAGAATAGTATTATTATCATTAAAAGATGAGGAGTGCTAGATTAGCATGGTGTGGACACGTGATGAGGAGGGATGAAAACCATGTCACCAAGATTTATGGGTATGAGTGTATCTGGTTACGCAAGTAGAGGAAGGCCGAAGTAAAAGTGGTTTGATTGTGTGAAAGATGATATGAATGTAAGAGGAGTAGACTCAGAGTTGACGAATGATGGGAGTGAGTGTAGAAAGAGAACATTAGGTCTACCATGAAATTTCACAATCTACACTCGCTAGCGACTGTAGTTAAAAAAATGTATGAAAACTTGTACAGCGCCTCTAGCGGATACTTGGGTACTAAAACGTCACGTAGCTAACTATCCTACGTCACAGCGTACTACAGCGACTGTAGTTTGCGCTCATTAATTTGCCCAGAATTTGGTACCATGAGTAACAATTTTGACAAATGTCATAGTAACGTACTATTACTACTGCAGTAACGTCAGCCAATCTAAATGTGACAACTCATGGTAGACCTACATGTTGTGCCGACCCCCACACGTGGGATAAAGGCAGGAGAATGATGATGAGTATTATTATAAAGAAAGCTTGCAGACAATATCATAAGTCATATTATATCTTCAGATATGGATAATCGACCGTTCGTCTCTCATTCGGATGGTGGTGTCGAGGAGTTGCTCCTCATCGGTGGAAGAGGTGAAGGAGAAGCTGGCAGAAGCAGGCAACGCGTTGCTAGTGCTCGGCCGTCGCCTGCCTCTAGTGCAGGCCGATAGGAGATATGATGACTGGTAAGACTCCGCGGGTAGATATAAAACTATACATACATACATAAAATCACGCCTGTTTCCCGACGGGGTAGGCAGAGACCACGGATCTCCACTTGCTACGATCTTGACATACTTCTTTTGCTTCATTCACTCTCATTACATTGTTCATACAATGTCTGTTTAGGGTACTCTGGACCTGGCCTTTCTCTAAAACGTCCCCAATTTGATCGAGGTACTTACGCCGAGGTCATACCATAGATTATAAAAAAGTTGAGAGGTGTCAAGGGACACCCGGATGGAACGAAGTTCTTGCTTTCTATAAGAGAGAGAGAGACAGAGAAACATGCGCACGCCGCACAGCTTACAATAGCTTACTATAGCAAAAAGTGTCGGTACAACTTTTCGTGAGATTTTTTTCCGTCTAGCCCCCTTTCACAACGCGCGATAAGGAACTTCGTTCCAATTTTGACGACCTCAGTGGCGCAGCGGGCAAGAGTCCGCCTGCGACGCAAGAGGTTGCGGGTTCGATTCCCGCCTCGGAACAAATTTGTGTACGATCTGCAGAAATTTGTTCCGTTGGTCTGGGTGTGTACCTATGTATAATAAAAAATATCTATCTATGTACCTATATCATGTATTAAATATAAATCAGTTATCTAGTACCCTAACACAAGCTTTGAGTAGCTTACTTTGGGGCTAGATGATGCTGTGTGAATTGTCCTGCATTATTTTAATTATTATACCTTTCACCGTTTCGTTCCCCTAACATAAGTTCACGCTTGAAACATTCATGTTACTAAAACATGATAACGCCTCAGAGCTTGTGATAACGCCCCAGGAACGTATTTTCCAGGTGTGAGATCCACCTGCACGCCGTGGAGCCTGGCAGCTGGCAGGTCTTACCAGTGCAGCGCGTGCTGGAACAGATAGACGCTCAGTACGACCGCCTGCAGCACGCCTACCGACAATACGGCGTGGAGACGCTCCAGGCGAATGCTGTAGCTTCTAAAGGTACCTTTTGTTTCCTTATTAAGGTGATAGGCGAAAGATATTGAGCCAAAATTACCCCTTTGGTCCATTTTCATAACTGTTTTTCCACTACTTACCTTTGGCACTACCGCTTGGCTCTACTAGTAGAGTGAAGGGAAATTTTACTTTCCCGTGACACTACTGGTAGTGCTTCATAATTAGCCACGAAAAAAGCAATATCCTTCACTGTTTCATAACTAGTTATTAAAATGGACCCTTTTACTTTCAACTTTGCCCCTTTAATGAATAAGTACCTGGATGACCTAGTTTTTGACCGGAACCCCCTGCATACTAAATTTCATTAAAATCGTTGGAGCCGTTTCCGAGATACATTAAAATAAGCTATTTAAGGTATTTCTACGTCATAGTTATACCCGCTTTAGATTAACATTTTTACAAACTTTGAATGTCGTATTGTCGTATTTATTTATATCGTCGAGCTGAAGACAGGGCGCAATGGCGCTTATTGGGGGAGGCTTATGTCCAGCAGTGGACTGCTATAGGCTGATGATGATGATCATGATTTATTTACATATATCTAGTTAAGTAATTTCCATACAAACTTTACATCCTCAATTTCAATGTCTAACAGCCTTTTTTCGCATTAAAAAGTAGCGTGTGTCCTTTCTCAAGCTCAAGACTACCTCTGTACCAAATTTTATTGAAATTTGTTTAGCAGGCGTGATTGCGTAACACACAGACAGAGTTAGTTTTGAATTTATAATATTAGTAAGTATTATTAATTGCAAAGTTTGTTAGTTATCGCTATTTTTTTAATAAACTACGTTTTATAATATAAAAATAGGTTTGATAACGTATTTTTGTGGCATTTTATCCTTATCCGAGTCAGTGTAGCGCCAAATAGCCTCAACATCTCACGTGAGCAGTACCTAGAACCGATAATTCAACAACGACCAATTAAAAACATGAAGAATATTTCAAAAAAATTTCAAAACCAATCAAAAAAACAGGAATAAAGAAAATAGATTTGTGTATAACAAAATACAATAAAATAAGAAAGAAACTACACACATAAAGAAGAAAAAAGAATTAATAATCATAAAAAAACAAGATATTATTATTATTATAAAGTTAAGTGTCTCGACCGCGTTGTTACAACTTTTACAATAAATAAGCGAAGAATTATTCGCGAGACGATATTATGAGTGAATCAAAAGAATTATATTATTTCATAAACTAGATACACTTAATTGACAATTGAAGTGATCGAAAGCGACCTCCAAGGCCCACTTTAATACTTCTGAAGACACAAGAAGAAGAAGAAGACAGATAAAATAAATAAGAATCATAATTTGGCTACAAGACCCCAGTCAATCACAACACACAAATAAGAGACCAGATACCGAAAAATCACATTAAGTCCTGAAAAAAAGTGAACCAGAGAAAAAATTACAAGTTTCAAGTTATCTAAACCCCAGTCAATCACAAATTCTACCAAGAATAAATTAATTACCGAAAAAAGACTAGAACAACTAGTAAACAGTGCTTAAAACCATTTAGACAGTGAACCAAAATAATATTAACCATTTGTCTACAAATCCCAATCGATTATCATTTGAACGATAAAATTTCATTACTTTAGTAAGTTAGTTTAATCGTTCATAATATAAACCTCCTAGCTTCTTACGGTTTCGCTCGCGTGGCACCTTCAAAAACAAAATAAAATCTATCCCACGGGAACCGTACATTTGTCCCGGATAAGTAGCCTAATAATCTATCTCTGTCAAATGTCATCAAAATCCATTCAGTAGTTTTTGCTTAGAAGAGAATACATCCATACATTCTCAAAAACTATCACGTTTATAATATTAGTATTCTAACATCTTTTCCGGGTGATGCAATAATTTGAATTTCACAAAAAAACAACCCTTAATTCATCTGAATTCAACGAAAATTACATCGCGAACGAAAAAGAGTAGGCGCCCAGGATGGACGGCAATTCTCTTATATTACTTACGTATATCGGCGTCTCCTTCTCGTCGCTCTGTCTCCTCGCCCAGATAAGTTTGTACTATTTAGTACCGTATATCAAAGGATTGGATCAAAAAATACTCATTCATATGACTTTAATGAAATTGACTAATGTTATCGTTACAATATTTACATACGAACCCTGGGTTCGTGAAAGCGATTATTTCTACTATATATCCGGTATTACGATCCAATCCAGGCTAGCTTATGTCATCTGGATGTTGTTACTAACGAAAAACTTTAACGATAAAGTGACTTTAGATCTTGTGTTCGTGGTACGAGAGTTTAATTTCTGTTTACTTGCAATTCTAAATTACACAATAACGTTGATATTAATAATCATTTGCTGTATAAATATAAAGGTGTTGATAATTACATATTATGTTTATATGTTTATTTGTGTTGTGATTTTGTTTGCTTTCATAAGAATATTCTGGGTTATATTTACAGATACAGATAAAGAGGTGAAAATAATGTTCGTACCATGCTTAGCTTTCTTTATGTTGCTTGTTGTTACAATAGTTGAATGTCTGGGTCCACATCTGATGCCGGAAATGTATTTTGAAATATATTTGAATACGAGTACATTTCTAGCGATAGATTCTTACGTCGGAATGGCTATAACTAGTTTATTTTTACTGTTAAGTAAACATGCCTTGGTTTCGTTTTTTCTAGTGGGTTAAAAGCATTTATTGGCATGTACAAAATATTACATCTTACTAATTATTATAAAATATAGATCAAAATATATATCCATAAAAATGTGTTTTATTTAAATGTTCCTTATAACATCAACTTATTCCAGGCGTTTTCAGTTATTATTAACTCAAATATATCTAAAAAGAAATAGCGTCAAAATACTATAAAACATGAGTATTATGAATACTCGTAAGTACATAATATAAAAAAAAAATATATGATCACGACTGTAATCCCCGGGCTCGGTAGATATCTCCTCAGATCTTTTAGTTTCTTAGATCTTTGAGGATATCTAAAGGGGGTAGAGGCAAGTCCAAACATGACATTTGGTACATGCCCACATTTTGCACAGTAGTTAGTATTCCGTACGTGACAGGTTTGCAAGCCCATCGCCGCTTATAACAATACTAACCCATGACACATACTTTCGAATTTTTTGTTCTAGGGTATGCCGGTTTCCTCACGATGTTTTCCTTCACCTTTTAAGAGCACTGGCATTGCGCACATAAATTTTTCGAATGGAAAAACTCATTGGTGCACGATCAGGTTTGAACCCACGACCTTCGGATCGTGAGGCAGGGGTGCTACCACTACACCACCAGCGCTCTTAGTATAATACATATTTTTATATTTGTGTTTTAACAATAACAAACTTCACCAAATTCCTTCCGAATCCGTGTAGCCGTGTGAGCGTGAAGAAGTAACAAACTAACATACACTTTTGCTTTTATAATATAAGTGACGTATCATTTCAGCGCCAGACAGTTTTGACCCGGCTTTGGCTGCGCTGATTGCATTGCTCATAGTTCTATTCACCGGCATCGTCACCTTTATAGTCGTCTGCGCATGTCTCAAGCATTGGTAAGCTATATGAAACTACTAGCTCCCGCCCACGTGTGGTAAAAAATAAAAACAAATCTATCCCACGGGAATCATACATTTTTCCGGGATAAAAATAGCCTATGTGCTATTCCAGACTATAATCTATATTTGTGCCAATTTTCATCCAGATCCGTTCAGCCGTTTCAGCTTGAAAGAGTAACAAACATACATACATTCTTACAAACTTTCGCGTTTATAATATTATAATAGTAGGATTCCGACGTCATCAGTGGGCCTGGGTGTCTACTGTCTACTTTAGATCGTTGAGGATATCTAAATAGGGTAGTCAGAAGCACGTCCAAACATAATTGGCACGCAATTTGTGCAGTAGTTCCGCTTATAAGAATACTAAACTTATGCCACACCTAATTTTTGGCTATGCTGGTTTCCTCTCGATGTTTTCCTTCACCGTTTAAGAGCACGACGAGGTTTGAACCCACGACCTTCGGATCGTGAGGCAGGGGTCCACTACACCAGTGCTCCTCCAGTGGAAGTAAAATAAAATTTCCGTGTACTCAAAGTAGATAATATAAGAGATGTTACCAGACTACTACCGAAAACTTTAGGCGGTTAAAGTACCCATCAATATAAACAACTTTTTCTAAGAAACCAACACTGTGAGCGCGAAAAAAAAACAGCTGTTTCATACATTTTAGCCGAGGCTTCCGTCAACTGGGACCGCTAGGTATTGGGACCGCGGTCCTATTCGCCGGATAGATTTAAGTTTATTATTTTTCTTCCGGCAATTGGGACCACTCTCGAAAGACGTGACTTGTACAGTCGTCGACAACAAAGACGATTAAAAAAAAATGTTGTAAAAATTATTAGAAATTACGATGAAGACTGACTAGATTGTTGTATAATATTTTGTTGATTATTTTATGGTAAGTAAGATTTATAATTTGTATATTTTTATTATTATTATTTTTATATTTCTATCCGGCGAATAGGACCGCGGTCCCAATACCTAGCGGTCCCAGTTGACGGAAGCCTCTTTAGCCAAGTAGGTGTTGAACTTTTGCATGGAACAGCCGCTTTTTATCGCGCTCGCAGTTTTGTTTTCTTAGAAAAAGTTGTTTATATTTATGGGTACTTTAACCCCCTTTTTCGGTAGTAGTCTGGTAACACCTTGTATGAGATTATCTCAAACTGGGTAGTTTAATAAAACATCTTTCGTTATTCCAGGGTAATACCGCCTCCTTCGATGCAGTCCAGCAAAGGCGATAGCCTCGCTCGGAGACGCATCCTTGAAGAGCTGTCCACCACCGAGAACCCTCTCTGGTTGGAGACCAAGCTCAGGCCTTATGAGGAGCAGGAGCTGACTATGAATGTCTTCGGAGATCAGAATGAACAGGCTAATGCTGAGAATGTACAGGTATATCATCCAACGGATCTAGGCATTCGTGAAGTTAGCCAGGTGCGAGTTTGCGCATGTACAGTTTCTCTCCCCCCTCCTCACACCTCCAATTGCTCCCGAAAAACGATACTGCGCAGCTCTTGCGGCTAACTTCACGAATGCCTAGATTCGTTGAGCCAACTAAAAGTGCCTGTTGACGAGCGAAGCTAGTTTCAAATGAGCTTCACTTGTTGTTGTTTAAAGACTTTTGAAGCTGAGACTGAAGTTGTGCGAACCATACTGGTTCGAAAACTGGCCTAAAATGGAGGGTCAAAGTTTGTAGTTTTTAAAGGTAGGTCAAAGTTGGTATAGCCTAAAAGGCGGTCAAAGTTTGTATAGCCTAAAAAGGTAGTTAAAGTATGTTTTGTCATAAAAAGTGGGTCAAAGTTTATAAAGCCTAAAAAGCGGGTCAAAGTTTATAAAACCTAAAAAGGGGGTCAAGCTAGTGACGAAATTTTCGTAAATCAACTTTTTTTTTTAAATGTAATGTCAGTAGTCGTTTAACGTGGTATGTTTATACAGCCGACCGACAATACGTACGCGACGATACAAGGCAGCCGCGCCACGGAGCGGTTCGGGGACTACGCGACTCTGGGCGGTGAATCCCCCACACCCTTAGAAGCTGCCCTAGGATTTCAGGTACTTATCAATAAAAAAAAACATGATCACGACTGCAATCCCCAGGCTCAGAGATACTTATCTCCTCAGGGCCCTTACTTACCACACGCTCTTACAAATCATGTTTCAGAAACATCATGGTTTCAAACTTGAATCAACTCTAATTCCATGCAATTTTTATAGGTCATGAATATAAAATATCAGTTTTATTACTTTAATTATTGCCTGTAGAGATTCTGGTAAGGCCCCAGATCTCTAGTTACTTATATCTTTGAGGATATCTAAAGTCAGAAGATGATATTTGGCGCATTAGATGATTTAAACTAGAAAATATAACCTCACTAGTTTCCGCAGTTCGCCCGCGTCCTCCTAAAATTATAGCCTGTGTGCTATTCCATACTATAATCTATCTCTGTGCCAAATTTCATCCAGATCCGTTTAGTTGGGCTGTCGAATCTAAGGCTGTGGGTTTGAGCCCGGCCGTGCTCCAATGGATTTTTCAGTTCGGATAATTTATACACGCTTACCAGTACTCAAACGGTGACGAAAAACATCATAAGGAAACCGGCATGTTCAAAGACATGTCAAGTGTAAGAAGCCTCTCACCACACTGACTCAAAAGACTAGTGATGTGATAAGAAGATAAGTGGTGTTTGTCTTTCAGGGTAGCACCTTCAAACCGCCATCACCTGACACTCCGGAGCCCCCGCCTCGACCCTCAGGACTTGGCCTATGACCTTACAGCATCAGCTCTTGTCAACAAGTCAATTGAATCTATAGATCATCCATAATATACATCATTATATAGATAATCTATCTATATACAGTAATATAAAATGAACAGTTAAGCTATCTAACGACCGTCACAAACGATCTATAGATAGCTCAACTGATCCAGATCACTGGCAGAAGGAAAGATAACCACGTTATGTAACAATCAAGTGCATGAGAGCAGCCTCTAAGGGGCACGTGGCCTTTCACTATAGTGAAATTTTCATTTTTTTTCAACTTTCACACTAGTTCGGATAAGAAAAAGAAATATTGTATTATATTATTGCGTCCAAATCTGGTCTTGGAGTATTCTATAAGTTTTATCTATAAGCCAAAAAAATAGCAAATCAAATCAAAATAGGTATATTTATTTTCAATGAAATCCCAGGGATCATTTTGAATTGTCTTACATACTAGGTGAGTCTAGGTGCCAATTCCAGTCCTATCCCCAGTACGAGAAGAACTGACAAGAAACTCGCTGGGCCGTAGCGCTTTTTTTGTATGATCCTTGTTAATTTTGTAAGGAATACCTAGTAGAGTTGCCATCTCAAACCTTTATTTATTAAATGGACCGTCGGGCATTATTGATATGGCCGGCCAAAGTAAAAACATATCAATTTGACCAACGCTCTTGGTCTTTATTTATAATGACCGGTCCTTATTAATACTGCCTGGTTTATCAAGTTGCTCGTAACAATTATGTTATATATGTTCTTCTACATTTTAAGAGGTTGCGGGTTCGATTCCCGCCTCGGAACAAATTTGTGTACGATCTGCAGAAATTTGTTCCGTTGGTCTGGGTGTGTATGTATAATAAAAAAATATATATATCTATGTAAGTACCTATATAATGTATTAAATATATCAGTTGTCTAGTACCCATAACACAAGCTTTGAGTAGCTTACTTTGGGGCTAGATGATGCTGTGTGGACTGTCCAGCATTATTTATTATTATTATTATTTATTTATATACCTAAAGACCAGATTATTGTATTATTTGATTAGTATTGACTGTAAATATGTTAAAGTTAAGTGCATGTTGTCAAAGTGTTATATATAAAAATACTCTATTTTGTATGAATTATGACTTTAAAGACTGTTTCTACGTAGCTTTTGTTACCATAATTGTATGGCACTTTGACAACGTCGATAGAATAAATTCTCCAACGGTGCGTTATATACGTATAATATAATTTATAATGTATGAGTAATGTAGATATTGCAAAATAATTGAATTCAATGTTTTATAGTTCAGTCTAAAGGTACGGCTTTTTACATAAATTCAAATTATAATTTAAAACATCCTAAATATAATAATACTAGCTTCCGCCGGCGGCTTTGCCCGCGTAGTACCTTGTAAAACAAAAACATATCTATCCCACGGGAACCGTACATTTTTCCGGGATAAAAAGTAGCCTATGTGTTATTCCGGACTATAATCTATCTCTGTGCTTAATTTCTTCCAGATCCGTTCAGCCGTTTCAGCGTGAAAGAGGAACAAACATATGTACATACTTAGGTACACAATTTTTTTCCATTCATTGATTAAAACATTTTTGGTTAACTGTACCCGTAATATCTCTACAATAAATAGATTAGGTATAAGAACATAGATATGAATCTCGACTATCTTAGCCACTATATAATTTAAGGTATTATATAATGCCATATTCAGTACATTATACTGATGAATACAAATAATTTTAATAAGAAATTTCTTTAAGACTATTTATTTTAAGGGACCAAATTGTAAATTCATGAAAGTTATTGTGATAATTTTGTGTTTACAAATATTTTATATTTTTAAAGTATCTTTTTTAACTGTTTTTGTATTAATTTAAAATTTACATATTTTAAAAGTAGTTCACACAATAAAGATGAATTCCGATGCATTTAGCATCTAAATATTTTTTGAAAATATTTTACACAAAACCTATGTAAATAAACTATATTGTAAACAAAAGTATTACCTATTATAAAACAACGAAAAATAAAGACACAATTTCCAAAAAACTGTTGATTTTGTACTCGGTATATCGTTTAAGGCCCAGAATACTCGTCACACTATTCCTTACGAAAAGTTACAAAAAAGTGACATAGGTCCGTATAGCAACGCGGATCTCCACGGAATCAGACATAGCACGAAGCGAAATACCCAAATGACAAGTAAGTATAGTGCGGCATGATAATATGGCTGCTCTGAATTATATAACGAAAGCGACAATTTATAAAAAACATAAATATGTTCAAGTAAATAGCTTATTTCAAAAAAAAGGCTGGGTTGATTTGTTTCAAATTAACTGATTTATATTCATGTGAAATAGAAATTCAAAATACCTTACTGCTCTTGATAAGTTAGGGAATTTCTGAATTTTCAAAGGTGTTTTTGACATGATTTTAAACCAAAGTTTTCTAACTAATTCGTGTTTTAGCTCCGGTTGATTTATCACTTATATCTTTGAGTATCGTGTAGTTCAATTTCAATGTAATAAGCTATTAAGCGGTAATAGAATGATTAGGGTTGCAATACTTGCAATTTTCAAAATGCTGGGCCTTAATTCAAACTAACATAAAGTTACCCTAACAAACCTTTGCTTATTATATTATTAATGATATTTATAGACAAGTGGAAATTTTACTCGCAGCATGATGTATTACCATCTTGCAAATAGCACAAAGGATTATATTCACAATTTATTCTTCATTTTTCTGTCTGATGAACAAAGCCCATTATGAAACACCTCCTATATTGTTTAAATATATACTCTCGGGACTTAATCGCGTATTGTGAAACATTCTATTTACCTCGACGTTTCGATGATATTACAATCACCGTGGTCACGAGTAGACTGAGGGCCGGCGTCCGCTCGCATCTTCAACGTGGGATCCAGTCATCAAAATGTGTTCGCATCGTAAAAAATCGTCTAACATATCGCCGGACATTGTTAATGTGGTGTGTCGCGACCCTAGTAGTTTGTGATGACTGATTGAGAGTAGTCTCGTCAGTTGAAGATGCGAGCGGACGCCGGCCCTCAGTCTACTTGTGACCACGGTGATTGTAATATCATCGAAACGTCGAGGTAAATAGAATGTTTCACAATACGCGATTAAGTCCCGAGAGTATATATTTAAACATGTTTCCAAGTCGCGATAGTTTAAAAACCTCATATATTGCTCTAAAAATAGCATACCCACATAAGTAATTGAATTATTACATTTAAAAAAACCTGGCCGTTCACTGAATAATATTTATTTCCTACTTTATTATGCGCTAGTTGGATAAAAAAAAGTCAATGAATTACACGTTTTTATTTACAAAAATAAATTGTCAATGTACATTTACATAAATATAACAACTAGAGTTCATAAATGTGGTACTTATCTTAGTAGGTATATCATAGGCTCTGCCAATTTTGAATTACAAAAACCGAATTGTGTTGAAAAAAAAATTATGTTAAATATTGTACTTACCATTTTAATTTTTAATTAAATATTATCTCTACAGAGTACTAAAAAGTATTCAATCGCAACTGGTTTCGTACAACTACAAAAAAGTTTTTAATCGCAACTGGTTACGAACCTCCGGTTTCGAACGCGGCCGAAGGGCTATAGTTAGGTGCTAAGCAGGGTAATGTCCGATGAATCTATGGCACTTTTTCTTAATTAATTTAAATACATTATTATTATAAACCTTATTTACAATATGAAGCCTATTTACGCGAGCATTCTTAATAATTATTTATAGAGATGCAATTTTTAACAATTTAATTAATAATCATAAATCTAATCTATCAATTAAATTGTGTGCAAATTTTATTATGCTATGTTGTCCTGTCCTGTAAAGTATTTTTTATTTATAACTTTACTTCAGTAGATAAAGCATAGAAAACTAAGTGAAAACAAATGAGTGATTATGTCGCATTGTATTAAAGGATGCTCGCGCAAAAGGGCCTTGTTTTTAACAATAATACTTCACTACAAAAAGGATCCAAAAATAAAGATTTTTGAAAGTTTTAGTACTGCCAATAATGTACTTGACTCTAAATTATGTTACTGAGAACTCTCAATTATAAATGTATACTAGGATTTACTAATACGACGTCCATTTGTAAACAAAATTCGTAAGAACATTAGATAGTTAAAAATATAAGTTATCTTACAATAAATCTACAATTATTTTGTACTTCACAACGGACACGATACTTACCTATTATTAAATTACAAAATACAATCACACTAAGCTAAAACTATCACAGTATTTAGCTACCGATAATGACGACAGTCAGTGTATGTCTGTCATAATAAAATAATCTAAAGAAAATTAACAGAATTCGTGAATTTTATGCCGCTCCCACACGTTGGCTGTAGCTCGCCGAGCCATAGCCAACGTCCAACATGTGGAGATCAACGAGTCACACCAAATCCGGTCACAATGTGACTCGATGGGAGTTTTTTTCCCATCGAGTTACACGTTACACAAGTGTACACGATGGTTGTACAGGCTCGCGTACTCGCCGACTACTGTACTCTCGCGTAGGATTGTTATCTTCAGTCCTTTTCAGAGTTTGCATTGGCCATGGCTTGGCGAGCTACCACCAACATGTGAAGCCAGTATTCTGTATGTTTAATCGCGCATATCTCGGAAACTACTGAACGGATTTTCATGTAGTTTCCATATCATGACAATTATCGACCGTCACAAACAACATATTATTCTATAAATAAGTTAACACAATAAATACTAAAGGCATCTAGTTTAGACAGCATGCGTGCGTACTAAAGTGGTTACACTCGTGTAGACTACCTAAGCACACCTAAGCCAAATTACAAAATATTCACACTTATGTGAGAGAGTGAGAGCCCTGGTGACCTGTAATCACAGGTTTTTTATAAAACTTAAATCAGGCACCAGTCTCCCTCACAAAACAGGTTTTTACCTAGCTACACAGAACTATTTTAAGGACCAACCTAGTTTTTAAGAAACCTTTGTGAGGAGAAAATAAATGATTTTTATTATTATTTATTATTATTACTTATTATCAACACGTTAAAATCTAATTTGCATTGTTTTAAAATCATTCAATTTTTTTACCTATACTTCAAAAGTTTACGATAAATTGCGATGTAATAGTTGGTGTCATTGTATTGGTCGTGGTTCCATCTCCACCCATGGACCTTTTACCACAAGCTCTTTGGGCAATATCAAAATATTATAACTTTGATATTTTGCACTATGACCTATAGAAATTCTATTAAAGTAGTGTTACTTCGAGCTTGAAACTTTGACGTTTCCGAAACATGGTGGTTTGTAAGAGCTTGTGGTAAGGCCCCAGGATAAACATTTGTGTGATAAATACAAATATTTATTAGTATACTTTGTATGTTACGAAAAAAAAAATCTAATTGCTATTTGGTTCGCTGCTTAGTGTTAGTGCTTGAAACTAGATGGCGTGTGAAATGTTCACCAATATTTATCTATTTATTATTCGAAATCGTTTACTCGCATTGTCTTAGCAGGGTATTCTACCTTCATACTAACCTATACCTCGTCTCCAAAGAAAAACCAAGTAATCTAAATCTTGTCTCCAAGGAGAGACTAAGGTTTTCCACTACACGTTATTCAGGGTATCTCTTTTATCTCTAAAACGGGATGGTGTTACAAGAGAGACAGAGAGGTCCATAATCATTGAGTAGAGATTTAACTGGAATGGCCGGAGACCGGATATTGGTGTAAGCTTCGGCCGGAGCACCAGATATCCGGCGTAAAAGTTTTGATTCACATGACTCAATTCAAGTTGTCATCTGTCAGGAGACGGTGCATGGGTCCTGTGATCGTGATGAAGACAGGGCACTAATTTGTATTAAAGTTTTATGAGTCATATAATTTCACCATTTTAAAAAAAAAAATTATCAAATTTCAACTATTTCAGAATTATTGCTAAAAATCTAGCAATAAAAAGACCGGATACCGAATAGTAACCGGATATCCGTTGCATCTCTACCAATTACACATTAGACCTTAGGGGTCTGTGTTCTGTGTGATCTCTTTAAGGTGTATTTCAATAGGGGTATATAATGTCTAGTCCGTCGATTATTACATTGAATACTGACCCCTGAGTCTGATTAGTCAGTACGTACTTATGTATATACTCTTTACTATAGAAATACTCACAAGAGATCACACAGAACACCATTCCCGGAGGTCATACGAGTGTGTGGTCTCTTGAGCGCAGTTAAATCCTTTCACCACACTGGTCCAAACAACTAGTGACATGATAAGGTCATCGAACTGTAGTATACCCTGAACAAAGCACCTCAATCACCCTTAGTTTGCGTTAAACAGTCGTGGTACTGCAGAACAGCCTCCGTAGTCCTCGTCGACAGTTTCCTCCTCAGATGGAGGAGTCGTCTCCCGGCGTGTGCCACCAGGTCTTTGTAAGCCTTCCTGGTGTGGAGAAGGTCATCTTTGATTCGATGGATTTCTCCAGCTGCTAATCGCTTCCAGCGCTTGATTTTTGGCATCGCCTGAAACAAATAATAAAAATAAATATTAATATTGGTGGACTGTTCACAACGCCATCTAGCCCCAAAGAGCAGATTCGACTAAACCAGTCTACGCACTATTCCCAGAATAAATCGTAATCATCGTAAAGTAAACATTTTACTTGCATTTGACATTAACTATTCTGAGAATAGTAGGTACACCGCAAGTTGGTAAAATCTGAAATTAACTTACCTCACATACAACACCACACCCCTGGAGCGCTCTATCGCATTTCTTTATATACTCTTCGCTCTGGAAAAGAAATAACATTTAGAATTTTGTATTCTAATACAAAACAGCCATCATCATCTTCCTGCCCTTTTATCACGTTACGTAGGGTCGGCATCATGTGATCTTCTTCCATTTACCTTCCATCTCATCTCAGTACTCACTCCTTTCTTACCCATATCATCTTTCACACACTCCATCCATCGGTTATTTGGCCTACCTCTACCCCTGGATCCATCCACATTCATATCTAACACTCTCCTCGTCATATGATATTCATCCCTCATAACATGCCCACACCACGCCAAAATATTACTTTTCAACTTTTCTGTCGCTACATTCAAACTTCCTCTAATATGCTCATTTCTTATCTTATCCATCCTCGTCACTCGACACAACCATCTCAACATTCGCATCTCCGCCGCATGCACTTTTCTTTCATCAACATTCAGATCCATACAATAACAGGTCTAATGATCGTCTTGTAGATTTTTCCCTTAAGCTTATCATTCAGAATTATGTATGGAAAAAAACAGCCATACACAATTTGTAAAAAAAAAAACAAATTGATTGTAGGTACTTATGGCTGTTGTTTCCATCGGTACATAATTCTGAATAGGAAAAATCTACCTACTAGACGATCATTAGACCTGTCGTGGATCTGAATGTTGGACAACTAGTCATAATATCTTATGTACTTTTAAACTTACGCGATCTGAACACATTATTATTAGTATTAGACGGGTATTTATCGCGTTCAAATTACCTTTTATTTTCCCGACGTTTCGACAGGTCTACCCGTGACCACGACAGCGTGCAAACCTGTCGAAACGTCGGGAAAATAAAAGGTAATTTGAACGCGATAAATACCCGTCTAATACTAATGATAATACCTTGTTTATGTGCATCCTGAACACGATCATGTGACCAAGGAGGAACTTGTGGTGGTTCTCTCCACTGAAGCTGGCGGCTCGGTGGGCGTCCAGCTTTATCTTCTTCATGCGGATCTCGTAGAGACCTCTACAGTTCCCATGCTGAAACACGAATAAGATTTACATGCTTTATTCCATCTAAGTACGAGTATAGGTCATCCAACGGATCTAGGCATTCGTGAAGTTAGCCACAGGTGCGAGTTTGCGCATGTACAGTTCCTACTCCCCCTCCTCATACCTCCAATTGCTCCCGAAAAACGATACTGCGCAGCTCTTGCGGCTAATTTCACGATGCCTAGATTCGTTGAGCCAAACTATACTTGGGCTTCGTCTTTTATTTTACTCGTCTATGAAGGAGGGTAAAGTTTGGGGTTTATGTATGTATGTGTGTAGATATGCGACTTCCTTGGTCCGTCACTGGAGCGTAAACGGCTGGTATTTAAACGTGACGGGTTGCAAGCTCATCGCTGCTTATAAGAATATTAACATTATGATACACCTTCGAATTTTTAGTTCTATGCCGGTTTCCTCACGATGTTTTCCTCTGGCATTGCGCACATACCTACATTGAAATTATTTCGGATACTCTTTGGTGTACGATCAGATTTGAACCCACGACCTACAGATCGTGAGGTAGGAGTGCTACCACTACACCACCAGTGCTCGGTAATACGAACCGTTTCTAAAACAGCTTATCAGATCTTGATGGAGCTTTTGGCAGCTTTTCGCCATTAATGATTAAACTAAATAGTTTACTCATTCAAAGTCGTTCATCTTGTCTTTCATAGAGAATAGACAGCTGATAAATGTCGGGCAACGCAAGGTCTTCTATTCTACTCCTAGTAAATGCTACTAAGATATTCGTACCAAAGAGATTATAATCATTCGTACGCGCGTAGATAGCATCAAAAATTAAAAAAAAAACAACTTTCTAATACTAGGTAAGTACAGACTATTAACTGTATTAAAATTCATATTATAAAACTAAACAACTACGCCATAAAATTTAAAAAACTTCCTAATACTTACAAACAATTAAAAACTGTAGTAAAAGTCATAAAAAACTAAACAAAACGAACAGAAACACAATACGTTATTATCAATAAACCCTACCAAGGTTATCAGCTGCATTCGCATCTGTATGCATTCACCAGACCTGGAATTAGTACAGTCAGGAAGAAAACTCACTAATAACAGCTGGAGGAAAAGTCAAGCTTGTATTTCAAAGAAACGTATCTTCAACATCCAATCATGATTAAGCTAATTTCAAAGTACTTACTTCCTTTCTCTAGAATATGTTTGCTAAAATGTGGAGAAAACCTTGGAGTTTTCACTCAACTTAATTGTAAAGATATCAACTAAGTACTGCAATTTTAAAAGTGTATGTAGGTAATTTGTATTTATGTACTTAACGGAATTTTATAATTAAAAAATAACTTGTTAAATAAGCAGTTTGATAAAATTTCAAATGCTGCTTTTATATAAGTACTTACCTAGGTATTTATTTCTTTTTTTTTTAGCCACTTTTTTTCCCGACTGTACCGATCGGTATGTGGACACGTGGCAAAAACTAGACGATCTACGAGTAATTAATTGATCCGTAGATTACGTCTATTACCTAGCCTGCCTAGTACCTACCTACCTAGCCTAGATCGATATTGGCTAATATCCTATAGACTCATTGCAGTTACAAAAATTCATCGCTTAGTATTTAAACATTTTGTTACATCCTACTAATATTAGAAACGTGAAAATTTGTAATAATATATGGATGTATATTTGTTGCTTTCACGCTGAAACGGCTGAACGGATCTGGATGAAATTTGGTAGAATATAGATTATAGTCTGGAAAAGCACATAGGCTACTTTTAATCCCGGAAAAATGTACGGTCTCCGTGGGATAGATTTGTTTCTGTTTTTTAAGGTGCCACGCGGGCGAAGCCGTAGGCGGAAGCTAGTTAATAATAGTTCAACATTTTCACTTTTACGGTACGATATCTACCTAGATTAATAGCAGTCTAGGAACAACCTAGGAAAGATATATTATTTAGATACCTACGGAACATGAGTTGACTCCAAATAGACCTCTCTTGACCCTAAAATACGCAAATGAATTGATGACCTTTTCAGGATATTAAAAATATCACAGTAATAACTATTATGCTATTATTGGCTAACCGTAAAGTGTATTTTTGGCAAGGTTTCAGCCTATATTTAACCCTAGTCATCTCCTAAAATAATTACTAACCTAATATTCCATAACCCAAGTTTACGATAACATTGGCAAAGATTGGCATGTTTCTCTGAATAATAATTATGTCATGTTTTGCTGAATTTAGAATTTATCAATGAACTCAATCTTCAATCTTTCAAAGTCACCCATCCAAATGATGACCGCGTTAAACGTCGCATAAGAAGAAACTAAGCTACTATTTAAACCCTTCAGTGGTTCTCTGCCCGATTAGATTTAACATTAGGTACACATTACTTCCTTAAAAACAAATTGCTGTCAAAAGATCACAATGCATTATTATTAGTCATCGCAGTCACCAGTCACCACCCTTGAACGGTGCCGAGTCAAGGTACGTTGGTGTCCCCATGATGTAAGAAAACTGAGGACATTGCATCATCAGCCTATAATGACCAGGGGCCTCACCACGAATTCAAAATACACTACCGAATTAATATTACATTGTTATTTCGTACCATGACCTATGTAAATTGCATGGAAGTGACGTTTCTATAATGGAATCGTTACAGAATCGTTCTGGAAGACTTCGTGGTAAGGCCCCAAGGCTCTATCGGAAACATTGTGACAACTGAAAGAGAATAATTCTTATCCATAAGCTCGTTTTAGGTCCTGACTTCGTTTAGCTTTTAGGACATATCATGTAAAAATGTTTCAAAATGGTCCTTGACTTTATATTATACGACCAAATTGCTTTCTCACAGGATTAGGTAGTCCTGTTCATAGGTACACCAAATGTGAGAACGAATTTATAAGGGTTATGAGGTAAGGTTTACAAACTTTATGTGAATATCTCAAAACTCAAAGATGGCGTATCTCTAAAACCCTTGAAATAATTGTCACAGTCATGACGTCAGTATTGATTTGGCAGTAGATCAACATAACATGCCAAGCGATAGCGCGAATCCAACTATTACTTGCACTGTGTCTGACGAGCCCACTGAAGTGTGACAGTCCTAGGTATATCATAATAACTCTACCAGATACCATCCACTGGCCTAACAGCCCTTCTAGTCAAGGACTGGTTGGATTTGGACAAATGAGATGCCATGGCTTCGTCTGGATTAAATGGGTAACAAAGAGAATATATGGGTAAAGCCAAAAATGACAAAAAATCCATTAATGGCGACTGTCAGAAGCTATATTTGCGATAGTTGTTAGCACTTTGGACATCCATAGATTCCATCTTTTAGGTCACCCTCCTAGGGACCTATGGGTGCCCAAAGTGCTTACTAGTATTTATAGCAAAAATTCAAAACCCTACGAAAAATAGCGTCTCACAGCCGCCATTTTGTTTTTTTTTTCTCATTTTTGTCTATATATCACTCTTTTAATCTAGACGAAGCTATGACATCTCATTTGTCCAATTCTGTCCAACCGTTTTCTGTCCCTCCTTCGCTTCGCAGTCGGGTGAAAAGTAATTGAATAGCTTCTTAGCCAAATTGGATTTTTTTGTCATTTTTGACTTAGCTCACTCTCGTAATCTAGACGAAGCCAACGACATCTCATTTGTCCAAATCTGTCCAGCCGTTTGAGCTACAGCAACATGCAAAGGAACTCTCATACATACATACATACATACATTCATACATACCTACATACATACATATATACATACAATGCACGCGGTCTCATCACGACTCACTGTCTGTATGTAAAACAGACACCTGCTCTCATAACATTATGACAAATACCTAGATTACATCAGTGAAACATGTCGTCCTGACACATTTTAATGAGTCTATCAGTATTCTGATTGAATCTTGTTCTAGTTCTTCAAAACCTTTGACTGCCATCACCTGGGAGGTGCTAAGCAATGTGACCATAGTTGCATTAAATACCTACAGCAAATTTTGTAGTAGGTAATACTCGTACAATCAGTGTGACGACAGCATATACGTGAATAAGGTTTGGGAAGTTACAGCTTACTTACAGCCATACATAGATAGGTAAGTACTCACTTATCTATCGACCTACATAAATTATAACAGGCAAAGCGACAATACATCTCGACCGAAAATTTTTCGACAGATTCGGCCCAAATAACACTTTCAATTTTAAAAGAACCTCTATAAAAACTTCGCTCCGTAGTTTTGTATCGTCATAAGCCTTTCATGTAAAATTATTGTATTAAAACATCTAGAATTTTTTGCTGTTGAATTGAGGGTAGCTTCGCATTGAAGTCATAGCCACTGCGCGTCGCACGAGAGTAGTGGCAAAAATTCTGTGCGCGTTGTGTTGCCGGACATTCTGTTTCAACTAATTTTTATCGTATTCTTCAAAGCTAGACGTTCTAGCAATCATGGGAACATCTGTGTTTGTGGACCAGCCGTGTAGTAGGTATGCAATATCCAAGACTTATTGAACCTAGGTCAGTCGTGCTAACCCTAGAATTCCATCTGAACAGTCTGTGGCAAGCCGTGATAGCTCTACGCCTGACCCCTATTCAATAAACATTAAAAATTGTAAAATACTTACAATTAATTGTAAGCGGCTACAATTTCTACAAGAGGAAATTTAGAAATTTGTAAAATGTTCTTTTTTTTTTTTTTGGCGTCGCATTATTTATGCATTTCCCATTTACAAAAATTAGGGAAACAATTATTATTTAAAAAAAATGTTCTTACTATTCTTCATATTTGTAGGTTTTATTAAACAGCACTTTTCATAAAATTCTACTTGTCACTTTTTTACAAATTTATAGACTTGTAGAATTGTAGACTTTTTGTAGATTTGTAGAATGTTTATTGAATAGGGGCCTGGACCTCAGCTTTTACCCCCTTGGAGCTGGAATCCAACCCCCAGGAGTTGATAAAGGTAGGTGGTGGACGTCACAGTCTTCTAAAACATGAAATGGGAGTTACTAGTTTGAAAGACGAGCTCTAAAATCAAGGTTAAAAACAATACTTCATAAAAACGGTAGTATATCAAATTGAGTAGAATCATCCAACTACTAATTTTAATACTAATATTCCCTCTTGAAACTTTCGATATTTCTGTAGAATGCACTAAAATAACTGAGGATGCAATGTAACTCCTTGACCATGACGCCACTAACAAAAGTGAAAACGTTGTTTCAATGTTCATGATGTAAGATATATTTAGGTGTACCTATATTGATAATAAATAATGCATGAAGGTATGTGGATAATATTATTATAAGTAACTTTAGGTATACTTGCTGGTGTAATAAATAAATATGGAAGTTTTGATCATTGGCCGTGCCATAGCGGAGAAATGTGAAGAAAACAATAACATTTTAACAATGTTACGTTCGCTGACGCATTCCAAAGAGGAAACGGTCGAAATGAAACAGATGACTAAGATATCAATAAAATGGTATTTATTGTTATAAATTTAGAACTACTAACTATGAGTACCTACCTACCCGCTATGAACTTTTCCAAATAAGTGTATCTAGGTACTCGTATACCTGCAATAATCGGCCCACCTCAAGATTTCAGATTTGGAACATTAAATAGGTAAATAAAACGCGATAAATACCCGTTCAATACTAATAATAATGTGTTCAGATCGCGCTAGTATATAAACTAGTAAATAAAAAATATAAAAACAGGCTTTAAATACTAGTAAAGCCTGTTTTTATATATTTTTAAACTTGCGCGATCTGAACAGCTGTACGGGGTGGGTCGATTTTTTTGCACGCAAGTGTTTATAGCTTAGGACACTTACTTCGTTGCTATCTTAATACGTGACAAACGGTTCTATTAAAAGCTTATGTTTGTTCTGGAACTTTCTAAGGTGTATATACCTACCAGTTTAGTAAGTTGGTACTTATCCATTCCTTAGTAAAGTACAGACAACCATGCATCGGTCAGTAACATTCCATCCTAAATGCAGATCACTTATGACTCCAGATCTTTAACCTACATCTTGTAATGCTTCCTGCCTAGTGCCCCCACTGCATGTGTAAATACTTTATGCTAGACCCATTATTCCACTCTGTCTGGCCACATTCAGATAGGGCTTCAGAGTTCGCTTATATCCGTTTATCATCTATCATCTGAATCATCCAGCCTCTGTGCGATACCGCCTTATTTGCCCTTTAAAACGAACGCTATCCTATGGGTTCGTATAATTCAATTAAAATTATTTGCATGGTTGTGCCATTCTACTCAAAGGTTTCGTCATTGTTCTCACTATTCGTCATTGTTTGCAACAAACAATTAGGTTATCTCGTAAAAAATTGTTAATTTTAAATGTACTCTTCGTGAAACAACTTAGTATCTACCAATCTTTTATTGCTCCATCTTCATACTATCAGCTTGAAAGACGAGCTCTCAAATCAAGATTAAAAATGTTTTTAAAATAACGGTAACATGAGTTGAATCGTCCGGTTGTTCAAAGCTAGTTCTGACTGCAATTCACAATAAAAATGAAACGGCTGTATGCATTTTGAAAGCAATTTTAGATTTTCCTAATGGAATACGCGTGATTTGGCATGGAAATGGGGTATATCTAATCGTTATGGGTTAGCTTTGCCAACGGAAGGTTAGCTTTGATGGTAAACAGGACATAATGCAGATGTAAAGTTAATGTTTCCACCAAACAATCAGTGAAATATTATGTTTTAGGACAAGGTTTGAACCAAAATTGCCAATGCAATGGTATAACTGGTGGTTTTTTCACTTTGTCATTTTTGTCGGAAATAATTCTCGTTCAATATTTTATGATTATAACAATAACTAAAATTCAATAGTTCACGAATTAGGTACAGTTAAATTAACTTAAAAGGGAACGGACGAAAAAAGAGTGCATGCGGCGGAGATGCGAATGTTGAGATGGATGTGTGGAGTGACAAGGATGGATAAAATAAGGAATGAGTATATCAGAGGAAGTCTGAAAGTGGCACCGGTGACAGAAAAGATGAGGAGTAATAGGTTAGCGTGGTATGGACATGTTATGAGAAGAGATGAATGCCATGTGACAAGGAGAGTGTTAGGTATGAATGTAGATGGATACAGGGGTAGAGGTAGGCCAAAGAAAAGATGGATGGACTGTGTGAAAGATGACATGGGTAAGAAAGGAGTGAGTACTGAAATGACGAATGACAGAGAGAAATGGAAGAAGATCACATGTTGTGCCGACCCCACATAACGTGGGATAAGGGCAGGAAGATGATGATTACGAGATTGTTGGGACCAAAATTGTTGCGAGCAATGACGAATAGTGAGAGCAATGATGAAACGGTTGAGAAGAATCGTCCTTCTATGAGTCTTTTTTTAATGGCCTACACGACCTTTCACGTGTGAGTCATCCCTGGCCAGAACCATAATGACATAATCTCCAGCCATTTCTTCTAGTCAAAGCTTTAGCTGTAGCTCCCACCCTCAACACTTCAAATTCAAATCCGCCTTTTTCAATAAAATCACTGGGATCATTTTGAATTGTCTTACACACTAGGTGAGTCTAGGTGCCAATTCCAGTCCTATCACCAGTCCGAGAGTTGGAGCTGATTCGTCCCAAGCTTTTTTGTCATCTAAGTGCAACATTGAAGTTGGTTTTCTTTTTAGTTTTTAAAACGTTATTATTTAATACTCACATCTATAATGTCTGGTTTCCCCTGTACCGCCATAACAGCCTCTTCAGCATACGTGGACACATTATTGAGAAATCTCTTCAGATCATGTCCAGCTTTCCCTGTGTACTCCGTGTACAGTAGCATGATGTCCCCTTTTACTGCATCCAACTCCCTCGCCAGTTCCGACAACTTCCTCTTCTCTATCTCTTCGGGAAGGTTGTTCAGCTCGTATTGACTGTCTTCAGGCCGCACGTCCACATAGATGGAATCCTGAAATACGCAGATGATTGATGAATGTTAGTAGGTATTCCAAATAGGTTGAAAGTTTGTATGTATACAAATACACTAGTTTTTGTTGTAGTCAAAAATACCTACTAGTTTTGATTTTACAGGCATTTATACTTCGATAAATATCGAGTCACGCTAACAGTCACGTGACCGCATGTGACGTCAATTTCCAACGCTCTCCTTAGTAGTTGTGTTGTGCGATGACGTCACACCGTCACACGCATCGCACGTTTACTTCTATAAATCGGAAACTAATTGACGTATCGAAGTAATTCTTTCTCCTGTCTTTTTTATTTTTGACCGAGAATATGGAGAGCTAATATTGAAAATTAGTTAACATTCTTATTTTATTTTCTTTATTTTCTTTATTTTACTTTATTTCTTTCTTTTCTTTATATTCTTCATTCTAAGCTTCCATCCAAACAAGACGAAATTTTATTTTAATGATGTGAAGTGCTTTTTCATTTGATTTTTATGTATATTTTCCTATCTAATCCAATTTTAGCGGAAACAGCGAAAAGATTAATAAAGTAAAAAAAATTGGTCATTTTCATAAATAAAACAGAGTCAGGTTTGTTCGAAAACTTATCTCTATAACGGCTGGACCGATTTTGGTAATTTTTGATTTGTTGTATTTGGTTTCACCCTGAATAGCAGTTTGAAAATCAAAGTCGCGGGCAATAGCTAGTTTAGTATGAAAAAGCTGCACTGCGTATGTCAAATGGCTATTATAGCTTACGTCAATATGATCAATAATAGGTAGGTAAGGTGCCTACGTCATCAATGTCCTACTTTGCATTGATTGACGAATCATCTTTCTTGCGCATGTAACTACATTATGGCGGCTCCTCACTTGGCTTAGCGTATTCGTGAGTCGTTATTGTTGTGTTTGCCTCAAATAATCAAATATTTCAAATACCGTCAAATGCATCATCCACACATGGACTTGTACGGGCAAATCACTCATATTTGCCACAATATTTGCTTATTCACAAAACAATTTGAACGCACAGTGATGGACGTGTCAGTGGCAGACATTTACCTGAATGCGGCTTACCAACACATGTTGTATCTACAGAAGTAGGTACAAAATTAAAAATAGACGATTGCTGACAAGGCGTTGGTGGATGTTGACAATTCGCAATACGGTTTCATTTGTCCAATCCATTACGTAGTAAACGTTCACACACACGTCTGAACAGGATCGCCGCGCGCGCGCTACTGAACGAACCAAGTGTGGACAGTCGACGCAAATATTCGCCTTATTTGATTCCTTTGATGTGTAATCAAAAACCGACAGGTTGAAGGAAACGCATTTTCGCTATTTGAGTTGTTTGCCACACTCCTTCAAATAAAGCAAATACAATCAAATAGACCGGCTACACATTGCTGTATTTGGACAAATAAGGCAAATACACGCCAAGTGAGGAGCCGGCATTACAGATCACTGCGCATAAAGCGAAAAATATGATGTAAGTAGGTATTATTATTTATAAAACTCGAAGTGTAACACGACAATTCAAAAGCGCGCGCGCATCCCTCGTCAAAGCTCGCGATGCCTCGGGCAGTGTCGGGCTACGCAGCCCTCCCACGACGGCCATCTTGCCCCGGATTCATATAAAAGGCGCACCGGCCAGACCATCCACAGTTCGCTCGGTGCCGGCAGCGCTTCCGCATTGGAACACTACTCGTACTGAACGGGCTCCCTCCTAACCGGAGTGATCACGTGACGCGCGCCCGCATTGGTCCCGTCTCGCTCACCTTGGTTATCGCGCACCCCGCGTTCCAATCTTTTGTTTTGTATAGAGTATTTGTTTTGTTGAGTTAGAAGTTAATTTCATTTAGTTTGTATTCTTTGTTTAGTTCTTTTAGTTTTTGGTTTCGCCCTTTTTATTAATTGTAAAGTAATGTACCTAGTTTCTTTGTAAATATTAGTGTTTTGGTTTGTTGTTTAACCTATAAAGACAGTTTTTATGTTAAAATATAATTAATTGTAAAAAGTAAGTTCGTTTAACTGATCCCCACTGAACCCATATTACAATTTGGCGCCCAACGTGGGGCTGTCATTAGGTAGACTGCGACCTACACCAAAAAGGAAAAAGAAACTGGAAGAAATGGGTAATGAGACTGTCGAGAAAACAGAGAGGAAGACTGACAAGAAAATGGATACTTGCAAACCCTCGACATCGAATGTAAACATGACCGATTCCCAATTCAAAGAACTATTGACTACGGTCATGTCCTCCATGCAATCAGGCCCAGACAAAAAGAAAGGCAAGACTTTCACGAGCTGCACATCCAGGTTTTCGGGATCAAAACAGTCATCGCTGTTGGAAGCCTTTTTGGCTGCAGTTAATATCTTTAAGGAAGTGGAAGGAATGGAAGACCACAGTGCATTGGCAGCAGTACCTCTACTGCTTATTGAAGAAGCCGGTACTTGGTGGCAAGGTATAAAAGAGGAGGTAAAGACTTGGGATAATTTTACTGATCGTCTGCGAAGCGCATTTGCACCCAAGAAACCAGCCTATAAAATTTACCAAGACATCGTTGAAATAAAACAAGACTCAAACACTCCTCTGGAGATATTTGTGGCGGAGAAACGTGCTTTGATCGCTCAACTCCCCAAACCAGCTCCTACTGAAGAACACCAAATCGATTTAGTTTTTGGACAGATACGATTTGAGATTAGAGAGAAGATCTCACGGGACGAAGTTCGTGACTTCAGCGATCTTCTCAGAAAGGCTAAGGACGTAGAGAACAATCTAGCCGAGAAACAAGGAGGTCCTAGGGAACCAGAAATCCCAAAGCAGCTGACGCTGAAGGAAGAACGGAGATGTAACTTTTGTCGCTTACGAGGACATACTATGATTTCTTGCCGGAAGAGGATCAGGCAAGAGCAAGCCTGTAGTCAAAAGGTCTCCAAGGATGCAGCAGAGAAAATGGAACACCTAGCAAGCACTGATAGCAAGCCTAAGTTTTCTTGCTATGGTTGTGGTGAGCCAGGAGTTGTCCGAAGCCGTTGTCCTAAATGCGCCGTAAATAGAAAAGTAGCAGTTGAATCTGTTAGTTTCTGCTCACTGCGGACATCTGAGACTGATGTTCGCCCACGGCCAATCATACCAGTAAAGATCGCGAATGAAAATGGAAAGGCCTACATTGACACATGCGCAAAATCAAGTGTAGCCTCATTCAAGCTTTACATGTGTCTAAAAGAAAAGGGGTATGCCTTCAAGGAGGAACAGATGTTTATTACCCTTGCGGATGGCATACCAAAACGACAGCGGGTGCTGACAGTAAAAGCCCCTGTCGAAGTATTCGGGAGAGCGATTCCGACGTCGTTCATTATTTTCCCCGAAGCAAGAGAAAACAGAACTCTGTTGGGAGTAGGTTTCATTCAGGATGCCATGATCATATTGAACCTGCCCCAAATGACGTTTACATTCTTAGATCAGCCTGAACGTATGTATGAGCTGGAGAATGAAGTTCCTGATATGACATCGGTTGTTGCCGGATTGCTATCAGATGTAACCGTGCCAAATATGATTTCGCCGCTATCAAGTTCACCTGAGTTAAAGTCACCTGACATGCCTGAAAGCAGCAGGAAGCGGTCACTTTTGGAAACGCCAAATGATATAATTGATGATGAACCCTGTGGTTCGCTCACCTCAGAAAAGGCGCTGATACCTATTTCAGATTTTTTCATGTCTGGCGTTAAGAAACAATCTAGTATCCGGGAAGATAGTTCCTCAGAGAAGCCTTATGGACCCGTATTACCGATAGAGTTTGCGAGTCCTCCAATAAAGAAGCAAATAATGCTGTTCGATGGGCATTCCCCTGTGATCACTCAATTGTATGATGATGCACGAAGAAGCCTCAATGAGCAGGAAGTAAATTTGTCACCCCACTCTGCATCTTTGTTCCCGAGTCCAAAAATCAACATAGGATCATTGGAAGTCACCCCAATGTCAGGACTTACAGAAGAAGAGCGTGGTCGACTTGAACAATTGCTAAGTGTAAACGAAAGTGTGTTCGTATCTAACATGAAACCAACCACTAGGACTGAACACGTCATTGATACTGGTAAGCATAGCCCTATATCTGTCCCTCCTTATAGATTGTCCCCGGCTAGAATTCAAGTCTTAAAGGATGAAGTAAAAGAAATGCTTAAAGAAAAGGTAATTGAGCCATGTGTATCGCCGTGGTCGGCCCCAGTTGTTATGGTGCCGAAGAAGGATGGAAAAATTAGAGTTTGCGTCGATTACCGACAATTAAATTCAGTTACGACTCCTGATGTCTACCCACTTCCCAGGATAGATGACCTTCTGAATAATGCCAAACCTACGCCGTATATGACGACTATTGATCTTCGTGCTGGATATTGGCAAATCAAAGTTAGAGAAGAAGATCAAACCAAGACAACATTCATAACTCCGTTTGGAATGTATAAATTCCTGAGAATGCCATTTGGATTGCGCAACGCACCTGCTACGTTCCAGAGACTCATGGATCAATTTCGCATCTCATTGAGTCATATCAAGCTCTTGGTATATTTGGATGATTTGATATGTTTATCGTCAACATTTGAAGAGCATATAAAAGACCTCCAAGAAGTATTCAATCAACTCAAAGAATATAATCTCACGGCAAATAAAGAGAAATGCAAGTTCTGTTGTCCTAATATAAAATACCTGGGTCATTACATCACCCCCAAAGGTTTAAGTACAGATCCTGATAAAGTTAGCTCAATCACAGGCATGGCTATTCCCAGAAATGTGAAGCACCTTCTGTCATTCCTCCAGATGTGTTCCTGGTACAGAAGATTTATCGCGAATTTTGCAGAAGTCGCAGAACCGCTGACTCGGCTAACAAGGAAGAAAGTCTTGTGGCAATGGAAAGATGAACAACAATCGGCCTTCGAGAAACTTAAAACACTCTTGACAAACTCACCAATATTAGTGCAAGCAGATGACAGTAAACCCTACATTATAAAGACGGATGCAAGCGGTTACGCCATCGGTGCTGTTTTAGTGCAGGGGGAGGGTCTGGATGAGCACCCTGTGGAGTATGCGAGCCGACTGTTGATATCAGCTGAAAGAAATTATTCTACTACAGAGAGAGAGGCCCTCGCCGTTGTATGGGCCGTAAATAAGTTCCGAGGGTACATAGAAGGTACCCCGATAACCGTATTAACTGATCACCAAGCTCTTCGGTGGTTGATGACCCTGAAATCTCCTTCAGGGCGGTTAGCAAGATGGGCACTACAGCTGCAATCCTACGACATAACGATTAAATATATAACCGGAAGAACCAACGTTGTGGCTGATTCTCTTTCAAGACCCAACTGTGACCCTAGTACTGAATCTGAGTGTGGGGTTTGTAGTATCATTATTGATCTACCAAGAAAAAGTGTTAAAGAAATAAGAGAGGAACAGATGAAAGATGAAGTTATCCAGAAGATAGTAAAATCATTAGAGGAAAATAGAAAAGACGAAGAAGCACTTTACTGGACTAGAAAAGGTTATCTTATGAATAATGGGCTTTTATATAGATACAATCCTTCTAGCGATAGTGAAAATGCCCAAATAGTTGTTCCGAAACATGAACACGAAAAAGTCATGTATGCATATCATGACCAAGCCACTGCTGGACACTATGGTGTTGACAAAACCTTCGAAAGAATTTCGAACCGTTACTACTGGAAGGGTATGAGGACAGACATTGAAGAGTACATCCGTAACTGTATTAAATGCCAACGGTACAAACCCTCAAACCTAAAACCAGCCGGACTTTTGCAAACGACGGTGATTAATCAACGTTTCGAAGTGATCGCGTTTGATTTGTTTGGACCACTACCAAAAACAGCGACCAATAAGTCCTGGATATTCATCATCGAAGACGTGACCACACGATGGGTAGAATTGTTCGCACTAGAGCACGCCACTGCTGAAGAATGTGCAAGACTCCTAATTGATGAGATATTCCTACGGTATGGAACCCCTCGCCGATTAATCAGCGACAATGGTAGTCAGTTTGTAAGCAGTGTCATGCAACAACTGGTCTACTGTATGAAGATACATCACGGTTTCACACCTGTGTATCACCCTGAGACAAACCCTGTGGAAAGGAAAAATAGAGACTTGAAGACACAGTTAGGCATCCTAGTTGAAGACGATCACACAACATGGGCAGACAAACTACCATGCATAAGATTTGCCATGAACACTGCTGTCTCCGCTGCTACAAAATATACCGCAGCCTACTTAACGTTCGGACGGGAGCTCCGAACCCCAGATGATGTGAATCATGATATGAGAGAAATAGTTCTCAATGAAAACTTCATCCCAGAGATTACGCCAAAACTTCTTCTAATAGCTGAAACTTTGAAGAGATCTAGAGAGATAAGCGAAATGAAAGAGGAGAAGCGAAAGGAATACGTCGACCAAAAACGTCTCAAGTGTCCCAACTATTCAACTGGTGACACTGTAATGGTTGATTCTCACCTGCTTAGTAAATCATCACAAGGTTTTTCAGCTAAGTTGGCCCCACGACGTGATGGGCCTTATGTCATTTTACGAAGTCATGGACCTAGTTCTTTTCAAATTGCAGATCCCTCGGCACCCAACACGCCTGTGGGACTCTACCATGCTTCCGCTCTGCGACCTTACAGAGGCCCTGCAGGTACACCACTGCCAGAGCCAGCTCAGCCCATACGCAGGAGAGGACGACCCCGGAAAGCAGTTTCCGCTCCAGCTCCGCATGCTACCAAACCACGTCGGCCTGTTGGAAGGCCAACCACGCAGTCAGATACCACAACCGTCCTGTCTTCCTCATCGGGACGATCTCGAAGACAGAGGGGGAGACTGTAACACGACAATTCAAAAGCGCGCGCGCATCCCTCGTCAAAGCTCGCGATGCCTCGGGCAGTGTCGGGCTACGCAGCCCTCCCACGACGGCCATCTTGCCCCGGATTCATATAAAAGGCGCACCGGCCAGACCATCCACAGTTCGCTCGGTGCCGGCAGCGCTTCCGCATTGGAACACTACTCGTACTGAACGGGCTCCCTCCTAACCGGAGTGATCACGTGACGCGCGCCCGCATTGGTCCCGTCTCGCTCACCTTGGTTATCGCGCACCCCGCGTTCCAATCTTTTGTTTTGTATAGAGTATTTGTTTTGTTGAGTTAGAAGTTAATTTCATTTAGTTTGTATTCTTTGTTTAGTTCTTTTAGTTTTTGGTTTCGCCCTTTTTATTAATTGTAAAGTAATGTACCTAGTTTCTTTGTAAATATTAGTGTTTTGGTTTGTTGTTTAACCTATAAAGACAGTTTTTATGTTAAAATATAATTAATTGTAAAAAGTAAGTTCGTTTAACTGATCCCCACTGAACCCATATTACAGAAGTAGTTTATAGAATGTAAAGAATGCTTGAAATGCTAATATTATGAATGAGAAAGTTCGAGTTTCTATTTTCCATGTGCTAAGAAGACCTCTATTAGAATATTCTTATAATAAGTACTCAAAATAAATAAATTTGACCGTCAAAATGCATAAAATAATTTAATTCTTCATTGTGTACATTTCGTAATCATTTCAATTTGAGTTGCAGATACTCAAAAACCTACAAAATACCAATTCAGTATTTATTTTATGATGAATATGGTACTTACCTGTTTAAAAAATATGAGCTAACTATATAATTTCTATTCTATTATTTTATTCTGTTATACCCCGTTATACCTCATAAATGAATTTCTCTTAAATCACTTAGTGATATTTTTGTTAGGGTTCAATCTCATTTGTTGAAATCCTATAAGCGTAATGCTATTTATTATAATAAGGGGGGGTGTGAATGTTCAATCCTAGGTACAACTAGACATTGAAACATTCAACAAAAAAAAATTGTTGAATGTTTCAATGTCTAGTTGTTGTCCCCCCCCCCCCCCTCATAATCTAAGGAATGTTCTAAATGTAGAGTAAAATTTAGTTCTTCCAAAGTTATGTAGGTAACCTAATGTTTTATGGTTCTGTGACATCATAACAATTTTCAGAGGCCGCCGTAACTCGGTTTACAGGCTGTTGGCCTTCATGATAATGGCCCCCGCGAGGCCACCTCAGACTGCGGGGGTTTCAGCAACTCTTTGTTTTCAAAATCGTAAAGTTTCACGATCCGCTAATGTTAGACCTTGGTGTCAAAATAATTATAGATTTTGATCTTTGTGCAAAATTAACCGAGGTCGGAGCAATACTTATAAATATTATTTTAGGAATTTAACATCATCTTCATCTTCCTACCCTCTTCCCACGCTATGTGGGGCCGGAACAATAGTGATCTTCTTCCATTTCCCTCTATCATTCGTCATCTCAGTCTCACTCCTTTCTTGTCCATGTCATCTTTCACAGAGTCCATCAATCTTTTCTTTGGCCTACCTCTACCCCTGTATCCATCCACATTCATATCTAACACTATTCATACCTAACTCTACTAATAAGCTACTTTTAATGTAGGTATAGCAAATTTGTTGTCATGAAACTTAGATCTCTATAAAAAACATGATCACGACAGAAATCCCCAGGCATGGTTAGATATCTCCTTAGATCTCTAGTTACTTAGATCTTTGAGGATATCTAAAGAGGGTAGTCAGAGGCACGTCCAAACATGATATTTGGCACATGCCCACATTTTCGTAGTTAATATTCCGTACATAACAGGTTGCAAGCCCATCGCCGCTTATAAGAATACTAACCTATGACACACACCTTCGAATTTTTAGTTCTAGAATATGCCGGTTTTCTCACGATGTTTTCTTTAAGGTAGCGTTTAAGAGCATTGGCATTGCCCACATAAATTTTAGTTTTACATCTATATATATATATACTTATTTACATATGCAATATGAGTCGTATATTTGTAATCATAATTATCGTTCAGAACCTTTCAACCAAAAACAATGTACCTACCTACACAGTAAACAGGAATACAGTAAACAAACTTCTACTGTTACATCTGAATCTAGGCCCTTCACGTGTTCGCCTGGAGATCGGACTCCAAGAATATCCACCGTCATAATACGGCCGTTATTTAAGTCACTTTGAAATGGTAAAGGTGGATAAAGTCGAAGAACAGAGATCTGAAAAGATTCACTAGTTATTTGTTTTGATTTATTGGGAGAACAAAAAGTTTTACATACTTACATTTTACATTATACATGCGAAAGTAACTGTTTGTCTGTTACGTTTTCACGATAAAACCGCTCAACCAATTTTGATGAAATCTTAATATATAAAACAAAGTCGGGTTTGTTCGAACACTTATAACTCTAGAACAGCTGGACCGATTTTCATGCTTTATAGTTTATTGTATTTGTCTCCGTCCCGAATAGCAGAATGATTATTAAAACCATTAGAAAATTGACGAAAAAATAAAATTGAAAATAAATAAGAGGTAAAGTATCACGCGAGCGAAGCCGTGGGCGGGAAGCTAGTTTAGTATAAAGATAGACTAGAGCTTGAGAAAGGACATAGTCTACCTTTTATCCCTAAAAATGTTTTGAAGGGAAGATATAAGGCATGAAAGTTTGTAGGGAGTCCTCTTGAATAGGAGTCTGTCATTTTCTAACGCAGACGTAGTCGCGGGTAAAAGCTACTTCATAAATAAACAATCATAAATATTTATTGTGTCCTTGCAGGTCTGAAACATTACCGTCCTTCTTCGCAGTCGGTTAAAATACTGAGGAAGGAGTTCCTACCTATTTATTAACAATAGGCAATGAAAATGCAATTTAATCAAGTTATAGTAATAATATAAGTATAATAATAAACCTTGATAAACATGAATTCAATTCAAAAATAATTTATTTAATAATATCACAAGGATCACTTTGAAACGTCTTACATGCGCCATCATTCTTCTCTTACATGCGAATCTATGTGCCAATTCCAAGCTAACCCAAGTACGAGAAAAACTCTTGATCCTATCGCTTTTTTTTATCAACCATCTTACAAAAAAAGTAATCGAGATAATAATAACATAATTATTGTGTTTATGTCCGTTTTTTAGCGTCCAGCGCTTTTTAGAAAGGCGACACTATCGCGATATTACAGAGCCTTGTTTGTTTGGACTCTTTCGACTACTGAACTAGCCAAGGATGTTATGTTAGGTAACAGAAATCAGATAGGGCGCATTCCTGCGTTATCAGGAGGCCTATTGTGCCTACATTTGCTGTGGAATACAATCGGAATAACATGCCATCGTATTTTACAACATCCTACTAATATTATAAACGCGAAAGTTTGTAAGAATGTATAGATGGATGTATGTTTGTTACTCTTCACGCTAAAACGGCTGAACGGATCTGAATGAAATTTGGCACAGATATAGATTATGGTCTGGAATAACACATAGGTAAAATTTTATCCCGAAAAAATTTACGGTTCCCACGGGATTGATTGTATTTGTTTTTCACGCGGGCAAAGCCGCTGGCAGAAGCTAGTTGAGATATAAATATGATGCTACTAGCTTCCGCCAACGGCTTACTCCGCGTGGTACCTTGAAAAACAAAAACAAATCTATCCCACGGGAACCGTACATTTTTCCGAGATAAAAAGTGCCTATGTGCTATTCTAAACTATAACCTATATCTGTGCCAAATTTAATCCAGATCCGTTCAGCCGTTTCAGCGGGAAAGAGTAAAAAATATACATCCATACATTCTTACAAACTTTCGCGCTTATAATATTAGTATGATAGAGTGATTTTGAAAGATTTTTTGAAGTATAACTTCTTTACGCACTCTTGACCTGGGGGAGTAGGTAAACTGGTGAATGTGTGATGAGAGCGTTACGAAAAGTGTGACCAGGCGAGGCGAACGGAACACACACTTTCAAATTTTTGGTTCTAAGATATTCCGGTATCCCAACAAAAAGAGCACCTGGCATTGCGCACATACATTTTTCAAATGGAAAATACATTGGACCAATACACGACCAGGTTTGAACCCACGACCTACCAACCGTGGGGCAGGGGCGCTACCACTACACTACCTATTCCAATAAGAACAAAACTATAAAGCCAATATTGGTAATACAAATCAAATGGTTTCTAAATGCTAAATTGCATTCTGACATCATGCAAATCGTGATATATTCATTGTGTAGCATATTATTCAAGTACGTACAAATCATTCCACAGTCTCTATGCAGTGATACGAGGAATCAAACCCACATCACCCATGCTAGCCACCGCCATGCCAGCAAAATCAAAAAATCAATATCTTTTTATTCAATAAAATCACAGGGATCATTTTGAATCGTCTTACATACTAGGTGAGTCTAGGTGCCAATTCCAGTCCTATCCCCAGTGCGAGAAGAACTGACAAGAAACTCGCTGGGCCCTAGCGCTTTTTTTGTATGATCCTTGTTAATTTTGTTAGGGGCACCTAGCAGAGTTGGAGCTGATTCGTCCCAAGCTTTTTTGTCATCTAAGTACTCTGATATTTTATAATAAATAGGTAAGCTTTTCGAGACATTTTTTGTTAAAATTACATTTTAGAATATTCCAATCGATAAATCTAGCATGAGTGCAACGAAACGAATAGTTCAAAAGACAGACAAGCCTCTAACAAAATACTCGTTTCCCACACCCACGCGCAATATTGACGTCAAATTATTTAATTTTCACTCGCAGACGTTAAATTATGTAAACATACGTAGATGAGATTGCATACCGATGGTAACTACTAAATAGACTGTCTGTGTGTTTGTTTGGGGCCTTACCACAAGCTATTCGGGCAATATCAAAGTAATGTAAGTTACTAGCTTCCGCCCACGGCTTCGCCCGCGTGGTTCCTTGAAATCAAAAACAATCTATCCCGCAGGAACCGTATTTTTTCCGGGATAAAAAGTAGCCTATGTGCTGTTCCAGACTATAATCTATACCTGTGCTAAATTTCATCTAAATCCGTTCAGCAAAACATACATCTAGACATCCAGACATCCACACATTCTTACAAACTTTCGCGTTTATAATATTAGTAGGATATAAGTTGCTTGACACTTGATGATTTAAAAGAGCTGGTTGTAAGGCTATAAAAATACGAGTAGTATTTAAGTAGTATTACTTTAAGCTTGAAACTTTGACGAAACATGATGGGTCGTAAGAGCTTGTGGTAAGGTTATAAAAATTGTATTGAAGTAGTGTTACTTCAAGCTTGAAATGTGGCGTTTCTAAATACTGAAAATTTTCTTTGAAATCCGTCCTTTTCAGTAGGTATTTCTAATAGATTTCCGCAAAATCACGCCTGAATCATGTAGGTACATAAGTACAAACATAAAACAGTGAATAAATGAATATGAATATGAGAGCACTGGTGGTCTAGTGGTAGTGACCCCGCCTCCCGATCCTAAGGTCGTAGGTTCAAATCCGGTCGTGCACAGTTTTTTTATCAATTTCGCGCTGTAACATTAGTTACTCTCGTGATCATGTTTTGTTTTGTTAAGTAAATAATTCTCGATATTCAACGCCTGAAGTACAGAGGGGTTACCTAAGCGTTTGTATAAAAATTACATTTATTAACAAATTAGCGACACGACCCGGCTTCACACGGGGAGCAAAAAGTAGGTCTCAATTTTTTTGAATATATAAAATATAGCCTATGTCACCCGGGGATAGTGTAGCTTCCCAAAAGTGAAAGAATTTTTGAAATCGGTTCATTAGTTTCGGAGCCTACTATTGCCAACAAAAGAACAATTAAATCTTTCCTCTTTATAATATTACTAGCTTCCGCTCGCGGCGTTGCCCGCAAAGTCCCTACATAATATATAGCCTATGTTCATCCTGAAAGTTCATTCTACACATTGGTGAAATAATTTTTGAAATTGGTTCATCAGTTTCGGTGCCTATTCAATGCAAACAAACAAATCTTTCCTCTTTATAATATTAGTATAGATTATAGAATAGACAAAATTGAAAATTAAGGGGAAGTTTCACTAATACCTCACAGTAACATTACAATCTCACTTATTCGTGAGAACATGACCTGGTATTTTGACCCCTATACCGATGTAGCACGGCATACTTCGCCGGATGTAGGTGTCAAGATCACGATAACATGCTTAGCCTAAACCTTCAGGTTCCCGTTACCTGTTACCTACCATGAGTTCTCACAATCTACACTCGCTAGCGAGTACTTAGTTAAAAATTTATATGAAAACTTGAGGAAAACTTATACAGCGCCTCTCGCGGATAGTTGCGTACTAAAACGTCACGTAGTTAACTATCCTACGTCACAGCGTACTACAGTGCTAGCGACTGTAGTTTGCGCTTCATTCATTTGCTTAGAATTTGGTACCATGAGTAACAATTTTGACAGAATGTTATAGTAACGTATTATGACTACTGTAGTAACGTCAGCCGATCTAAATGTGACAACTCATGGTAGACGTAGGTACCTACTGAAAGGCGTGAAGATAGCGACCCACTTGCAGCCCTTAGCGGAGGCTATATTATACCTACTTAGGTCATACGGTATCCAGCAAAAGTTTAAGACCTATATTTTAGACCTAGAATCTTACCACGAGCTCATTATGATGTATCCTACTAATATTTTAAACGCGAAAGATATTTTAAAATTTGGCACGGATATAGATTATAGTCTGGAATACCACATAGGCTACTTTTTATCCCGGAAAAATGTACGGTTCCCGTGGGATAGGTTTGTTTTTGATTTTCAAGGTACCACGCGGGCGAAGCCGTGGGCGTAAGCTAGTACATCTATACATTTTTAATAAAATCGTTGAGAAACCGTGTCTGAATTTTTGATATTTTAAAATAATAATTTGTGCTGCCTAAAGAGGACATGCCAAAAACAACATTTTTTTATAAAATTGTCTGTTTATCTGTGCGTTTGTGCACGCTAATCTCCACAACGGCTGAACCAAATCGAATGCAGTTTTCACTAGCGTATTGAGATAAGCTTGGATTGAAACTAAGGCTTTGTTTTTTCGAGATCGGTTGACAAATAAAAAAGATATGTTAATTTTACTTATTTCCCGCAGTAGCTCTGCCTTCTGCGCTGTAGGTTGTGGGTTCGATCCCTACCTAGGATAAACATTGTGTTATGAACGCAGACGTTTGTTCTGTATCTGGGTGTTATTATGTATTCTATGTATATAATTTTACAAAGGTAATTATATCAGCTATCTAATTCTCATAGTACAAGCTTTGCTTTTATGGGACTAGATGTATACCTATACATATACCTATGTAAGTAATCTGATTCATTCTTTGATCAAGGTTACTGAAACACCTGTAATGACAAGTTTCCTCTGACTTTGAAATATATTTACGAGTACATTACCTACCAGTATTAGTAACTGTTTTGGGCACATAGTTTTAGACTTCATTGTATTTTGATTATACAGGGTGTAACATTAGATCGGTCAGTATGGGAAAGTCTGAAACTATTAGACATACGAAGATCTGTTCTTAAGAATTATGTCATTGATTTTAGTATAAGTAAAACTGAATTAATACATTTTTGTTTAGGTAGGTAAGTATCATCAATTTTACAACACCTTAGCATATACATAAAACAAAGTCGGGTTGGTTCGAACACTTAATTCTAGAACGGCTGAGCCAATTTTCATGTTTTTTGATTTGTTGGATTTGTCTTCACCCCGAATAGCAGAATAATTTTTAGAATATGAATTCTAACGCGGTACGAAGTTCGCCGGGATAGCTATAGTCTAAGTAATTAAGATTTTTTTTAAATCCTCAAGAATTCATGACCAAATTTGCTACATACACAGAATTTTTTACTCAATTTTAAGTACAAAATTACAGTCACATAAAATAAGTTGCGCACAAACCTGCGCACGCGCCGCGACTGCCAGCGCGACGACCGCGAGACACGCGACCACTCGCGCACACATTGCAACTACACTGAAGCACACCGACTGAATGCGATCGAAGAACGCACCTGAATGTTTGTTTACACTGCGTTTGCGCAGAATATACACTACCTACTATGAAATATAATCGTAGATAACCTAGTGCACCCAGATGGATGGGCACATTATCATCATTTTACGTATTTAGAAATGTAGAAAAATAGAATAGAATAGAATAAATCAATGAATTGGTGGACATTTCACTATACCTAACTAAGCACTTTTTGTAGCCAACGACTATGAGATGAGACACAGAATTGCTGATAGATTATACATTTTTTTAATTCATAGTTCCAGTATCTCCCAATTTTTCGGGGAACTTTTCAAGGCTTGTTACTTTAAAAATCTTATTATGTTTTTACCTTTATCCTGCATCAATATTCTGCTTTTCCGGCTTCCATTTCATCTGGCGGAGGGCATCATGCAGTTTGGTCACTATGTACCCGTATTTAGCAATGTACCTACGTTAAATTAAATAAATAAATAAATTGGTAGACATTTCATTAGCTTCAAACTAAGCAAAGCTTGTACTATGGAAGCTAGATTGCTGATAGATTAGGTATTACACACTTTTTTTTTGTAAATACGTACATAGTTTCAGTATTTCCCAATTTTTCGGGAAACTTATCAAATCTTGTTACCTTGAAATCTAAAACAAGTACCTAACGTAATGAAAAATCTTGCATAGGTTCGTAATTAATGAATTCTAGATTATTCACCATTTCACCATAATTTTTTGACTGACTTATCGTGAAGAACTTGAAAGGTACTTTTGTTTTGGGGACTTACAATGTGCATTATTTTCTTCTTATCACTAGTTCTTTTGAACTATTGTGGAGAAAGGATTAACGTCCGCATAATGAAGTAAGAAAATTCCAAAATGTAGTGCGCATAAAAACTCTTACGTGAATGAAACAGGGTAGTTTAACTATTTTTTGAATAGGTAAGATCTGGTTTCTTGAACTACAATGTGTCTCTAACGTGGTCTCTACTAGCCATACAAAGATTTCATCAGCAGAGCATCACAATCAAGTTTACACAGAACATGCTTGGGGCATTACGGAGCTCACAAAATATTTGTGGTTTATCAACAATACTCCACGTAATTTTATAGCAACACTTTATCTTGACGACTGACAGTTAAACCTTTTTTACCCCATGCAACGTTGATATTGAATTAGGGCAATAACTAAAAACACAAAATTTCACGTAGGTATCTGTCCGCCTTAGTTTTTGAGCTATGGGGGTTGCTTAAAATAACTAGAAATGGTTCGCGTTTCTTTTCCAAACTTTTGATACACACCGTGTAAATAGACAAATAGGCATAAGTATAACATGAACTCCAAGTATGGTATACCACATCTACCAGATCAGCATCATTATTTAGATCTTAAAATATTTTTTGGTGAACATGAATCCGCGACAAAATTTTCTCAACGTTGCATTTGTCTCATATTCGCGCAAGAGCGAGAAAATACAGTCGAGAAATTTTTGTTGTGGCGCTCATCTAAGCCCGGCATATTGCACTTGTGGCATTTGCGATATTTTTAACTTCATTGAATGTCATACGGCAAGATTAAATATACAAGGGTGTAGTCATGGTAGGTAGGCACTGAAACATTGTCATTGTGAAACTATTTACACAAATGGATTGGAAGTGATTACATCGTGAAGCCATGTGACCTAGTCATTGTATTCTTACTGAAACGATTATTCCATGAACTAACTGATTCATTATAATATCGATATCAACTCTGATAGAATAAAAATTGTTATCATCAGACATTATAATCTTATTTCAGGCATCATTATCATCATCTTTCTGCCCCTTTTCTTACATTATGTGGGTCGACATAACATATTTTCTTCTTCAATTTCTCCACTACTTTTCATTGGCACTACCTCTTGACTCTACTTGTAGAGTGCAGGGAAATTTTACCTCCCCGGCTTAAAGTTACAGCTAAAAGTACATTTCCAGTGACACGACCCTGTTGCCAGTAGTTTTTTGTACCTACACCAAAGGATCCAATCTTTCCAGCCACTTTCTTGTGTGTCTTACCATTATGTTCCGGATATTTTCAACGTCGTCCCGCAGTCTTCCTCAGCAAAAGTATCCTCGGCAAATATTGTACAACGCCTTATTTTGATTATAGGTATCTATTTTATTGTAAATACGCAGGTTTTGCAGAAACATTAAATTAAATACCTACCAACCTATTAATCGAACAAGAGTTATCTTGTCTATGCACTCTGTTAATTACTTTTGGTTTTCAATAAAACTAATAAAGTTTTATGTTACCAGCTAATGCCTAATTAGAAGTAGTTATTGTCGCTGTGGTCACCCATCCGAAGTCAGATCTCGCAGGACATTGCGTAATTATGATTTATTATAGGTAGGTAACTATTTATTACTTACGAGCGCTTATACCAAATTATCAATTAGAATTACTTACCAATAGTTTACGTAAATTATGTCTCATACTAAATTATGAATTCCAATTCCTGGGTGTGTGTATGTTTGTCCATCTTTATCTCTGTAACGGCTGCACGTATTTAGATGAAATTTAGTAGGTAAACATAAAAATTATAACTTGGATTAGCTCTATCTTAGACTCTACTAGACTAGGTTCCACTCTTGGTTTCGTAGCGAGGTATCTACGTAAAATATACCTAGCTTATGTTCATCATGAAAATACTTGGATTTTGGAAAAAATAGAATTTTTGATTCTAGGGTATGCCGGATCCCTCACGATATTTTCCCTCACTATAAGAGCACTGGCAATGCGCATTTTGAACTTTGAACCCACGACCTTCGGATCGTGAGGCAGGGGTGCTACCACTACACCGCCAGTGCTCTACATCGGTAAAATGTACGAGTAGGTATACTTTATGGAATCTTTCATCATACCGCCGCAATAAATAGTTCAAACGATCACTATTATTTCTGATTATGATCTCATGTGCATTCCATGTTACTTCATACCATACAATATCAACAAGTGCCGGTAGGTGAGCTATGCACTCAATAGAAGTGCATCTTCTATTGTTGATAATAGATAACAGAACACCTAGACTACTGTTGTACCAAGGTCGTTTCCGGACTTAAAATAGACATTACGATACATGGATTACTTCAATTATACCTAATTAATAATAATAATAATAATAATAATAATAATAATAATAATAATAATAATAATAATAATAATAACCCTCCCAAAGCCCAACCTTAACGTCCGAGACGAACACCAGTCACACGTGGGAGGGGGACACCTGTAAATTTAAAACTTACAGGCTAATAAGGAAATGGCAACACCCTTTATGGAGATGAGTAATTGGTATTCACGTATATGGTCGCTTCCCGGGGGCGATCGCCGGGGCGCGTCTGGAGCCGATGCTGGACGCTCCAGCATACGAACCATCGGTGACGGGGGGTTTAGGGGTCGGCCCTCCGTCGGGGAACCCGAACAAAGCGAGACCACCCAACCTATGCCTGGTGATACTTTGCGGAGCAGGGAAGTAACTCCCACGAGCTCTGCCGGTGCACCAGAAGTGACCACTGGAAGTTCTATTGCAATTAGTGATGATGCCAGGAGAAAGTGGTCAGAAGCAGAACTTCACGAACTTATGTTCTGCTTCTTCAAAGCCAGAGCCGAAGGTGCAGGCTACATCAAACGTTTCGAGAAGCTTTTTAAAGACCGAAACCCTCAAAATCCTAAAATACAAAAATTTACAGGAAACACTTTGTCAAACCAAGCTAGAAGCATCATATCCCGCAAAGTGTTATCCACCCAAGTACTAGACCAAATAAAAGATAGAGCAGAACAATCGCTGACACAAACATCACATGAGACTGCTGCGGGCACACTGGACACGATACATACACCACCTAGGAACACACACACACCTAATGAAAACATCGTGCAACACTCTAGACCAAACACACCAGATACAATCACACAACAATCTCAGTCACTCACAACACCAGAATCTAACATACCTGTAATAGAACCATCAATAAATAACCCTGACATCGAAGTAAACGAAAACCAAGACCCTTTAATTCTGCTACTTTTAGAGACACTTGCCGAAACTAAAGAAATGTCAGTGAACAGTAGAGAAACTTTACCAAAACCAAACTTTAACAAACAATTCATCAGTAACTTAAACAAAATAAACGATTTCTTACCTAACTTACTAGTGACAAACACATCTCTGCGCGAAATTAATGATATTATCTATGCATCTGCCAAAACTTTGATAATCAACAACAAGCAAAGGCCCTACCGGAATACTACTACCCGAAAACCCAAACGAGATCCACCGTGGAAGATTCGATTGAAAAACAAAATAGAAGATTTTAGAAAAGAGCTTGCACGCCTAATTGAAATAAAAAGAGGAAATAATAGTAGAACCATGAATAGAATCAGAGAAAACTTATTTAACAAATATAACATTAGAAATGAACAAGACTTAGATTATAGGATAGAATTACACACACAAAAAGTAAAAGCATTAGCAGGTAGAGTCAAGAGATATAGTGATATGAACGATAGGAAAACACATAACAAACAGTTCGAAGTTAATCAACACAAGTTTTACCGTAGCTTAAACGGAGTTCAGCAAACTCCTATACAAATTCCATCTCAAAGTGAAATTCAAACGTTCTGGGGATCCATTTTGTCAGAGCCCATTCCGTACAACACAGGAGCAAGATGGATAGAGGAAGTAGAAGAGTCGGTTGAAGAAATAAACCAAATACACATATTTAGGGAAATAAGCATAGACAACTTAAGGATAGCTATTAAAAAGATACATAATTGGAAAGCACCTGGATTAGATAAAATACAAAACTACTATATTAAATACCTAACAAGCACACATAAATACATAGCAAAGTTGTATGATAGAATAGTAAAAGGAATCGAACCCGTAGAACCATGGTTTACTACAGGCAATGTAATCCTGATACCTAAAAATGAAACCACCGAGGACCCTAAAAACTGGCGCCCTATAGCTTGCCTACCTACGATGTACAAATTGCTTACATCTGTTATTGCTAACGAACTCTATGTACACTTAGACAAAAATGACATCTTAGCACCAGAACAGCGAGGGTGTAGGCGTCGCGCTAGAGGCTGCAAAGACCATCTCATGGTAAACAAAGCTATACTGGAAGATGCACACCAGTGCAACAAAAACTTAAGTATGGGTTGGGTTGACTATCAGAAAGCCTTTGATAGTATATCGCACGAGTGGCTACTCAGAGTCTTAGATATTTATAAATGTCCACCTATTATCAAAGGCTTCTTAGAGACAGTCATGCCTACCTGGAATGTTATCATGACAGCGTATGGCGCAAACGCATTTGTTACCACCGATCCCATTTACATCCGACGGGGAATTTTCCAAGGTGACTCGCTATCACCTCTCCTGTTTTGCCTAGGACTAAACCCACTCTCTCAGATATTAAATAAATATTGGCTAAAGGGATACAAATTACAGGACAATAGCTATATTAATCATTTGTTGTACATGGATGACCTAAAATTATATGCAAATACACCAAACAATCTTAAAGTTTTAATTGACAGCACAGAAATATTTACGGAAGACATCGGGATGAAATTCGGGTTAAGTAAATGTAACGTTTTACATTTAGCAAAAGGGAGAAGGCAAGACCATGAAGGAAGAGGCCATGTCCTACTGAGCGGGGAGGAGTTTGAACATTTAAGAGCAGATGAGCAGTATAAGTATTTAGGCGTTCACGAAACAGGGAAAATTAATCACACTGAAGCTAGGCAACAAACACAAAAAGAATATTTCCGCCGGGTCAAAAATCTTGTAAAATCTCATCTTAATTCACGAAATCTACTTAGAGCAATTAATATTTACGCCGTACCTGTGCTTCTTTATACTTTCGGAATAATAAATTATAAAACAAACGATTTAAAGAAAATAGATGTAAAAACTAGAAAAATATTAGCTATGAACAAGGCGCATCAGCAAAAAGCAGAAGTCGAAAGACTATACCTACCTGTAGAAGAGGGTGGAAGAGGACTAACTAATATAGAGATGCTTTATAAAACTCAAATAATTAAATACAAAACTTATTTAAATTCAGAACAAGACGATTTAATAAAAACTATAGTTAAACATGATAAAAATAAAAACAAATACTCAATTTACAAAGAATCTCAAGCAAACTTAGCGGAGATAGGACTAGGTAATGAAGATAATTATACTGACAAAGAATTAAGAAACGCAGTGTTAAAAACTAAAATAAACAATTGGAAAGCTAAGCCGCTTCACGGCCAATTTTATAAAAAAGTCCTAGATAAAGAAAATATAGATAAAATATACTCATTTAAATGGATCAAAGCACAACCAATTACACCAGGGCTGGAGTCCTCAGTGTTTGCTATCCAGGATCAGGCAGTTGTCACTAGGCAGCATGAAAGAGATATCCTAAAGAGAGCAGTAGATGGTAGATGCCGCCTATGCTTAACAAAAGACGAGACCGCGCAACACATTGTCTCAGGTTGTGAAAAGCTGGCTGGCACCTACTATATTAGGAGACATAACAACATCGTGCAATATGTCTACTGGACGTTAGCGAAAAAACATGGGTTCGAGGTGGCTAGTTTGTGGTGGAAGGAGAATTTAACGCAACCACAGGTTAAAGAGAATGACACAGCAAAAATCATGTGGGAAATACCAGTTCAAACAGACGTTACAATAGTACACAATAGGCCAGACATCATATACATAAACAAAGCAGAAAATAAAACATATTTAATTGACATCACTGTACCTTCCGACTACAATATAGGAGCTAAAGAAATTGAGAAATTAAGCAAATATCACGCGCTGAAAACGGAAGTTACTAGGCTTTGGAAAACACCTACTGAAGTCATACCTATTGTAGTCGGTGCCACAGGAGTTATAGCTAAAAGTCTACATAGATATTGCACAAAATTAGATTCACACATTGACATTCACATCATTCAGAAGCAGGCAGCCATACACACAGTCACAATCATCAGTAAAGTTCTTGGGGATACAGTATTCATCAATCGGGGGGGAACAAATGAGAGTAATGAGAGGGAGTCTGAGCAACCTTTTCCCTGAGGGTCTCGGGGCGGGTGCTTAGAGTATACCGAGTTTTACTCGAGTTGAAAGAAATTTCACCATAATAATAATAATAATAATGCTGGACACTATCACACAGCATCATGTAGCCCTAAACTAAGCAGAGCTTGTATTATGGGAACCACATGACTGATAAACAACATAGATATACTTTTTTTTTTTTTTTTTTGTAAATACATACATATTATACATAGAAAACACCCAGACCTGAGACAAATATCTGCAAATAATGCAAACATTTGTCCCGCGGCGGGAATCGAACCCGCAACCTTCTGCGTCTCAGGCGATACTTTTATAATTCAAGTGATACTTTACTTTATACTTAGTTACCTAGTTGCAGAGAGTTAATAATGTGTGTTTTTTCATACATTATTTTTTTGGACATAAATGTGACATTAATGTACGAAATGACGCCACTTGACAGTGACAAACTTTTTAAAGAATAAGTAGGCCGCTTTCTCTGTCTGATACATATAACTCTATATAACTAAGTATGTACCTACCTACATTATTATATATACTTAAGTATCTACAGTAAGTTTAAAAATAAGTAGTTTTTAATACATTGCCTACCTTTATTTTGTTGTATGCGGATGTACGAAATTAGGACAAGATGATCCTCAAACAAAAAAAAATAACTTTTTCTTTTTTTCATTTTTTTTCATCTCCAGTACTATCAAACCAGTGTGGTGAAAAGAATAAAGCGCGTCTCAGAGTCTATAGTAAATATTCAACTGTGTGATAGGTCTTATCTGTCTGACTAGCTCTACAATAAGATTTCTAATTATGGTCGTATCACAACTTTATTGTTCATTGACAGTATCTAAAGTCCTCTGTTCTGACATGAGCCGGTTTCTTCTGGCCCTAAAACTCATACATTTTCTTCAACTATACATCACGAGACACTTTTTCAAACTGTCAATAAAATGCCTTAGATCACGACAAGTAAGTGATCTAAATAAAATGCGTAGGTATAGTGTCTCGTAAGGTGTCCTCATACCCTACTGTTCTCAAAACATTTTTGTAGTTATTATTCTATTGTGATTTAATGTTGTCATTCCATAAAAATAAGGGGTTCGATTTGTACGTACAACCAAGACAATTTCATTGCGTAGTCCAAATTTTACCTGGTTTTAACGCATTCAGTGATCAATGCATCTTACCATATCCCAAAGTAACATAATAGCTTCATTATCCCAAAATGTTCGCCTGGTACAAAGACAGTACTAAAAACCCCATAGCGTATATGATTAGGATGATGTCCATGGCTGCGGCGAAGACGTCTCTGGATGCCTGCTCCTGCGCCAGGCTCCGTAAGTGAGACCTTGCGTGCACGCAGAGCTGAGCTACGTGTGTGAGCAGTAGCTCAGCTGTGCTCAGCACGGTGCTGGGGAAAAGATAAAGTTGTCAATTTCATCATTAGCCTATAGTTCACTGCTGGACATAATCCTCCCCCAATGAACGCCAAAAATATGAAGTCAGTCATTGAGCTAAAAAATAACCTCCAAAAAATGAGCTCTAGTAGGCGGGGCGTTGAAGAAACTAACTTAGCTATCAACACGTTACACGGCAATTTAAGCTCAAACGTTAAAGGGAATAAAGTCAATTATTAACGCTGCGTCCCAAATATTAATCAATTTTTGGCATATCCACGAAGGGGTTTCGATGTGTGTTTAGTGTCAAGTTTCGCGGATATTTCCAAGTAATGCTTCCATGTCTTTTCCGTTGACTGGCCTCCCTCAATGAGCGCTATTTTATCCTGTCCTCGGCCTGTTCTATCTAGTTCCTATCAGCCACCTTCCGCAGAGCGTCCTATATTACCTTTGCCGCGGTCTCCACTCAAGAGTTCGTTTACCCTTTCAGTTGTCGGTTCTTCTGTAAACATCACCAGTCTACCGCCACTTCAGCTAATCCTAAGTGTTTCGGTGACTTTAGTGCTTTGTCGGATAGATAGCTTGCCTAAATTATCTGACTGGCCTCACAGATTTGGTAGTCGCTTTGCCTTCACCGCTGTAGGTTGTGGGTTCGATGCGGGTGTTTTATGTATTCTATGTTATGTTTTTACCAAACAAAATCTATCAGTTATCTGATTCTTATAGTTTGGGGCTATATGGCGTTGTGTGAACTGTCCACCGATATAAAAAATAAAGAAATAGCGTGGTACTTTGATAAACAAAAATAAATCTTACGGGAACCGTAAATTTTTTCGTGATATTTTTACGCTTATGTGTGATTCCAGACTACAATCTATCTCTGTGCCAAATTAAATCAAAATTCATTCTGTACTTTTTGCGTAAAAGAGTAACAAACATATAATATCATAACAGTACCTACCTGGGCGTACATCTCCACAGTAATGTGTTGTTAATACTGATGAAGGGCAGAACCATGGCGGCTAGATACCACACGCCAGTACCGTCCAAGGAAGCTGAAGACATGAGGGTGGAGCGTTGGGTAGTTGACACTCTGCAATGAAATTTCAACCTTAAAGAAGGAGTGTACAAACTGACCATCAATGTATGGAATAAAAAAATATTTGTGTACTCGTTTTATGGTATGAAGGTACTAATACATAACATCCCTCTTAATAAATATCTAGGTAATAGCCCTATTACCTCGGTAACGTAAAATCCCTCCATAATAGCCCTATTATTATGGAGGGATTTTACGTTACCGAGTACCAGAGAATCAACAAAAAAAACCTAGGTAAGTAATTACTTAATCCTAGAAAAGATCAATATTTGTTTATTTCAGGTTTAATGCCATCTAACAAAATATAATGGAAACTGTTTAAATCAGTTAAGGTAAGACTGAGTACATATTTGTAAACCGTATCGCAAGAACCAAACAATACCTTCCAATCGTAGTACTACACTTGGAACATAGATGGCGCTCTTATCCCAAACATATTTTCCGCTACGAAATTGTAAGTAGGTACTCTACATTTTTATTATGGAAGTTAAGGATTAAGTACTAAGTTTAGCAACGAGCGCAGTCACAATTTGGATAGGTGACCGCGCAAGACAATTTTATATGCCCGGTAGGCCTCTAGGCGGCCTAAAAACTTCGTAACCATAGCTATATGAACATTTTGTTCCTAAGCTATCATTCTCACCTGCCTTGGGTTCCATGGTTTGTCGGTGAGGAGTCTCCTCTGATCCACTGGTCTACATCTCTGCTGAAGACGCTGTCATCTCTTGTTATCATGTATGATGAAGAAGTTCTTAGCTGGTTCTGAAAACGAGCACAGGATTTCCAAAGGCTGTATACTCTTAACCTCTTAACGCGTTCATTTGGATGATAACGGGACGGGACGCCAAAGTGACGGATACTTTCGGAATATCACGTCTCATGTCGTCCCGTCCAGCACTTTTCCCCGTAAATATTGTTTCGTTATGAGCCTAGTCAATTTTATGGAATAAACATTATTTTGAATTTATAAAAAATTCCCACAAACAGCACAAATTTATTCTGCATACTTTTTATTGCACTATTTTTATTCCCTTTTCTGCACAGAAACATCATAATGATTTGTAGTGATGGGATATCCGTGGTATTTTCTTTTGTACCGATCGGGAATTGAACCTACAGCGCAGAAGGCAGGGCTACTACCAACTGAGCTGGTTGGACCCTTGTATACTAACCGAGGAATCCCGAGCCCTGATGACAGTTTCTGCAGAAGGATTGCTGTCTGTATCCTCGTCTTCCGGGAGGTTGTTCCCTATGATGGTGTCCGCCAGGTCTCGTACCACCTCAGTAGCCATGTTTTTTGTCTAAAACATACAATAAGGTACCTACAGTTGGCCCAACGAGTCGAAGCATTCGTGAAGTTAGCCGCAGAGCGCTGCGCAGTATCGTTTTTCGGGTGCAATTGGAGGTATGGAGAGGGGCGGTGGGCCTGGACATGCGCAAACTCGCACCTGTGGCTAACTTCACGAATGCCTAGATCCGTTGGAAGAACTGTACAATACACCTAACAAGGAAAACAAACAAACATGATCATATTATTATTAGTATTAAACGGGTATTTATCGCGTTTTATTTATCTATTTTTCGCGACGTTTCAACAGATTTACACACTCTTGGTCACGGGATAATTGTAAATAAATAAAACGCGATAAATACCCGTTTAATACTAAAAATAAGTTCAGATATAATAATAATTATAGCATTCAGTTCGCGTAGTTAAAAAATAACTGTAATCCCCAGGCTCGGTAGATTATATGTATTTCCTCAGACCTCTAGTGACTAAGTGATCTTCAAGTAGGTAGGTATATCTAAAGAGGGTAATGAGAGGCAGGTCCCCAGGTTTTATAGACATCTTAGATCTCTAGCTACTTAGCTTTTTTGAGTGGTAATCAGAGGTACGTCCAAACATATTTGGCACATATCCACGTTTTTTATACTAGTTAGTATTTCGTACATGCCTTATACCTTAATAATGACACAAACATTATACCGCAGGTTCCTACCGGCTTCCTCACGATGTTTTCCCTCACCATTTAAGAGCATTAGCACTGTGCACTGAAAGTTTGCGAATGCATAATCTATTGGTGCATGACCAGGGGCCTTACCACGAATTCATAATACATTAAGTACCGAATTAGTATTACATTGTTATTTCGTACCATGACCTAGGCAAATTGTATGGAAGTGGTGACGTTTCTATAATGGAATCGTTGCGGAATCGTTTGGAAGATTTCGTGATTAGGCCCCAGGACACCTGAGCTTGGTTGGAAGGTAGGGGTAACATAGATAAACCCCTACCTGGGGGTGGGGGTACCTTACCCCTAAAACATCTAACCCCCAGCTGTTATGATTAGTAGAGTTAACTTCGTGGGATATTTTATTTAATTGTTGTACAAAATCCACAGTTTTTAAGAATTATACCTAATTTAAATAGCGACAGCCAAAAACGGATTGTGGGTATATAGGTAAGTAAGTAGTTACTTACCTTGTTTTTTTTTTATTTTAGCATCAGGAAATATAACTGGAAAGCCATGCCAATATTATTCTGGCATGGGTAGACTGTTTAAAATACTATTATTTGTTTTTATTTTCATTTTTTGTCAGTAGAAGATTATTTTGATTCACCCAATAGATTTTAATCAATTATTATCTTATGTCAAGTGATTTGTCAAAGTTGCAGTGACGAGATAATTTTTGGTTTCAATCCAGTATCAGCCATTTTCTTTAAGAAACTTTTTGGAACGAAAAAGGTTATTCTAAAAAGTTCTTGTATTTTTTCAAAATGCTTGGTCTAACAGAATATCTAAAGGAGAATGTTAGACACGTCCAAAGACTATATTTGGCACCTTTTGTTTGTCAGTAGGTACCTACCTATGCCAGTTTTTAATGATATTTTTCTTCATTGTTGAACGAATTAAGAAAAACTAAATTTGTAAAATTAATCAATTGAAAATAGGTCAACGTAATTAAAATTATAAACTAGTTCCGCACAAAATTTTTTTCATCTCCAAACATTAATCTCTTAATTCGGAAGCCCGTGTCAAAAAGCGGGTAAGTACAAAAGTAACTTTTTCCAATAATTTCCTTAGATGTCATTCTCCGTAGACCACACGAGGAACGACAAAGGCGCGAGCAACATGACGTCATTGTTTGAATTCGATTCTAATTTCAAATGTAGGGCGTCCCGGAGTTTCATTATTCGCGGCTGCCAGTGTGAAAAACTTTTTTATTAATTGTTTTTTTTTATAATTGACCTATACAAAACATGTTCTTGGAGGTCTCTAAAGACGATAAATCTAATTTTGTTGAAAAACTTCTAACCTAATAAGGGTCAAGATGAATCTTTATTAGAAATCTTGCAAAATAGTAATTGTTATGTGACTAACTTACTAATTGACAGTAATTTATAAATAATGGTCTTAACGTAGGTTGGTATATTATTATGACATTGTACGAAATAGAGATAACATTTCTATGAAAACACAATTTCTCATACTTGATGTTCAATAGCTTAACAAACTCATTTCTCATTTACTTACCTAAATAACGACAATGAAAAAAAAAGCATTATTCCATTTGCAATGAGGAAATGGTAAAGAAACAAATTGTCACAACTTGAAACAAGTCCTTATTTATACGTCATTTAAGTAAATGTTGATCACATAAGGAGCTGATGGCTTAATCAAGACATCCTGTTGTCACCATCTCGTGTAAATTATCCTCGTTAGTTACCTGCAAGTATTGTAATCACAATCATCTAAATGAGTTTGGAGTTCTTGTGAGATCTCACGATTTATGCGAAAATTTCACCATTCTTACGTTAATACAGGTCAATGTATTTTATCTTTCATATTATGGTATTTGTTTGCTCCTTACTCTTTTTAATACCATATAAAAGCTCTTTGTGTGTTATAATATTCGTACTGTTATGTGAATTTAATATTTTAAATATGTCATGCTGGTTTTTGTTTAGGTATTATTTCTTCTTAAAAGAATGACACTTATCTATGTACTTTAGATAAACATTGATTGACTTTTAAAATTTCACAAAAACACTGTCATCATAGGTTTTTTGAGTCGATGCCAGTCACTGGCCAGCGACGTGATCGCTGAGTGGGCGTGCAAAATCTAAATTCATCGAAAGCATGACGAAAGTGAAAAGATCCGCCATTTTTTTTTGTGCAAATCGATCAGTTTTTTTTGTTTAGCGGTAGCCACTCGGCGGGACGTCGCACTACCGTCTCGCGCTGAGTTGATGGATTTTGAGATTTTTTGAGTTATGCCATTATTGATAAAGGTATCCGTCAACGTGCTATTTGAAAACTTATAGATAGGAAGGTTTACCAAACAATAATATCATGATCAAATGAACTTCACGTGTGAAGTTCGATCATTATTATATGATTTAGCTTCATTTGAAGATATAAATAAATAGGTACACCATGTAGTACTTTCAACCTACTAGGCAACTTCGCACTTTTAAATAGTAAATCGAACGATTTTTAATCGAATGATCGATACCCTTCCATAGTCTATGCCGTCCGCTGTCCGCACTAGTGCCTCATTCCTTTAGAGATATAGGACAAAACTTTCCTAAGGGTTAGGGTGGGAGGGTTATATCTTCAAATGAAGCTAAATCATATAATAATGATCGAACTTCACACGTGAAGTTCATTTGATCATGATATTATATTTCTTTAGCTTCATTTTTCAGATATAAATAAATAGGTACACCATGTAGATGTTTAGAGGTAAAAGTTTTGTTCTCCTATAAGAAAAGAAATACCATTTTTGAAAAAAGTAACCAAAATGTTTATTTCTTGTTATTAAATTAACTAAGTATATAATTGTACATATTAGTAACCATTTAATTATGAAAGAACAGATCTGGCAAAATCATTTTCATCGGAAATAGGACGTTGGTAAAAACGTGCAAATATTTCAGAAGATTTTGTCCAGCCCGCCGTTTTTCGTATGACCTCTAGAGAAATACCCGCTGAACTAGCCGCAGATGTGGAAGCGTGTCTAGTGCTGTGAGCACTAAATATTGACACGTCCACGCCGCTCTCAGCCAGCACCTGCTTAATCCATCTGCTAATGGATTGAGCAGAGGCAACCCTATGAGGTCGTTTCCATGTGAGTATGAGATTATTGGCGTCCACTGGTCTCAAGTTATTTGTAATTTCTATATAATCTTGTAAGACGGTGGCTGGACAAATGCTCTTTTTCTCGTTGAAAAAAGGTAAAATCATAATGGGTTGATCGCGACCCGGCCCTGAAGTCTTAATAATATCCGTGATAATTATCCTAGCTTCATTTGAATTAATTATTATATTATTCAGTTTTATAAGGGACAGAGTTTGCACACGATGAGCAGTGCATAATGCGAGTAGAGTAACTAGTTTTTTGGTAATTTTTTCTATGGAAAGAGTTTTATTGGGGTACCAATCATTAATATTGTTTAATACGATTTGTGGGTCCCATGTGGTTGTGTATTTGGGAACTGAAGGTCTTAGTCTAAAGGCGCCTCTCAGAAGTCGTTTGATTCTGACGTCAGCACTGACTGCACCTCCTAAAAGGAGGGAGAGTGCTGATCGGTGGCTATTCAGGGTACCGAATGTTGAACCTTTATTGAACTGTTCAGTTAAAAACGAGATAACCTGAGATATCTCAGTTTCATAACAATTAAGATTGTTATCCCTAGAGAATGTCCACCAAAGTTTATAAGTTACGCTATATTGAGCTAACGTGTTTTTGGCTAATGAAGCGATCATTAAATCTAAAGCGGTCTCCGGGGTCCCTCTTCTAGAAAACGCGCGCCGGAGAGTTTCGCTGCAGCCAGGGTAGTCTGCTGCCGATGTGTCCTGTAACGAAATCGAGGAAGAGCGTCATCCTTCAAGAAGAGGATTTCCGATATCAACATGTTTTTTAGAAGAGGGAACCAGGGTTGTGATGGCCAAAATGGAAAAACTAAAATGCCTATCGCTTTCTCATTCATGATCTTTTGTAGACACTTCAAAATCAATGAATATGGCGGGAAAGCGTAAAAGAACCACTGATTCCAATTCAAAGTGAATGCGTCTACTGCAATTGCGTCAGGATCCGGTCTCCATGAAATGTAAGTATTACATTTGGCATTGGTACGGGACGCAAAAAGGTCTATTTCGGGTTTTCCTAAACTATGTATTATATTCAAGTAAACTTTATCAGATAATGACCATTCAATGTCAGGATTATTTATCTTCCGTGATTCTCTGTCTGCTTCCGTATTTTCTTTAGTATGTATATAGGAAGCAAATAACCAAATCTTTCGGATCTCGCACCATTGCCAAATTTTCTTAGCTAACTCATTTAAATGAGAAAACTGGATTCCACCCATCCTGTTGACGTAACTGATTGCTGTGGTATTGTCGACGCGTAACAATATAGTACATTCTGACCTATCCCGGGCTAAACATTTAAGGCTTAGAAATATAGCTAAGAGTTCTAAATAGTTTATATGAAAACTCTGCTCGCTTTTTGTCCAACCGCCATTAACGCGTTCATGGTTGCTATACGCACCCCAGCCTGTTCTAGAAGCGTCGGTAAATATTTCTTGGTCAAAATCAAACGTATTTATTGAGTTGCAAGATGATTTAATGTGTTGAGCCCACCAACTTAAGTCCGGTAATATATCAGCTGATGGTTTGAATTTAGCGTCAAAAGAGATATGTTTCTTCAAAAGCAAAAATTTATGCCTTTCCAACAGTTTTGTATACAACCATCCGTAGCGCACTGCCGGACAGGCGGCAGTCAATGTTCCAATAAGTCGCGCAAAGTCTCTGATAGAACAAGTACGCAATGTTTGATATTGTTTAATCAGTTGGGCTATGTTTTTACGTTTTTCATTAGGTAGGGACATTGTCATGTTTCTCGAATCGTAAACGAACCCTAAGAATTTACACGACTGCTTAGGTTCCATTGAGCTCTTTTCATAGTTAATTAAAAAACCTAAACATTGTAATAAATCAATAGTTTCTCTGGTATTTTTGAGGCATTCTAGGTAATTATTTCCAATACATAAGATGTCGTCTAAATAAATAACAGAGGTAAAGCCGTGTGATCTAAGATAGGTCATAACCTCCTTCATAAGTTTTGTAAAAGTTCTGGGGGCTACAGAAAGGCCGTATGGCATTGCTGAAAACTCATATAAGGAGACGGTTCCGTCTTCTTCTTGAAATTGAAATCGTAAGTATTTTCGGTCTTTGGTCGAGATCGGGAGAAGAAGATACGCTTCCTTTAAATCAATGGTGGTCATGAAACCATCTCTAGGTATTAATTTTGCGGCCGTTCTGTAGTCCTCCATTTTAAAGTGAATTTTTGATACGAATCTATTGAGTGGTTTGAGGTTTAGGATAAACCTCTTGCTGCCGTTAGTCTTGAGTGTCAGGAAAATTTTTGAAATAAATTGTCCAATACATGGCTGACATTTGTTTATGGCTCCTAATTCTAAAAGATTATCGATAGCATCTTTCATATCTAACTTCTCCGAAGGAGAAAATTTGTTTCGAGGAACCATGGTTTGAGATACCTCAGATTCGAATGGTATAGTAAAACCCTCTCTGATTCCCCCTAATACAACAGGATTCGCGGTAATTTTAAGCCAACAATCAAAAAAGTATTGTATTCTGCCTGCATGACATACCGCGTTTACTGACGCGGAGCACGCTGTTTGTTGTAGCTGTTCTTCGCTTGTGTCGTTGTGTTTGACGGCCTTTGGGTTGCTGACGGAGTCCTCTGAGCGCCTCCTCTCCCCCCCCTGTTCGACGACTGCTGGTAGCGGGAGGGGGTTGTCCAGTTTCCCTGGTAGCGATTTCGAGTCGTTGATGTTGATGCAGTGGAAAGAGCAGCAGCTTTTTGAGGTCCTGTTGCTTTCTTGATTTGAAGTCCCTGTTTTTCTATGACTTTAGAAGCCTTTATCTTCTCGGATAATTTACACCCGAAAAGAGAATCATCCCTTTCCACATCTTGAATAATGGCAGTGAATGATTTGTCTAGTGCCGGTGTTATTAAGTTTATTCTCGACCTTGTCTCCATGTAATGAAGGTCTGAAAGTATGCGGCAAGCATCCGACAGGATTTTTATAGCCTCTACTTTGGTTTGTTTGTCTTCAGCGCCAGTAACGAGTATGTTCATGGCTCGGTTAATGGCTGTGATACCCAAACCTAACTGCTGTTGCTGAGCTTCTATTTTCTTGTCTCGGCTCTTTGTCGATTCGATGAGAGCCGCTGATATTTCGGGATTCAGAACTGGAGCTTTCAAAAGCTTGCAGTTTTCAGGAATTTTTTGCTCTTTCAGCAGGGTTTCCTTAATGTCTTTAGGGATGCCTCGACGAAGAATCGGTAACCATCGTTTTGCCAACGTATCGTGTATTTTTTCACCGAAAGAAATAACGTCAGGCGCTGGGTCACCTAGCGCGGAAAGAAATTCTACATCGATTTCTTCTACCTGGTCCGCTTCTTGAGCAGGAGTTTCCGCAATCGCAGGCTCAGCCGATGCCTCCTCATTCACATTATCTTGTTGATGAGGTGATTCCTCGTCTAATATTTTCACATCTTGGTCTGTAACAAGGCGAGACCATTTGTAAAAATTTGAGGGTAGTTGTGAAAAAATATTTATAAAGTAACTTGCATGGTCATTGGACTGGTCGTCGTGTGAACTCACGGCCCACACCCGGACCTAAAATTATTTTTTATGCCTTCGTGGTGACTCACGGCCAGCACCCCGGCTTTAAACTTTCCATCGCATTGACTCACGGCCAACACCCAGGATAAATGTTACTTTTGTGACGATGCAAATAACTAGCATTTTAGCCACAAATCAAATCACTTAAAGACTTACCTTCGTCTGAGGAAGAATCCGAATAAATAATACGCCGTCGACGTGATGTAGGTCCTTGTTTTTCTCGCAATTTTTGTATTTTTGATTCGTAATAACGAATCCTTTCTTCCTGTTTACGTTTTGGCATTATTGTTCACTACAAATCTCAGATATAGGTAAGTACTTAAGTATTAAAAGTATTTTCTGGAGAAGACGTGCTACCGTTGCCTCGCACGAAAAAAGAATGAGGCACTAGTGCGGACAGCGGACGGCATAGACTATGGAAGGGTATCGATCATTCGATTAAAAATCGTTCGATTTACTATTTAAAAGTGCGAAGTTGCCTAGTAGGTTGAAAGTACTACATGGTGTACCTATTTATTTATATCTGAAAAATGAAGCTAAAGAAATATAATAAAAGTGATATAAACCAAACATAGACCAAAAATGTGAAAATTATTATAAAATGATGATGACCAAAACAATTCATTTTTTACCAAATGTTTACTTAAATCATCAACTTTATAGCTAAATATGTAAAAAGTCAACAATATGTTATTTTCAAATTTTAACCCTTTATTTACCGACGGACCGTTTAGGGTTATTATGATATTAATGCTAAACAAACAAAATATTTTGCCTCCAAATGACTTTATTGAGGCCGATGTAGTTCAAAAGATTTAATTTAAAAACAGGGTTGTACCTTATTATACCATTTTCAGATTTATTTTTATTTTGATTTTTTTACTAGACATTGTAAATGTACTCATAATTTGGTGTACACGACGATTAATTATTTTTAAGTAACTACTTAACGATTTCCATTATTCTATTTTATAATTTATAAAAGTTATAGTATATAATACTAACCTAAATAGAGTACTTACATCTAATATTTTTTTATAAAATTATCATTTAAAATAAGTTTTTCTAGAAAAACTTTGAAATATTGATGACCCAAATCATTTTAACTCTTTTTACGGACACCCCTGCCCGTTAGGCGAAGGGTTAAACGGTCATTTAGAGGACTATATTTAGTTCGCGCTTCGATTTATGAAAATTAACATTTTTTCGAGTAAATCAGAGTGTTTGATCCGAACTGATGACTTTAATTCGTATTTGAAACTCATAGTTTTTCTAAACGAAAGTCTATTATCTAAGGAATATAATGATATCTTAGATATTTATATCCTCTTTAGATATCCTCAAAGATCTAAGTAATTAGAGATCTGAGGAGATATCTACCGAGCCTGGGAATTATAGTCGTGATCATGTTTGTTTTCATATTAGATATTTTGCTTGTTAATACAATATTTGTGATAAAAAAAATATTTATTAATTATTTCTCAAAAACAATCTGAATAGTTAAAAAAATCAGTAATAAAAATATATTCAGATACTAAAGAAAATTACTCGTATGTATTCATTTCCTGTTTGAAAACTATAAAATCAACCTACAAGTTGTAATCTAAATTTAAACAGTAATTATATCTATAAAAACAAACAAAAACCCATAAAAATAATCCTTTATTAAATAAAAAAAACCAATAGCGGTATTGACGCGCGGGTTGTATTATAGAAATCGATTGAAAGCGGTCAAGGATGAAATAATTTGGGTTAATTTTTGTTTTACTACGCTTTGCCATTAGAGGCACGATTGCTGTTTTATTTTTCAAACACAAAATTTTTACAACCGACTTCATAAAATTAGGTTACCATGGCAACTGTTTTTAAAAAAAATAAAAAACAAACGAACTGTCACGATCACTACTGTAATCCCCAGACTCGGTAGATATCTCCTCAGATCTCTGAGGATATCTAAAGAGGGAAGTCACTAGTCAGAGGCACGTCCAAACATGATTTGACACATGCCTTCATTTTGCACAGTGGTTATTATTCCGTACGTGACAGGTTGCAAGCCCATCGCCGCTTATAAGAATACTAAGTTATATTCGAATATTTAGTTCTAGGGTAGGTATGCCTACGTAGATAGATATAACATATATTTTCAATTTTTTATTAGTCTTATTGTCTTTCATATAATAATAAAAATTATAAGGACTCTTAATGAATCCCCTACCTTAGCTTCTACTATCTCCTAGGAAGCCTACCCCGCACCCTCACGACAGATGGCCAACTCGTGCGCATCCCTTTGACACACCGCCACCCTACACCTGAGGGGTCATGGCGTATTTTTGTTTATTTTAACAAGGGCTGATGTCATTCTAAGTAACTTAAATATAGATTATATCCGTCCTTTACATTTTTCTGAACTTTTCATGAAAATGAGCTTAGGTTACACGATAAAAATAAAAAATACCTCAGTTATGTAATGGACAAATTTCCGTATAAACTTTGGGGTAACATATTTTTTAATAGGAACTCGTTATAGGCTTTGAAACTGTAAACAAAAGCCAAGTTCACCCATAATCCATATGCCGTTTCCTCATCGATTATCGTTTCAATATCCTGTTTGAAAAACCAAATTCAAATTTAGAATGATGCTCAAATTCGCGTCAAAGCCTACCCTACATCCTGCGCCGCGCACGTGTCCTCCGCGCATGCGCCTACAAACAATGCGCTTTTTGCGATTCTTCATTCAAATGGTAGCACTACCGACTAATGAATCCTACTTCTTTCTCTTTCTATTACATTTGACTGCTAACAGGAGTGAGAAGGAGGTGAAACATGACAGTTGGCGTCGTATGGCGTCTGCCGCGGCCATATGTTGCTTTGAGGTTTCGAAAATTACCCACCGGTTTGTTCCAAAATGGCGATTTTACATTCAAAAGCTTGTCTATTCATTACGGAGGCTCAGAGTGACACGCGATCCGTAATCGGTATGACAGACGGACATACAAAATTATCCTTGCAATTTTCTTTCCGGTTTAGATCTTGAGGTGATTCTGGGAAGACACTATTGTCAAAATATATAAATTACCTCATTATTATACGGGTTATACCCATATCATACCTATTAGATAAGAAATGAGCAGATTAGAGGAAATTTGAAAGTAGCGTCAGTGACAGAAAAGTTGAAGAGTAATTGGCGTGGTATGGGCATGTTATGCGGCCGGAAGAAAGTCATGTTACAAGAAGAGTGATGGATTTGAATGTGGATAGATTTGTGGGTAGAGGTAGACCTAAGAAAAGATGGATGGACTCTACTGTGTAAAAGACGATACTCGTATGTGTAAGAAGGGAGTGACTACTGAGATGAGGAGGAAGAGAACCTGTCATGTAAGACATTTTTGATTGTAGACGTTTTATTAGTAAGTCATTTTACTTTAATGCCTTTCATCCAACAAGGACGTTAATGCTACATTGTCCTTTTTATACGGGCCGGAGGAAGGATATAGGCTATATAACATCACGCTATGATTAACAGGAGCGGAGCATCAATAAAAAATGTTGCAAAAACGGAGAAAAATATATCACTTAAAGCGTCTGCGCGAGAGTCAGCAAGTTACATTACATGATCAAAATGTGAACTTAAATGAATTATGTAACTAAGAAAGCAAGTATCGAAAAATTACATCTCTTACATCAATAATTGAAAAACTACCCTGAAACACCTCCTTTGCATTGTGGTGCGCTCGGAAGGCAGTGCCTTCCCCGCCTCCGCCCGCATGCTTTATGACTTACTTGTGTGGCCGCAAACAATATCAATCCAATATCTTTCATATTTTAGTACCACACATCGAGAAAATCATAAAAAGTTATATACTTTTACCCGACAGCGAAGCGAAGGAATGTAATGTGTTTCGGGTGTATGTATGTATGTATGTGTATGTATGCGAATTTGGCTGTCGCTGTAGCCCAAAAGACTGGACAAATTTTGACAAATTATGTATAGTTGCATTCGTCTGAATCACAAGAGGCTATAGAAAATATCAAAAAATCTAATATGACGGCTCTAAAAATCTATTTTCAGGTTTGTTAAGTTAGGTTTTTAAATACTAGTTTTATACAATCTTTTGCACAAAACATGCTATAACATTTAATTTGGCAAAAAAAAAGATTTTCAATCTCTTAACTTTTTAGATCTTTAAAATTTACCGATCGTTTGTAACGGCCCTTATCCTCAACTGTTTCATAATAATATGTACATATTTTATAATGTAGTGTAAATAAATACTTGTTAAAAATGGATAAATAAGTTTCAAGTGAGCTTTATTTAAAGAACATGAAAGTGGAAAATAAACACATAAATTTAACCCTACTTTACCGAAAAACAAAAAGTCCAAAAGGGTACTTTGGACCTATAACTAGCATAGCTCTACCATGTAGTAATAAAAAGGACTTCTAAACATAGATAGTTATCTATTTAGATTCAAGAATTTAAGGATTCATACATAAGAGCAAATTGCTTGAATGCAAAAAAATGCAAATTGTAGGTGAACAATTTGCTCCACAAACGTATCTAAACGACTCATCTTTGCGCAGCTCAGTAGTATTTCACGGCAGCCATTTAGATACGAAGATAGTCACTAATTTTATTGAGTAGGAAACTAATAAATTCACTATTTTTTCTTAAAAAGTCTCTGACGTTAATTTGTTTTAATAACCCATAAAAATTTGGCAAAAAATACCTTTTGGTTCCGCTTTTTTAATGTCGCTAAAAAGGTTTATGAGTTTGGCTCGGGGCTAAAGAGGTTTTTGTTTTAGCAGAAGATTTGATAGCCGTACCTATATTTATTTTCTTTACTATCTCTTTTTAGATTTATTTACTCGTAGTACCTGATAAAAAAATCTGTATTAAAAACTATCTGTAAGTATGTACTATTTTTATGAGACATCAATGAAATTTTAATAAAAAAAAGATGAAAAATGATTTTTTCAACTTTTTTAGCTATAGAATAAATTAAAACAAATAAGTTCTTAAATAATATAAACGCTCAGTAATATTGAAAATTGGGTTTTTCTTACATATCTTTATATTTAATTGGTCTCTGTTTGAAATACTGAACACAAACTGAATAAATTTACTAGTAATGATCATGTCCAACTGAGACTTTACTGATGATCGTCGTCGGCTTCCTAAAAGTGTCGCCAAACCTCGTTCAATAACTTAACACATAACGTGTTAATTCCGTCTTGATAACACACCTTTACACTCAAAAAGTAACTAAAAAAAACCGAATACGTTGTAAATTTAGCCTTATAATAAGAATTATAGAGTCTTCTTCACATTGTTCTTGGAACTTTCCAAACACTTCCACAACCCTAATCAGCTCATGATACTGACACGCAATAATAAACCTTATTCTTATGGAGTTATGGTGGAGAGTGTCTTTGAAAGTTCTTAAAAGTAAGGGATGTGAAATTATATCAATTGTCACACAAAATAGACCCGTGACCGTTTTGTGTGGACTTATCGGCGCGTGAGTTCAATAAATTCAGTTTTATGGGACTAGTTGAAAGTGAGTGGTCAGCCTTTTAAATAACTATTAACGTAACAAACGTTTTACAGATAACTCTTAAAGTGTTAAAAAACAGACACGTGGCAGGTTTTTCATTAAATTTACTGATGTATTTATAAAAAAATAGTGATGTAAAAAGTTTTTTTTTTATGTCAAATTTTTTCAAAAATTTCAAACTATCAGCAGTAGTTTTGTTGCTAAATATTTAAGTTATTTTAAAGTTTTTTTTTGTTTTTTTTATATCACAGCTTAGCTAATTGTAATTGATGTTCGTTCATCCACAATAAAAGGCCACCGCAAAGAATTCACAATACCCGATGATCGATTCATCGTTCTATTGAGCTTTTGACTAAATACGCTTTTAATTGTAGGTTTAAAACGTGCCCATTTATCTTGTGGTTGCTTAATATGAAAATACACGCGATTTTTTCGAAATATTTTGGAAGTTTTATGCCAGGGCGGGCGAGTTACACCCCTAAGCTTTATGGATTTATATCAACTTCTGATTTTATCCTAATGGTAGGCATTTTTCTTTTAATTATAGGTATTAAATCGTAGATAATTAAATTGCAGAATAGTTTTGGTGGAATTTGGCATCAATTAGTAAGTTGCAAAAGAATAATTTAACCGTTTACCTAAATACTGTATAGAAACACCCAGCATTTTTTTTACACTATAAAATATCAAATAAATACATGTATTTTTTTAGTACCTATCTTACAGTTATTATACTTGGTGATACTTCTCAACATTACTAAGACCAGTAAAGACCGTAACACCCTGAAAAAAAAATGCCATGCCTTTAAAATTTAGTCATAAATTGACCCACTACGCCCAGAGCGTAAAAATATGATATAGGGTGTGATTTTTTGCCACTGACCGCCATTTTTAAATTTATGATTTTATTTAGAAGCGCGCGGGTGGCAAAAACTTAATCGATGGGTCAAGAGGACCCCGTGGCCACGCTAAGGGTTGATTTTATTTAATGGTGACTTTGGAATGTCTTTGGTGATAATGTATTTTTTTTCATGAAAAAAATGTAATAAGTACAGAAACTTTAATAATGTATTAGCGTAATTTTTCGTAATCTATCTAATTTTTGTATATTATATACTAAATTAATAGCGTGAAAGTTTTGATGTATGGAAGTATGTTTGTTACTCTTTCACGCTGAAACGATTGAACGGATCCAAATGAAATATGGCACAGAGATACATTATAGTCTGGAATAGCACCTAAGCTACTTTTATCCCGGAAAAACGTACGGTTCCCGTGGGATAGATTTGTTTTAGTTTTACAAGGCGATGAGCCAACCTGTTACGTACGGGATACTAACTACTGTGCAAAATGTGGGCATGTGCCAAATTATGTTTGAATGTGTCACTGACTACCCTCTTTAGATATCCTGAAAAGATCCAAGTAACTAGAGATCTGAGGAGATATCTAACGAGCCTGGGTATTACAGATAGACTGATCTTGCTAAAGTGTGTGACCAGTGGTGGAATAGATGGTCAATATTTAGCGTTCATTTCGCCAAAAGTTTCACCAAAAACAGGATGTCCTAATGAACAGACGAGTCACTAATAGCGAGTAATATCACAACTAATACCTGATATTAAATTCTATTAGTGTATTGGGAGCATTTCGCAAGAAGGTTGTCATCAAACCCCAATTATAACCTGTTACTAGGGCTAGCACTCCCGCTAAAATCTTTTCAAAATTGTTTCATCATTTTACTTTTATGTTGTCTTTTATTTGTGCTTTGTGGTTTTATCGTATTTATCAACTAGAGAGATTATGTACTAATGTCATTTTCGCATTTTTTTTAAGACTGGTCATGAATTTATAGGACTATCTTAGCGCAGGAAAGGAATGAATGGTAAGACTAAGGGGAGGCCTTTGTCTAGCAATGGGACAATGTTGGCTTATATTTTGTTTTAATTTTTGAGTGATAAGTTTTGAGTTTAAATAATATTAAAAAACATAAATGTTTGTTCCGTAGCTGAGTATTAAAATATTCATAATACTATTCATATTTTTTTATTCCAAAATTTTTCTCTGTAATTTTATTTCTTTGTTAAGAAAGTATTAAGTATAAAAATACTGCATTATTTATAACAAATATCCCTGACAATTCAATTTTTTTATATTTTAAAAGTAAATAAATCCTTGACGTTTCGACAGGTTTACACACTGTCGTGGTCACAAAAATAGGGAAATAAAACGCGATAAATACTCGTTTGATACTAATAATAATGTGTTCAGATCGCGTAAGTTTAAAAATATAAAATGCCTAGTTATATACTTACACTAAAACAATCCATATAAAAAGTTTCATAAATTGACAGCCCTGTTTCTAAGGTCCTTCTAATTGAATTAGGGATTTGCGACATTAGGACCAAGCCGCAAAGTCGAAAATTACAGCTTTCTGGTCGCTAAGTACGTGGCGAGGTCTCATTTTGCTAAAAATGTCGCTTTCTGTTTCACTTTAGATAAGTTTAGAGATAGCTGATGACGTGATATTATTATGATGGCAGAGTTTTAGGGTTCCGCATTTTAAAGAAAATATGACATATTGATTTTATACCATAGCATCTTTACATTTGTGATTCCTGGTTTTTTAAATGGTAGGTACCTACCTATTAATCATTGACATTAGTAATACGTCAGTGTAGATTTTTCGCTAAAATCATAGCCCTTTTTAACTTTGCCAGAATTGGATAATTAAAGTTGAAGTTTTACTCCAAACCGAGTAAATATTAACGTGTGGAGCGCAAAACTCACAGCTCGAAGGCTCGCATCCAGTAGTAAACCGCATCAAATGTAGGCTCGACATGATAGCTCGATCGAGCAAAACCGTATGTGAGTACGGAGCTTTACTTCGCTCGGGAACTGTCATTATTGATTTACTTTGACAAGGTTCCATCCCATTCTGTTCGTGCGCAAGTTATAAAACGTATTATTCACCTACTGGACACAAAGTACAATTTTATGACACAAGTTATGTACTTGTAAGTTATTTCGGGAACGTTTTGTTCAGTGGTGTGCACAAAATGTGCAGCTCTGGACATCCGGTGTGAGATGCGCACACGCATCCTTCCGGGCGCAACTCGTCTTGATACTCGGGCTCCTACATTTTGATGTTTAGTATTGCACTATCTAATGGTAGCGGTTTGTCTTTCGGTTTTAAGGTGGTTTTTGATGATAGATATTTTATATGATCTATGTAATTTTTGTAATCTAGACGACCCCAACGACACATTATTTGTCAAAATCTGTCTATCCGTTGGGTACCAGCAACAGTTAAAAGAAATTACATGCATGCTTACATACACCCTAAAAATACAGAAAAGTTGAGGAGTAGTAGGTTAGCGTGGTATGGGCATGTTATGAGAAGAGATGAATGTCATGTGACCAGGAGAGTATTAGGTATGAATGTGGATGGATACAGGGGTAGAGGTAGGCCAAAGAAAAGATGGATGGCCTGTGTGAAAGATGACATGGGTAAGAAAGGAGTGAGTACTGAGATGACGAGTGATAGAGGGAAATGGAAGAAGATCACATGTTGTGCCGACCACACATAACGTGGGAAGAGGGCAGGAAGATAATGATGATGATGCTTACATACACCCTAAATAAAAAATTTGACACGTGAGAAGAAGAAGAAGAAGAAACCATTTTAAAATAGTACCCCAAACTAAGCAAAGCTTGTACTATGGGAACCAGATAGCTGATAGATTAATTATGTACATTTTTGTAAACACATACCTACATAGAATACATAATAACACCCAGACACAGAACAAAACATCTGCGTTAGTCACACAATGTTAGTCCTGGGTGGGGATCGAACCTACAGTGCAGAAGGCAGAGCTACTACCAACTGAGCTATGAGGCCAGTCAAAAAAAGTATCAAAACTAGCCAGTGCAGGTAGGTACTACTCAATGTCAAAAAGGCTATACCCGGAAGCATGATATCTTACAAATTCTGCAGTTTCCGGCGCGAAACCCCGCGTTAGGAAATTATGGGAAGTCATTACAGCCCTTTTGAAACCTTCCTATAAGGCCTCTGGCAACTCAAGTATCATGGAAAATAACAATAGATCTACATTCGCAACGCCATGTCGGGACGGCACAGGATTGTTACCTTGCCTTCAAGCCACTGACTCGAACGAACTTTGACGCGGTTTTAACTAAACCATACATGCATAAATATAACTAAATATTTGTTTTTTCAACAAGCAAAGGTTGAAATCTAATAATAAATACTCGTATTTATACGATATTATAATGTATAACATTATAATGTAAAATATATATTTTTAATTGAATTTGATTCAACATAAAGTAAGAGTATCTTTCCGAAAATAACCGTTTACTATAATTTTTTTTTAAATTTATTATGTCTGGTTCACACAAACTTGGTATTTTGACTTTTATCCAACCCCATGAAGACTTAAGTTTTAGAAGATGGTTATTAAATGTATTTCGAACCCCATAGTAACACGTGAAGAAAAAAAAACCATCTATCTTTATAAACCTTCTGTATTTTCAAATTGATATTAACAAAGAAAATGTACTAATATTAAACCAACAACAAATAAATTATACATAGAAAACTAACCGTAGGTCTTATACAGGGTGTTACAAAAATACCCGTAAAGCTGAAAGAAGGTTAAATGGACCCTTATAGCGAGTCCATTCACAATATTTAAGAACCGTAGTAACGCTGTATAACATACACTACTTACTACAGTACTTGAGTATAATGACATCCTTGAATTGAGGTAGCAAACGTTTATGAATGATAAATAGAAAAACTATTAAAGTAGATAATTATTAGGTAAAATAGGTACTAGGCCTTTCTGTTAACTAATCTATGTTAATCTGATTCCCTGACATGACAGCTTACATACCTACGGTTGACAAAATTTTTGGCTTTGATAATTAAATACATTTTTACGGGGTTTTTTGTAACACGTTGTATACAAGATTTAGAGCATTTGCAAACCACGGGGACTGCAAAGGTTTCAAAAAAGATCCAGCTTCTGTGACGATCTACCAACTGTCACTTTTCTCGTGTATTCCATATTTTCCAAAGACATTTTATCTACTGACATATTTTTACACTAAAAACCGCGTCGCAAGATGGCGTTTCTTTCGCGTTTTATAGCAGATGTTGTTTTTTTCTGATATTCCAAACTTTTTTCTAGATAAAATCTCAGCTGATTGTTTAGTAAGTGTAATAATTGTGCAGTAAGTTGGATAATTAGTTATGAACAGGTATTTAACGTGTGAGTTTGGTGACAGATGTAGGTCAGAGTTACATCTGGGGAACAGACATTTAGCTATTTCTCACGCTCTGATTTTGAGAGTTTTAGGAGCAAAAGATTACAACGCGCTCCAGTACTTACTGAGTTCGTTTAAATTCTTTTCTTGCTTGAAGTTAGTATTATAACTTTTTTAGATTAAAATAGCAGCGATAGCCTCTATAGAGTAAATTTGTAAATATTATACCATATTAATATTTTTTTCAAAGTTTTTGACTTAAAAATCTGTACCAAATAATTAAATATTAAAGATTTTTATGCCTTAACTTTTGCACAGCTTACTCTATAGATAAACTGAACTATGTGCGTTGGAACAACTTTTTTTTTGTATGAGAATATAGATTTTATTTTATAGCACACACAGATGACAAGGATGAAAGTAACAAAACAATAACACGAGATATGTAAGGGTTTTAATCCTTAGAATATTATAAATGCCAAAGTAACTCTGTGAGTGTGTTACGCAATCACGCCTGAAACTACTGAAACGATTTTGATGAAATTTGGTACAAAGATAGACTAGAGCTTAAGAAAGGACATAGGCTACCTGTTATCCCGAAAAAATGTACGGTTTCCGTGGGATAGATATGTTTTTGTTTTTCAAAGTAACATGCAGGCAAAACCGCTGACGGGAGCAAGTACTAATATCAAAAATTTTCGTTTATCAAAAAACCGCAGTTAATAGATAACAAACCAAAACAAAAGCTCAGTGCACACGAGTAAGAAAAAAGTCCTTAGAGGCAATGGGGTGTGAGATCGCGGTCCGTGTGGCCGAAGCCGTATAGCACCGACGCACCGGTCACCCACTGGCCTACTGCCGTTTAGCACCTCTTTTATTTGTAAATCAATTGACGTGTTAATTGTCAAGCTGTTATAAACAATACACTGGTGGTGTAGTGGTAGCACCCCTGCCTCACGATTCGGTCGTAGGTTCAAACCTGGTCGTTTTTCCATTCGAAAAGTTTATGTGCGCAATGCCAGTGCTCTTAAACGGTGAAGTAAAACATCGTGAGGAAACCGGCATACCCTAGAACTAAAAATTTGTCTGTTAGTAGATATTATTATAAGCGGCGATTGGCTTGCAACCTGTCACGTACGGAAGACTAACCACTGTGCACATATGAGCATGTTCCAAATGTCATGTTTGGACGTACCTCTGACTACCATCTTTAGATGTCCTCAAAAAGATCTAAGTAACTAGAGATCTGAGGAGATATCTACCGAGTCTGAGGATTACAGTCGTGTGAGTGTTTTTTTTATTATTATTTTCTATGTAAATGCATAATATGTACTAAAGATACTACCTAAAATTAGGGTGTATTTTCTGTAAAGCGACCAGAGCCTTACCTTATTAGAAAAAGTTCTCAAAGAAAGAGTTTCAAGAGGCTGTGGGAATACTTTTTTCTGTATTTTTTTTTTGTAAAGTAAAAAGTTCAGCTACGATTACCATAAATAAAAGTTAAGGAAGAGTTCCGCTCTCACGTCCGGTCGTTAAAGACTGTGGTACACCTAGAGCGGTGAGTGCGTCCGACTCGAAACATTTGAATTATGTTACTGTTTCTAGCCACATCTAATCTTAATTTTTATTGTTTAAAATCAAATAAATATCTAACGTAGTGAAATATAAAAGCAGACGGATAAAAAAGATGTGGGAACTTTATTTTATTTGAAGCAAACAGAATAAAATAAAAAATAAAATAAAAAATAAAATGATAAACATGATCACGACTGTAATCCCCAGGCTCGGTAGATATCTCCTCAGATCTTTAGTTACTTAGGTCTTTGAGGATATCTAAAGAGGGTAGTCAGAGGCAAGTCCAAACATGACATTTGGTACATGCCCACATTTTGCACAATAGTTAGTATTCCGTACGTGACAGGTTGCAAGCCCATCGCCGCTTATAAGAATACTTACCTATGACACATACCTTCGAATGTTTGGTTCTAGGGTATGCCGGTTTCCTCACGATGTTTTCCTTCACCGTTTAAGAGCACTGGCATTGCGCACATAAATTTTTCGAATGGAAAAACTCATTGGTGCACGACCAGGTTTGAACCCACGACCTTCGGATCGTGAGGCAGGGGTGCTACCACTACACCACCAGCGCTCTTTTAAGCAAACAGAACTATTAATAATACGAAAAAGTTTAAGTAACACAATTAGGTACCACTATGTAATGTGTCAAATAGGCTAGTAAATAATAAAATAACCATTTCTTGAATTTAGTTCGTAAAGAAATTTTGTAATTACAATAACAAAAACATTATCGTTTACTAATTAAATTTATATAATTGTAATATACCTATAAAACACACAACACAGGTGTTATTAGGTAACCCATAAAGTCACCAGTAGTATTTTAAGCTCAGTGTGTCTCTCTCTTTATCATTTCTTCTTCAACAATGGGAATATAATGACATCCTCAACTTAGCGTGAGATATCTTGGATACAAATTGTTATCCTTTAAAAATATTTTATATGAGTATATTAGACTAGCCTACGCACGCGGCTTCGCTCGCGAGTTACCTTCGTAAAATATAACCTATGTTTATCTTGAAAGTTTATTCTAAGCATTGGTATAATATTTTTTTAAATCAGTTCAGTAGTTTCGGAGCTTATTCAATTCAGACAAACAAAAATTTCCTCTTTAGAATAATTAGTGTCGATATAGATTATGTAAAACTTCATAAATGCGATTAATGTTGATTAAACTTTCGTCATGCGTTGTTTTTTACAAAAAAAATTAACTAAAATACTACCTTCATAATTTAAAAATATCTGGGTGTTACTTTTTAGTATTTACCAATAAAAAATTATAAGTAGTCTATCTGTTCCCATCTGATTCCTTTATAACAAGCTTTGCTTTGGGGCTAGATCGCGTTATTTAGAATGTCTAACAATATTTATTTATTAAGTAAACTAATTGAAAGGGAGTTAAAAAAATGTACAGTTTTTTAACAACAGAAACGGACTTTTGATCTACAATTATTGAGAAACATCAAACCATACAAACGCGAGTTATTAATTTATCTAGCACCATTTTGAATGCCCAAGTATCAAATTAAAAAAAACCTAATCATTATAAAAGTTCATAACTGTCAAAATGGACCACAAACTCTCTAGTGTCAAATTAAAGGCGCCAAAACCGCCACTACCCCTTCGTCACACTCAATAAAGTAGCGAAAAAAGTAAATTGACCACCCGTTCGTATCTAAAAGTGATTAAACTTAATTATGTTATAACTTTAGTTCGTCACAGACTGTTAAAAGTATTTCTGTCCTCTTTTTGGCTTAAGCGAAGTTTTTTAGTTCAGTAGTCAAAGTGAGTAAAATCCAAGTTAGGTAAAGCAAAAAGGTTCCACAAAAAATACAGAAATTATTTTTTTTGAAAACAATAAATTTTATTCAATTTTTTTATTATAATTTAAATTCGTATGGAATACTAACTACTGTGCAATATTAGCATGTGCTAAATGTGATTAGACGTGCCTCTGACTACCCTCTTTAGATAACCTCAAAAGTCTAAGTAACTAGAGATCTGAGGAGATATTTACCGAGGCTGGGGTTAACAGGCGTGACAGTGATTTTTTTTAAATGTTTATAATTTACCATTTTTCTATTGTTACAAAATAATATTAATTTTATTGTATCAAATATAAAAGTAAATTTAAATACGAATAAATGTTTCTTTTCAGATACTTTACTGATGTTCTAAGACTTTTAACTGATTAAAAACTCCATGTTTTTCTACCACGAGGTACTCTAAAAAGTTTTTATCAAAAAGTTTTTGATAGGAAGGAAGCTCTTTTTACCACGCCGTCGATGACTTGCGTTACCATGAGTGGTGAAATTCTCCCATGGTGTATAAAAAACGACATTCGGTCGGCATGACTGGTGGAAAGTGCAAAAAGTGTGATTTTAACAAGCTCTGTCTGATGATTCAATTTAGAAGTGACGTTTGATTTTTGAAATGTACTCATTGCGTTCTTAACTTCATAAAAATACGTATTTACTTTGATATTTTCAATTAGTATTGGACATTTTTATAAGAGTACTATACAAATTGTAGGCATGTGCTAAATGTTATGTTCAGACGTGCCTCTGAATACCTTCTTTAGATCATCATCATCATCATCATCATCAGCCTATAGCAGTCCACTGCTGGACATAGGCCTCCCCTAATGAGCGCCATTGCGCCCTGTCTTCAGCTCGACGCATCCAGCCTCCACCAGCAGCCTTTCGCAGATCGTCACTCCACCTAGCCGGAGGGCGTCCTTTTCTTTAGTTCTTTAGATACCTATCCTCAAAGATCTAAGTCACTAAGGTCTGGGGAGTCTCTGGAGTCGTGATCATGTTTTTTTTTGGAAAAGCTATTTTTTGTTTTCTTTTAAATAACACCAACAACAAATTAATTATAAAAAAAAACAGTGGTGGTTTATTACTAATTAATTTTCTCTGCAAATAAAAGTGATCGGAAATTTTAATTTGGTACATAATGTATTTTATAAAAAAAAAATAAAGCTGTTCCTAAATTAATTTGATTTCATTTTTGGACTAAAATAATTTAAAAAAAATCTATTTTTTTAAAATAAACTTGTAGGTATTATTATACCTAAGTAATTAACTAGAAAAACAGCTAAAACGAATAAGCACCCTCTATCAAAACATGACATTTCATCCCTTCGAAGGTGGGTGGCAAAAAAACAGTAGCAACCAAACATTCAAAGAGTCCTTGTTGACGTCAAGTGTTTTGTTAACAAATTCATGATAGCCATTGTGTACTTTAACAAGTTTTTACTGTTAACAGTTGGCTTAGATCGAAAAAATACGTAAGTACGTTTATAACTTTCAAATTTTTACTTGACTAAGTATTTTAAAGGCTTACTTGATTATCTCTCTCTCTCTCTCTTCCCGACTATTCATGGTGGTGGGGTCAGCCTTCCTAACACTCTTCCTCCATTTTGCCCTATCCATGACGTCATCATGGGAAACTTTGGATGCCTTTATATCTCGTTCCAACACAGCTGTCCAGGTGGTTTTTGGTCTCCCTCTAGGTCTTTTACCGGAGATGGACAGTCCCAGTACCTGGTTGCCAACGTAATAGTAATCATCATCATCATCATCATCATCAGCCTATAGCAGTCCACTGCTGGACATAGGCCTCCCCTAATGAGCGCCATTGCGCCCTGTCTTCAGCTCGACGCATCCAGCCTCCACCAGCAGCCTTTCGCAGATCGTCTTTAATAGTAATAAAATATATAAAATAACAAATAGTTTTTTTATACAATTAACGGTATCAAAGCACTGCTGGCGTAGTGGCAGCACCCCCGCCTCTCGATCCGAAGGTCGTGGGTTCAAACCTAGTCTAGTCGTTCACCAATGAGTTTTTCCATTTGAAAAATTTATGTGCGCAATGCCAGCTCTCTTAAACTGCGAAGGAAAACATTGTGAGGAATCCAGGCATGCCCTAGAACTAAAAATTCGAAGGTGTGTGTCTCATTATGTCAATGGGCTTGCAAGCTGTCACGTATGGAATACTAGCCACTGTGCAAAATGTGGCCATGTGCCAAATATTATGTTTCGACGTGCCTCTAAATACCCTTTTTAGATATCCTCTAAGATAAGTAACTAGAGATCTGAGGAGATATCTACTAAGCCTAGGGATTATACCTAGGCGTGATCATGTTTTTTTTTTAAATTAAAAACAAAATAAAAATACCACAAAAGGATAGGATCGTTAACCTTTTATCAAAATGTTAAATTTTTTATCAATAACCGTTTAATTCGTTCTTTTTCACACAAAATCGGAATCCTTTCGACAATAGGACTAATTTGCTCACAAACAGGATATCAGAATGTTACTATTGTTATAAACAATGGACAAGTTTACCGCTACACAATACAATTGGCACGAAAAATTGTATCAATTCGAAATAATACTTATATTTGCCAAAGGAAATCCAACTTTACGACATAGCAATAAGAATTTAGCGTTTTGTGGAGTTGAAAAATTTCCTACTGCGTGAAGAAGTAACAAAAAAATACAATTGTTTCATAAATATTGTTAATGATTCGTTTTAGTTTGAAATAATTGATTTATGATTATTTTTTATGATGAAAAAGAGTTCCGGTTTAGAAATTTCAACGTAATTTTTGTTTAATTTTATTTGTTACATTTATCGTAATTGATTAGCTACTTTTTGTATAAGTTACCTACCGAGTATCAATAAGTAATGTATTTAAATAATTATAAATATATAGGTATTAATTTTGTATTTTTTAGAGGTTAGAATCCGAATATTTATGTAAATAAAAACATTTTATAACTCTATTTCTCCATCTTTATTAATTTTCTCCCATCAAAACAAAACGATGTGACTCTATCAAAACTGACAGACCTTATTGGTCTGTCAGTTTTTCAAAGATTTTCTTATAAATTGCCAAAAAACACACGATTATAGTCTCTAGCACCATAGTATTTGTATAAAAAAGATATCAGATTGCAATAAATGAGTAAACAATCTAAACGCAAGGGTTTGATGTCCCGCTGTTTCGGCGTGGCTCGCTGTGTCTCGGCGTTTTTGATACTGAACCATGAAACAGATTTGACGCTTTAAACGGCCGGTTTGCATAAATTTCTATGATATACGAAATAGCTGTTTCGTGGGAAGCTTATTGTGGGGTCCATTTTGACTGTTCCTTGAGCCGAATTAATTATTTTTTACCCGTAAGAAGGCTTACACCCCAAACATGTATGTCTGCGAGTTACTTTGACTGTCGTTAGAGCCTAAACGGCGGGACAGATTTCAACAAATGAGGTGTCTTGGACTCGTCTTGATTACAAGAGTGATATAAGTTATACAAAGTGTCAAAAAAATATTATGACAGCTGTAAGAAGCTATTTTGGAACCGCTATGTACAAAAAAAATTTCGTTGTTTCCAAAAAAAAAAATATTTTTACTTAAATACACTTGACATTGGCAAAATTGATCTCAAAAGAATCAAATGCGATATATAAGAAGAAGAAGTTATTTTAAATTACTTTCAGTCGGATATTTTTAAACTTTTGCAATGAATACTAGCTTATTATTATTATTACTATTAGTATGATCTTATTAGCTTTTTATTTTGCTAGTCTTTCGATTTATATTTAGGTATAATATACTATTCAATAAAAACTGAATGTTTTTACTGATAAGAAAAAAAATTAACTGCGCGCGGCTCCGCTCGCGTGATAACTACCCAGATAAAAAGTAGCCTATATGTTATTCCAGATCATACACTACGCGTATTCCAAGTTTCATCCAGATCCGCTCCGCCGTTTCGGGGAGATCGAGTAACAAACATATCTATCCATTTATCCAAACTTTCGCAGGTAATTATATTATTACGTAGCTTACTACGTATTAGTAGGAAGTATATTATCTTTTGACAAACTGAAGGTTATCTAAGCAATTTTCATCTTAAAAACCCATTTTATATGTTCCAAACCGGAAGTCAAAAACAACCGGATACCCGTCCACAAACAAACGAGCTCCCAATCAAAATAAACACGAAATTAAACTGAACCCAACAATAGAAGTTAATCAAACCACCCAAAGCATATGTTTAAATCCGTAGAGAGAAAAAAACGTGTTTTCCCGTAAAGGGTTAACAATTACATAAATTAATAAGTACATCCTCTTTATATAAGAAAGTTTTATATTGTTATTGTATGCGTAAAATCACTTCCTTTACCATTTAAGTTTCTTTGGGGATCCGTGGTCAAATAAGAAATCCATCATTCATTCAAATATAACATTCATTCAAATAAAAAATTCGTGTCATGAGCTATTCTCGAAGTGGAGTATTTTACCATCTTCTATTTATCAATATTTATCTATCTTCTATAATAAAATCATTGAGAAATTGTGTCTGTATTTTTGATAATTATCAAATTAAAATTAGTGCTACCTAAAGAAGACAGTACTTTTAAAAAAATGCTGGACAATCCACACAGCATCATCTAGCCCCAAAGTAAGCTACTCAAAGCTTGTGTTATGGGTACTAGATAACTGATAATATATTTAATACATATATATAGATAGATATTTTTTATTATACGAGTACATAGAAAACACCTACACCAACGGAACAAATTTCTGCAGATCGTACACAAATTTGTTCCGCGGCGGGAATCGAACCCGCAGCCTCTTGCGTCGCAGGCGGACTCTCACCCGCTGCGCCACAGAGGTCGTCTAGTCACTTAGCCTTAAACAATTTTTTTTTTAAAAGAGACCACAGATCTTCACTTGCTACGATCCTGGCACCTTTTTTGGTTCATTCACTCTTATTATTCTACATACATATCGGTTTAGGGTACTCTTGACCTGGGGCCTTACCACGAAGTCTTCCAGAACGATTCCGTAACGATTCCATTATAAACGTCACTACTTAAATACAATTTGCATAGGTCATGGTACGAAATTACAATGTAATATCAATTCGGTAATGTATAATGAATTCGTGGTGAGGCTCCTGGCCTTTTTCTAAAACGTCCCCAATCTAAGAAAGAATCCAGTATTTAAATCAAAATCAAATCAAATCAAAATTTTTATTCAATTAAATCCCAGGGATCACTTTGAATCGTCTTACATACTAGGTGAGTCTAGGTGCCAATTCCAGTCCTATCCCCAGTCCGAGAAGAACTGACAAGAAACTCGCTGGGCCCTAGCGCTTTTTTGTATGATCCTTGTTAATTTTGTTAGGGACATCTAGCAGAGTTAGAGCTGATTCGTCCCAAGCTTTTTTGTCATCTAAGTAGGTACTCTGATATGTTATAATAAGCTTTTCTAGGCAGTTTCTGTTTAATTACATTTTAGAATTTTCCAATTGATAAATGAAGAATGTCGCTTGGGATCTTGTTATAGAAGTACACATTGCACAAATGCTAACTCACACTTGGCCGATTTTATTTTCTTACCACATGACGACGTTTTTTCTTCAACTTGTCTGGTCCATATGTCGCTCAGCACGTGTTGGGTTGTTATATTTTAAATAATAATATTTTTTGTAGCCATAATATTATTTTGTACAAAAATAAGTATTTCTTTAAGGATTTTTTTAATTGAACGACAAACTAGCTTTTGTGGTTGGAATTTATTTTTGAAATATGTAAGTACCTACACTATGAAATATAATTGGAATCTCGGAAACGGCTCCAGCGATTTTCATGAAATTTAGTATGCAGAGGGTTTCGGGGGCGATAAATCGATCTAGCTAGGTTTCATTTTTAGAAAACGTCTTTTACCAATAAAAAAAAACCGAGCAAAGCTCGGTCACCCAAGTACTCTATCTATCTATCTATTTCTATATAAGAGCTTAACCTGACTGACTGACTGATTGATCATCGCCGAGCCGAAACCGCTGAAGATAGAAAGTTGAAATTTGGAAGGTGGCTTCCTTTTATAACAAAACCACCCACTAAGGCGGGATTTTTGGAAATTCCACCTCTAAGAGGGTGAAAAAGGGTGAAAACGTTAGTATGAAACTTTTTAACGCATGGAGCGATTTTTGTGAAACTTTGTTTGTGCACTGTAAATGCAAAATGAATGAACACGTGTTTCAGGATTTTTTAATATAATCTTCAAAAAGGGGTCAAATGTGGGGTCAATGTTTGTATGGGAACTTTTTAACGGGTCGTGGGATTGGTCTGAAACTTTGTTTGTGTACTGTAAATACAAAATAAATGAACACCTATTTCAGGATTTTTCAATATAACCTACTAAAAAGGGTCAAATGTGGGGTCAATGTTTGTATGGGAACTTTTTAACGGGTGGTGCGATTGGTTTGAAACTTTGTTTGTGTACTGTCAAGTGTCAATGCAAAATAAATAGACATGTATTTCAGGATTTTTCAATATAACATTCAAAAAGGGGTCAAATGTGGGGTCAATATTTGTATGGGAACTTATTATCGGGTGGTGCAATTGGTCTGAAACTTTGTTTCGTGTTTCAGGATTTTTCAATATAACCTTCAAAAAGGGGTCAAATGGGGGGTCAAGGTTTGTATGGGCACTTTTTAACAGGTGGTGCGATTGGTTTGTATCTTTGTTTGTGTACTGTAAATGCAAAATAATTGGACATGTGTTTCAGGATTTTTCAATATAACCTTCAAAAAGGGGTAAAATGGGGTGTCAAAGTAGTATGGGATTTTTATGAGTTGTGTGATGTACTTAAAACTCAGCTTAGATATTTTATGTGAACGAAGTCGCGAGCGGGACAGCTAGTATCTATATAAGAGCTTAACCTGACTGACTGATTGATCATCGCCGAGCCGAAACCGCTGAAGATAGAATGCTGAAATTTGGAAGGTGACTTCCTTTTATAACAAAACCACCCACTAAGGCGGGATTTTTGGAAATTCCACCTCTAAGAGGGTGAAAAAGGGTGAAAACGTTAGTATGAAACCTTTTAACGCGTGGAGCGATTATCATGAAACTTTGTTTGTGCACTGTAAATACAAAATGAATGAACACGTGTTTCAGGATTTTTCAATATAACTTTTAAAAAGGGGTAAAATGGGGTGTCAAAGTTAGTATGGGAACTTTTTAACGGGTAGTGCGATTGGTCTAAAACTTTGTTTGTGTACTTAAAAACTTTGTAAACTTTGTTTTTTTTGTGAATGCAAAATGAATGGACACCTGTTTCAGGATTTTTCAATATAATCTCAAAAAAGGGGTCAAATGTAGGGTCAATGTTTGTATGGAAACTTTTTAACGAGTGGTGCGATTGGTTTAAAACTTTGTTTGTGTACTGTAAATGCAAAATAAATGGAAACCTATTTCAGGATTTTTCAATATAATCTTCAAAAAGGGGTAAAATGGGGTGTCAAAGTAGTATGGGATTTTTATGAGTTGTGTGATGTACTTAAAACTCAGCTTAGATATTTTATGTGAACGAAGTCGCGAGCGGGACAGCTAGTATCTATATAAGAGCTTAACCTGACTAACTGATTGATCATCGCCGAGCCGAAACCGCTGAAGATAGAATGCTGAAATTTGGAAGGTGACTTCCTTTTATAACAAAACCACCCACTAAGGCGGGATTTTTGGAAATTCCACCTCTAAGAGGGTGAAAAAGGGTGAAAACGTTAGTATGAAACCTTTTAACGCGTGGAGCGATTATCATGAAACTTTGTTTGTGCACTGTAAATACAAAATGAATGAACACGTGTTTCAGGATTTTTCAATATAACTTTTAAAAAGGGGTAAAATGGGGTGTCAAAGTTAGTATGGGAACTTTTTAACGGGTAGTGCGATTGGTCTAAAACTTTGTTTGTGTACTTAAAAACTTTGTAAACTTTGTTTTTTTTGTGAATGCAAAATGAATGGACACCTGTTTCAGGATTTTTCAATATAATCTCAAAAAAGGGGTCAAATGTAGGGTCAATGTTTGTATGGAAACTTTTTAACGAGTGGTGCGATTGGTTTAAAACTTTGTTTGTGTACTGTAAATGCAAAATAAATGGAAACCTATTTCAGGATTTTTCAATATAATCTTCAAAAAGGGGTCAAATGTCGGGTCAATGTTTGTATGGGAACTTTTTAACGGGTGGTGCGATTGGTTTGAAACTTTGTTTGTGTACTGTAAATACAAAACGAATGGACACGTGTTTCAGGATTTTTCAATATAACCTTTAAAAAGGGGTAAAATGGGGTGTCAAAGTAGTATGGGATTTTTATGAGTTGCTTGATGTATTTAAATCTCAGTTTAGATATTTTATGTGAACGAAGTCGCGGGCGGGACAGCTAGTCTTAATATACTTAGTCACGACTATAATCCCCAGGCTTGGTAGATATCTCCTCAGAGTGGCTATTACGGAACTCTGATTACAATCAATTACAATGAATGTCTATCAGCAACCGTACTGTGATTACGTTATTGTATTATTTACAAACAATATACTTATGGCAATAAACAAATAATATAATATAATAATTTTATGGCAATAAACTTTCCATAATACAATTCACCGCTAGTAACTAGAAGCTGTTAGTAATAATTATTTGATAGTATCAGAATTACGTAATCGCAGCGCAGATCTTTAGTAACTTTGTTCTTTGAGGATATCTAAAGTGAGTAGTGATTATCCCTACCAGTAGCAGTCCAGTAGGATAGCTGAGTAGGGAAATGAAATTTACAGTACACCTATCCCTACCGGTAGAACACAAGCGTACACTCATCTGACATTTTTTGACGACCTCAGTGGCGCAGCGGGCGAGAGTCCGCTTGCGACGCAAGAGGTTGCGGGTTCGATTCCCGCCGCGGAACAAATTTGTGTACGATCTGCAGAAATTTGTTCCGTTGCTCTGGGTGTTTTCTATGTATAATAAAAAAAATATATCTATCTATGTATCTAATCACTAATGTATTAAATATATCAGTTATCTAGTACCCATAACACAAGCTTTGAGTAGCTTACTTTGGGGCTAGATGATGCTGTGTGGATTGTCCAGCATTATTTATTTATTTATTTATTTATTTTGCAAAGTAGTTAATATTCCCTACGTGGGAATATCCCAGCATAACATCAAGAAGGCAGAAACGTGGGCCACACTACAAACTCTGCGGGCAATATCGAAGTAATATAACGTTGATAATAAATAGAGCGCTGGTGGTGTAGTGGTAGCACCCCTGCCTTACGATCCGAAGGTCGTGGGTTCAAACCTGGTCGTGCACCAATGAGTTTTTCCATTCGAAAAATTTATGTGCGCAATGCCAGTGCTCTTAAACGGCGAAGGAAAACATCGTGAGGAAACTGGCATACCCTAGAACCAAAAATTCGAAGGTGTGTTATAGATTAGTATTCTTATAAGCGGCGATGGGCTTGCAACCTGTCACGTACGGAATACTAACTACTGTGCAAAATGTGGGCATGTACCAAATGTCATGTTTGGACTTGCCTCTGACTACCCTCTTTAGATATCCTCAAAGATCTAAGTAACTAAATATCTGAGGAGATATCTACCGAGCCTGGGGATTACAGTCGTGTGAATGTTTTTTTTTTGTAACGTTGCGCGTTGATATTTCTTCCATGACAAAATTGTATTGAAGTAGTATTACTTCAAGCTTGTCGATGAAATATGTTGGTTTGTAAGAGCTGTGGTAAAGCTTCACAAATAAGCAAATTATTTTGAAGCAAAATACCAACATTAATTTGATTTTTTTTGACTATGTTAACGGTTTTATAAAATTTTCGGTGTTTAAAACGACTGACGCCTTAGGGATGGTAATGAGAAAATTGCCTTTTTGAGATGTCATGTGGTTTCTTGGGGACACCAAAGTATTTTTCTTAATTCACAAAGGTGTTCGGAAGGCTTTAAAAGTTTTTTTAGGCCACGACATAGGCTTAGGGCGGCTTAAAGTTTTTAAGTGTTGCTATATTTCTATATTCATGTTGTAACCAAAAATATATTTTCATTTTATTAATGACTAGCAACACGCCCCCGTTTCACACGGGTAGCAATTTTTTTTTAAATTAAAATGTAGCCTATGTCACTCAGGAATAATGTCGCATTTTATTGGTAAAAGAATTTTTGAAATCGGACCAGTAGTTTTTGAGTTTATTCGTTACAAACAAAAATAAAAAACTTTCCTCTCTATAATATTAGTATAGAAAAAAAGTCTCTTTCACCAGAATTGACTACAGACTCGAATACGAATATTTATATATTTTTTTATTTGCCTATACTTAACTAGCTGTCCCGCCCGTGACTTCGTTCACATAAAATATCTAAACTGAGTTTTAAACACATCAAGCAACTCATAAAAATCCCATACTACTTTGACACCCCATTTTACCCCTTTTTGAAGGTTATATCTAAAAATCCTGAAACACTTGTCCATTCGTTTTGTTTTTACAGTACACATACAAAGTTTCAGGCCAATTGCACCACCTTTTAAAAAGTGCCCATACAAAAATTGACCCCCCATTTGACCCCTTTTTGAAGGTTATATTGAAAAATACTGAAATAGGTGTCTATTCATTTTGCATTTACAGTACCTACACAAACAAAGTTTCAAACAAATTGCACCACCCGTTAAAAAAAATCCATACATACATTGACTCCCCATTTGACCCCTTTTTAAGAGTTATATTGAAAAATCCTGAAACAGGTGTCCATTCATTTTGCATTTACAGTACACAAACAAAGTTTCAGAGCAATCGCACCGTTAAAACGTTCCCATACTAACTTTGACACCCCATTTTACCCCTTTTTACAGGTTTTATTGAAAAATCCTGAAACACGTGTTCATTCATTTTGTATTTACAGTGCACAAACAAAGTTTCATGAAAATCACTCCACGCGTCAAAAAGTTTCATACTAACGTTTTCACCCATTTTCACCCTCTTAGAGGTGGAATTTCCAAAAATCCCGCCTTAGTGGTTGAGTGGTTTTGTTATAAAAGAAAGCCACCTTCCAAATTTCAGCTTTCTATCTTCAGCGGTTTCGGCTCGGCGATGATCAATCAGTCAGTCAGTCAGGTTAAGCTCTTATATAGATATAGATTATAAAAACATGCGTGGCAAAATCGAAAAAACTACATTTACATCTTACCCAGAAATATATTTATCTCAGTTCCAGAACATGCGCCTACGCCGCTGACAGGTGGCCAAAACACGTACTTAACAATTGCATAAAAACAGGTATTATGGCACCCGTAATTATTTTTAAATCATAAATTTTCGACACTTTTGGTGTTGCCCGGGAATCGAATCCGCTGCCAGCACGCGACTTCCTCATTGGAAAACAATTATTTGCAAATGCCACTGTGGACGCGTGAACATTATACTTCTGTCTCCTTTGGGATGATTTGCTAATTCCCTTCCTTGCGAGTTCTTATACAGGGTGTCCTCAAATTACAAAAAAAATAACACATTCTATATAATACTAGCTGTCCCGCCAGCGACTTCGTTCACTTAAAGTATCTAAACTGAGTTTCAAACACATCACACAACTCATAAAAATCCCATACTAACTTTGACACCCCATTTGACCCCTTTATGAAGGTTATATTGAAAAATCCTGAAACACGTATCCATTCGTTTTGCATTTACAGTACACAAACAAAGTTTCAGACCAATCGCACGACCCGTTAAAAAGTTCCCATACAAACATTGACCCCACATTTGACCCCTTTTTGAAGGTTATTTTGAAAAATCCTGAAATACGTGTCTATTTATTTTGCATTTACAGTACACAAACAAAGTTTCAAACCAATCGCACCACCCATTAAAAAGTTCCCATACAAACATTGACCCCACATTTGACCTCTTTTTGAAGGTTATATTGAAAAATCCTGAAACACGTGTTCATTCATTTTGCATTTACAGTGCACAAACAAAGTTTCATAAAAATCGCTCCACGCGTTAAAAAGTTTCATACTAACGTTTTCACCCTTTTTCACCCCCTTAAAGGTGGAATTTCCGAAAATCCCGCCTTAGTGGGTGGTTTTGTTATAAAAGGAAGCCACCTTCCAAATTTCAGCTTTCTACCTTCAGCGGTTTCGGCTCGGCGATGATCAATCAGTCAGTCAGTCAGTCAGTCAGTCAGGTTAAGCTCTTATATAGATATAGATAGATATAAATAATACAGATCTATCTTAATATATACGTGTATTTTATATTAGGTATATATAAAATACATGTGAAACAGTTGATCTATCTAAGGATCGTTACAAACAATATAAATATGATCACGACCGTAATCCCCATAAAATGTTCTTTATCTCCTGCAGCGCTCCCAGTGGATACTTTGAAGAATTAAAATTGCAAGTTTCGTAAACTATCAAAACCCGTACTTACTTCTATAGGTTTCAACAACGTTTGTTTTTTTATCAAGTTAATTTTTTGATTGCGGCGTTGGGCATGCAACCTGTCATGTACAGAATACTAACTACTCTCAATAAGCTCATGTTTGGATATCTCCAAAGGGGTTAAAGTCGTAATAGATAATCATTTGTTTTTTTTAATTCAGGTGAATTTTAGATTTTAATAAAAAAAGTTCTAAAAATAACCAAATAAAAAAGTAGGTAAATAGAAGGGTAGAAAAAGCGTGGGTTGAACGGGGAAAGACTCCACCCTGTATAAGCTGGGTCTGTCTCGTTAGCGCATTTATTCTGATTGGTGCTATTGAATCGCACCGACAGAGCAGGGCTAAATACTGGTGCAGCTTCGATTCCTGACTCTCGGAAGAGGTATTATGAGGTTGAGTGTACCAGTATAATGTATTCTTATAAGCGGCGATGGGCTTACAACCTGAAAAATGAAGAAGTAGTAGAAAGTAGTGTTACTTTAAGCATGAACCGATACGTTTTTAAACCTTGATGGTTTGTAAGAGCTTGTGGTAAGGTAGTCACAGAACAAACGAAAAAAATCCGTTTAGACAAAATGAATTTGGCAAATGATAAAAACCAAATTTGAGACAAAAGGTTACTGTTAGCTCTGATGCCCTGCGCCGGAACAAAACGAATGATCGGTCGGTCTGTCTGTTTGTACAGACAGAACAACTGGCACCTGCTATGGCAGTGCTGAGCCGAGTGTACACAAGTTAAGGCGAATTTTAGGCAAGAGAAAAACCCGACTGCGAAAGAGGGTAGTGTGTTTGGGGTGTATGTATGTGAGTTCTTTTGGCTGTCTGTCCAGCCTGGCTGTACGGATTTTGATTAATAAAGTGTCGTTGTATTTTTTTGGATCATCAAGAGTATGTAACATAGGCTAAATGAAATGACATAAAATCCAATATGGCGGCTGTTAGAAGGTTTTACATAAGTTTCAGTCGGTTTTTTTTATATTTTAAATAATTACCAGTTTATATGTATACAATATCTATTAATATTGGTGGCAATTACGTTGTTCCGCAAACTATAATAGTGTGTCATAGGTTAGTATTTTTATAAGCAGCGATGGGCTTGCGACCTGTCACATACTGACCACTGATGACAGCAAAATGTTCGGACGTGTCTCTAACCACCCTCTTTTTAGATATCCTCAAAAGATCTAAGTAACTACAGATCTGAGGAGATATTTACCGAGCCTGATATTTTTTTACTTTAATTTAGAAATGTTACGCTAATTTAGTCTTTATAATTAACAAATAGATCGTTCATTTAAGTTCGTTTAAGGAACTACAGATTTACCATCAACCAGCTACTAACAAACAAATCCTCGATCGTCTCCTTAACAGCCAACTGTTTATATTTTCAGCAGGCGCGGGTCAGTGTTTGATGAACCGCGCGCTGTGTATAGTCCAACCCGCGGCCAGAACTCGCCAACATTTTTTGACACAATGTTATAATACTTAGTACCTACTAGCTGTTACCCATGACTTCGTCCGCATAATCCATGAATATAAGATAACAATTCTGTTTATTTTTTTATAGCTCAGCGACAAAGCCTTTTGTTTTGTTAGGTGTTATACCTAACAAAACAAAAGGCTTTGTCGCTGAGCGACCTCCTGAATTTATTGATAAGTATGTAATATTTACTTTTAAACTTACGCGATTTGAACACATTATTATTAACATTAAAAAATATAAGGTAATTTAAACGCGATAAATACCCGTCTAATACTAATAATAATATTGATATGTAATTGGGAAATTTATATGGAGTGCAAAAAGAGACGGTCACCCATCCAAAAACTGACGGCGCCCAGCGTTGCTTAACCATGCGTACCCATACGAACTTTCAACCCCTATTTCAGCACCTCTTAGATTATTTTTCGAGGCAAATGATAACGGAAATCCCGAGAATTATGAACAAAACAACCATCTTTTGTTTAAAATTGACTTGACAACTTGACTACGACTCTGTGACGTTGACAATACTTAAATAAAAATACCCTTGACACTGGCAAAATTGTTCTCTCAGAGGCAGATGCCATAATTGATGAAGATGAAGAAGAAGAAGAAAAGTGATAAACTATTTCCGTCTCCAGGATATACCTAATCTATCTCCTTGCTAAATTTTATTATGATCCGTTCAACCGTTTAGCCGTGAAAAGGTAACAAACAAACCGAGTTACTTTCGCATTTATAATAATTGGTATGTATACTAAATACCTACCGTGTCTACCAGGGTGACATCTATACGTGATAAAAAATGTTTTTGGCATGGAAGTCAGAGATAAAACAATGTTGGCTCACGCACATCGCTTTTGCGAAAATGTTGAGCACAAGTTCGTATTTTGGGAACAATATTTGCATCAGTATTGTGTCCGTAATTGGCCGTCCACTAATGTTGACGATTGCCAAATGAATCTGTTTACGTTTGAAAAGGGATTAGGATACAGCACTCCGACTCAAGAACGCACGATTCGGCCAATGGCATCCGTTTAAAATTTACTATGTTGCTTAAAAAACGAATATAATCACAACTGTTATAAGCGGCGATGAGCTTGCAACCTGTCACGTACGGAATACTAACTCATTATCATCTTCCTGCCCTTATCCCACGCTATGTGGGGTCGGCACAACATGTGATCTTCTTCCATTTCCCTCTATCACTCGTCATCTCATCACTCACTCCTTTCTTACCCATGTCATCTTTCACACAGGCCATCCATCTTTTCTTTGGCCTGCCTCTACCCCTGTATCCATCCACATTCATATCTAACACTCTCCTTGTCACATGACATTCATCTCTTCTCATAACATGCCCATACCACGCTAACCTATTACTCCTCATCTTTTCCGTCACCGGTGCCACTTTCAGACTTCCTCTGATATACTCATTCCATATACTAACTACTGTGCAAAATGTGGGCATGTGCCAAATGTCATGTTTGGTCGTGCCTCTGACTACCCTCTTTAGATATCGTCAAAGATCTAAGTCACTAGAGATCTGAGGAGATATCTACCGAGCTGGGGATTACAGTCGTGATCATGTGTTACATAATTCTTTCAGAATATCTGAACGAAGGTAGTCAGAGTGGTTTATTCCTATTTGTACCCCTGCTTTGTCCCTTTTCACAGATGGGACTTAAAACGTTCCACTTGACCCCCTAGCCTTCTAGAGGAGACAGAGCAGGGGGACTAATGGGAATAAACCGTCAGAGGCACGACCATCATGTTTGGCACATAGGCACTAATAGTCTACGCAGTCTACCCAGCCACTTAATATGAAATTGTTACTGAACCAGGACAGAATCACTAGTTTTTACTAAACAACTTATTGTCTCCCAATAAAACCTTTGATCCAAAACACGAAGATAGCATTATGGTAGCCATCTGGTTAATATAGCCGATCGGACATAACACGCATGCGCGGCTTCCGAATATTATGTAAAACTATAGATATCATTATCGTATCAGTTTGAGTTTGATTTCAATGTTAACTTATTCCGTTGACTTCTCTCGTCTGGATTGCGCAGTCTACATGCTGCCGTTACGCCTGTAGCTTGAATAATGGCATGTAAGTAGCTTGCAGATGCTCACTTCTGGAATGTAATATACGACAAATGGTATGCCATTACAAAAATAAGTCTTTCCAGTCTGTGTGGAACATTTTACTTAGGTATTTAGAAGAAGCTTATGAGTTTTTTTATAAAAAACTTGCCCAGAATCTATAATTACCTACTTCCTATAATATATTTTATCAGGAAACGGTACCAGACATTACTAAAAACAAAACTACTAGCAACTACATTATTTATTAGAAATAAAGCATATTATAATTATTAAAGATAATTGTATAATTGTAGATATTTTCAATAACTGAACATTGTTCTTTTGAAAAATAAAAATTCTTTAAGCTGAGGAAATTCTTGCCACATTTTGGCATGTAAATAATTCAACATGATTTTTTCCCAGAACCTATAAAGACTTACCACTTGGCATGTAAATTAATTCAACATGACTATTTGGTGACGCCATTTTGTTTAGTTGATTAACTTCTGCTACAATTCAGAATAATGTAATATTAAATGCAAGTAAAATGTCAGTTTACTCTTCGTTAACTTCAATTCATTCTAGGGATAGTGTTTTAATTTGCTAGACTATGTAAGTAATTCTAGAGTTATACAGACAGACAGACACAGATTTTATAGCTATTAGTAAAGATTTGGGTGGTCTTCAGACCGGCTAAATTGAATAAAGCTGTCGCCTTAAGCACATTGTAGACTTGATTCGTCTGATTTCAATTGATGGTTTCAATAAGAGAACTAAATTGCTATTTAGTAAGTTGTCGATGTGTTTTTAATTTTACATCCGGTAAAGCAGAACCTTAAAAGTTTAAGGGACGAATACACGAAATAGTCTGATCATGAGCATGATCACGACTGTAATCCCCAGGCTCGGTAGATATCTCTCAAATCTCTAGTCACTTAGATCTTTGAGGATAAATGGCACATGCCATTTGCCAATGGCATTTGCACAATTAAAAGTATTCCGTACTTGACAGGTTGCAAGCTCATCGCCGCTTATAATAATACCAACTTAGGACACACACCTTCGAAATTTTAGTTCTAGAGTATGACGGTTTCCTCAAGCATTGCGCTTGCGCACATAATTTTTTCGAATAGAAAAACTCATTGGTGCACGATTAGGTTTGAACCCACGGCCTTCGGGATATTTACTATGATTTGCGAGTTTTATCGGGAAGAAGATCCACGAATCATGGTAAATTCAGTTTTTAGTGAAAATTATATTCAAAACCTGATTTATCAAAAGTAATACAGTAACAACTTTTCAAAATGTTTAGATAAAATATAATGTTTGGACTCTGGCTACCCCTATTAGAGATCTCCAAAGATCTAAGTAATTATAGATCTGAGGAGATTATGTCTACCAAGCCTGGGGATTACATCGATCATGTAATCTATGTTTGGATTTTTTTGTTCAGTCTGTAACTTATCGTGTACCAGTATGTAACTTGTCATGTACCAGTAAGATACTTGTTATGTACCAGTAAGAAACTTACATGATCACTTTTCTCTTTTTTACAGCATCTGACTATTTCGCTTAGTTCAAAGGGCCGCATAAACCGCTACTTCAGTGGCCCTACATTAGCCAATATTACAGTTATTAGGGCCACGGAACTGTAATTGGCTCATTAGTTTATTTTTCTACGTCTTTTGATCAAAACAACGTCAAAACAGCGATCAAATTCTATTCCACGAATAGCTGCCATTACCGATTTCGGTACCCCTAGTATAAATTTTTGATAGTTTACGAAAACTTTTTTAGAACAGTATCCTTTCATACATTTACCTCCATCGGAAATGTTATAGAACTAAAATAAGGTCGATAATATCGAAAATATCTAATCGTCAGTCCCAGCAATGATTTTCAAACCAAGTTTTCACGACATTGACCTTATTTTAGTTCCTTAACATTTCCGATGGAAAATATGTAAATGTATGAAAGGATACTATTTGAAAAAAGTTTTCGTAAACTATCAAAAACTCATACTAGGGGTACTGGTATAAGTATTTTGAGAATAATGTAATGTCAAATGCAAGTCAAATGGCAGTTTAAGAGCACTGGTGGTGTAGTGGTAGCACCCCTGCCTCACGAGCCGAAGGTCGTGGGTTCAAAACTAGTCGTGCACTAATAAGTTTTTCGATTCAAATAAAAATTTGTGAAATCATCGTAAGGAAACCAGCATAAGTTCCCTAGAACTAAAAACTCGAAGGTGTGTGTCATACATTAGTATTCTTATAAGCGGCGATGGGCTTGCAACCTGTCACGTACGGAATACTAATCACTGCAAAACGTGGTCATGCGCCAAATATCATGTTTGGACGTGCTTCTGACTACCCTCTTTAGATAACCTCAAATATCTAAGTAACTAGAGATCTGAGGAGAAATCTACCGAGTCTGGGGATTACAGTCGGGATCGTGTTTTTTACTTATAAACTTCTTTGAGTGTCACTAATTTTTTCAAAGTGTACATAAGGGTACGAGTTGGCAGCGGGCGACACGAGGCGGCGGCGGACGACGTGTCGCGGCGACACTGCTGGTTTCTATGAATTTCTATGAAATGCGTCGCTAGCTTCGTGTCGCTAACATAGAAATACACAGAAACCAGTAGGTCTACCATGAGTTGTCACATTTAGATTAGCTGACGTTACTACAGTAGTAATAGTACGTTACTATGACATCTGTCAAAACTGTTACTCATGGTACCAAATTGTAAGCAAATTATGAGCGCAAACTACAGTCGCTGTAGTACGCTGTGACGTAGGATAGTTAGCTACGTGAGGTTTTGGTACCCAACTATCCGCTAGAGGCGCTGTAGGCAAGTTTTCATACATTTTTTTAACTACAGTCGCTAGCGTGTGTAGATTGTGAAAACTCATGGTAGACCTACAGTAGTGACGCCGCGACACGTCGTCCGCCGCTGCCTCACGTCGCCCGCTGCCAACTCGTACCTTTATTTATAAACTGGTGTGCTTGTGAAGTTACTGTAAATAAAATAAATAAATAAATAATGCTGGACAATCCACACAGCATCATCTAGCCCCAAAGTAAGCTACTCAAAGCTTGTGTTATGGGTACTAGATAACTGATATATTTAATACATGATATAGGTACATAGATAGATATTTTTTATTATACATACACACCCAGACCAACGGAACAAATTTCTGCAGATCGTACACAAATTTGTTCCGAGGCGGGAATCGAACCCGCAACCTCTTGCGTCGCAGGCGGACTCTTGCCCGCTGCGCCTCTGAGGTCATCCACTGTAACTTTCTTTAGAATTTTTTTTGACAGTCGGCAATCAGTACCTACTAATAACAACGTAATAATTTGAATGGTTATCCGGCGCGCACTGCGGTTGCCGTCATTGCATGGTTCTTTTATGGTTACCGTACCTACTTACCGTCACAATGGCAGTTTAGTTATGAGGTTACTGGACGCTGCCTTTCCTAAGTAACGGTAGGCGTCTTTTAGCGGTCGTAAAGTGTCTGTAATACGAGTTAATGAGGGCGGGACGCTGGATTTTTAATCTGTTGGAAAACATCGTGAGGAAACCGGCATACCCTAGAAACGAAGTTCGACGGTGTGTGTCATAGGTTAGAATTCTTATAACCGGCTTGCAACCTGTCACGTACGTAACTACTGTACAAAATGTGGGCATGTGCTGTTTTGATTGTTGATCGAAACAGGTATTTTGGTTAAAACGGATTTTTTTTTTATTGAATTTATAGTGGGTTCAAACCCCTTCTAATCAAGGAAGTCTGTAGCTAAATGTCTAACAGCGCGAAACATCTAATGGCAGTAAGTCATAATAGTAAAACGTCCAACTATCAGGTTGTCTGTATAGCAGAACAGCTATTTAGCAAAGAGTCATTTTTAAAATGTATACACTCATGACATAGGCTATACTTACAAAATGTTAAAAAACAGTTATGTTCAGTTGTTTTTTTTATCATCCTGTCTGTAATATGACGGTACCGCTTTCAAAGAAACCTATAAAGCCTCATTACACCTGTGCTTACATGCTAATCGGTTTGGACCCACGCTTTTGGCAAATTGCTGTAAGATTTTATTCGAAGTATATAATTTAGGGTACCTACAAAGAGCTCTGACGTCACAGCCAGGCAAGTATTGACAACTAGTATTTACTGCAAAAAAAATAAAAATACTGACTGAAAGTAATTGAAAATAGCTTCTTACAGCTTACATATTTGATTTTTTGACATTTTGTATAGCTTATGTCAGTCTTGAAATCTAGACAAATCTAATGACAGTTCATTTGTGAAAATCTGTCCAGTCGTTAGGGCTCCAGTAACAAGACACTCGTATACATACATACACCCTTGAACCTTGCAACATTACAAATCGTAAAATAAGTTTAATTGTAGCCGGCTACAATTGTACAAGTACGATTTACAAATTTGTAATGGTGGAAAATTTACAAAATTGTAAAATTTCAACTACAATTCTACAATTTGTAGGTTTTATTAGACAGCACTTGTCATAAAATTCGACAATATTGTCACTTTTTACAAATTTGTAGACTTGTAATGTTTATTTAATAGGGGCCAGGTCGTTCATGATCAGCTCTATACACTTCCTCAACATAGATACATACGTACCTACCTTAAATACATTGCCCTCCTTCTTCGCTTCACAGTCGGGTAAAAAACAAATCCTTTTAGAACGTTAAAGAGTATGTTCTGGCTAAATTTTTAAGTTCTGAAGTTTCGTTGTGCCATTCAAAGCCAGGGCTCAGAATAAGAGGTTTTCGCTTTAACACTTTTGGGGTTTAATGTCAATATTGAATTTTTTGGTGGTCTTTTGATTTTTATATATCCTCAAAGAGGTCTAAGTAACTAAAGATCCGAGGAGATATCTACCGAGCCCGAGGATTACTGTAATCCTCGGGCTCGGTAGATATCTCCTCGTCAGTCGTGATCATATTTATTTTATTTTTATTCTTTGGATTTTTATTTCTTAAATATCTTATAAATGGTTATTTCAGTAACAGATTTTATAATTGTTCAAAATAGATTATCGCATCCCACGCCCATAGCTGGGCGAAGTCATGAAAGTGACAGTTACGGCCTAATTATTCAGACTAAACAAATCCTAATCACCCGATCGCGAAGCCCAGGTGTGGCCGCTGGCGATAAGCGGAGCGACGAGCGGAACGATACACCTGCGCACGCGCCGATGACACGAGCGCTAGTGATGCGGCGAGCCAGTCGATGAAATAATATCGATGTGAGTGTACATTGGCTCTAAACTTGTTATGTTTGTCAAATTTACTGCACTGCCCAACTATTTATTATAAATCACTAGCTTCCGCCCACGGCATCGCCCGCGTGGTACCTTGTAAAACAAAAACAAATCTATCCTGCGGGAACCGTACATTTTTCCGGGATAAAATGTAACCTATGTGTTTTTCCAGACTATAATCTATATCTGTGCCAAGTTTCATCCAGATCCTTTCAGCCATTTCAGCGTGAAAGAGTAACAAACATATGTATGTACCTACATCCACACATCTTGACATCCATACATCCATACATTCTTACAAACTTTCGCGTTAATAGGATTTTGTAGAAAACATATTTTTATCCGCTTATCCGCTATTAATCTTCACTTTTATATACCTATCTATGTAATGTAATCTTTCAACGTAATTTTCACACACAATTTAACTATTGTTATTATTTTTTAAGGTTATATTCTCATTTTTAGGACGTATTCGTGATTTTGCACTTGGGTAGATATAATGATTTTTCAATGACAGATGTAGTGTGAAAAACCCCTTATTTTCACTTTGAAGACGTCCGATTTACATGAAAATTTACACACATACCAATGACCATTGTAATAGAAAATCGTCATAAGTTTGAATTTATATTCTAACCAGGATCACCGGATAATAGAAAGAATATGTTTTTTACATTATTAAAGGCTTATTAGAGGAATATAATTATTAACTCAATGGGTGTTTTTTTTGTGTTTTTATACAATATTTCTATCGATACAAAGACATCACTAACCCGCCCTATACGATGCCGAGGGAAGATACCCCGAAGGTACTGGCGCGTACGACGCCACAGGGCGCGTGCCACCTTTTTTCTTCAATTTCACTTACGTCACTTTTACAGCCGACTGTACAACTATCTATTACCGATTCTAAACCTTACGCCATTGACTTAGGGACGGGTTTCGTTTGTGATGGGGAGTCATAAAGGGGTGCTTTTTTATAGGGAGGAGAATAAAATAATTGCGCTAAAGTACGTTCGGATACACAATAATGTTTTGTTAATTTGAATACGGAGCCGCGTTTATTTTTGTTGGGGCGATGGTCCTATTTCAATGTGCGCACGCGCCGATAAGAAGTTAATTACTTAGAACTAATTCACGGGTGTACGAGAATTCCGTTGTGTTTTTTAGGAATGTTTATAGAAAAATACAGTCGGATTGAGAACCTCCTCTATTTTGAAGACGGTAAAAAATATTATAGTCTAATGTATACGGTAAAAAATATTATATTCTAATACGCTGTTTTGTGAACTAATAAATAAATAAATAAATAAATGTAACTAGGTACCGTATTTTTCAATTTTGTGTTGTTTTTGTAGTTTTTGAAGACTTGAAGGTACCTTGGCAAGTCTTGACTAATTTTAGACATGGTACCTAAATGAAATGCAAAAGTTCGGCTGGTACACTTATCCCTACCAAGCTATCCCTACTGGTAGGGATAAGTGCACCTTTGTGTAGATCTATAGGTTATTTTGAGTGTAATATTGGTATAGGATGCTTGGAACTCAATAATTTTGATATAAATAATTATCGATTATGCTATTGAATAGATTTCCCTCTAACTTTCCCTTTAGACCTACTTATGGATGTAATTCTTCACGAATGTGTAATTTATACCAACCTAGTCATTACAGTTTTTAGGGTTCTGTACCTCAAAAATAAAAAGAACCCTCATACTGCGTGACTGTTTGTCTTGTCTGGTTTTTTTCAATTTAGGCACCAAGGCACCTTTCGACCAAAGTATTCGAACCGTAAAGTACCTACACAGCAACTTGTAATTTATTTCCAATAGGATGACGGTCATCCCACACCCCATATTGCACTAGGGCTGTGTACACTGGGCAATGAGCCGGTACTAATGTGGACACACCCTTACCGTGGCGAACATCGATGACAATGTGAGTTATTGGTGTGTTTTCAGTTTGCTAGTGAGTGGCAGATGGTAGGTTTAGAGAACAAACAGAATCTAGTATTAAAAAAAAAAAAAAAAAAATATGATCACGACTGTAATCCCCAGGCTCGGTAGATATCTTCTCAGATCTTTAGTTACTTAGATCTTTGAGGATATCTAAAGAGGGTAGTCAGAGGCAAGTCCAAACATGACATTTGGTACATGCCCACATTTTGCACAATAGTTAGTATTCCGTACGTGACAGGTTGCAAGCCCATCGCCGCTTATAAGAATACTAACCTATGACACATACCTTCGAATTTTTGGTTCTAGGGCATGCCGGTTTCCTCACGATGTTTTCCTTCACCGTTTAAGAGCACTGGTATTGCGCACATAAATTTTTCGAATGGAAAAACTCATTGGAGCACGACCAGGTTTGAACCCACGACCTTCGGATCGTGAGGCAGGGGTGCTACCACTACACCACCAGCGCTCTAGTATTTATAGCAAAAAAAAACTGAACGTAACTAAAAATAGATTATTACAACGGCCATTTTAGATTTTTTGACATTTTGTATAGCCTATGTAACTGTTGTGATCCAGACGAATCCAATGACATCTTATTTGTCAAAATCCGTAGAGCCGTTTGAGCGACAGCGACGATTTTCTGCGGTGTATTTGCCTGACAACTACGTCGCTCTGGTTTTTATATTTTTTCTCGTGTTATTTTGAGTTTTATTGCGTAATTTTGGTGGTTATTTTGCCAATAAAGCCCGGGTTCTTGACGCGAGTGTAAAATATGTGAATTAGAGTGAATAGTTCTCTTCAAATTCCATCGGAGGAAATCCCGAGAATTTTCAACAAAACAGCCATCTTTTGTTTAAAATTGACTTGACAACTTGACTATGACTCTGTGACGTTGACAATACTTATAAATAAATACACTTGACACTGGCAACATTGTTCTCTATGAGACAGATGCCATAATTGAAGAAGAAGAAGAAGAGCAACAGCGACATTCAAAGAAACTTTCATACCTACATACAAACATATGTATAGGCGACCAAGAAATTGGTTTACCACTTTTGATGACATCTCCCAGTAACATAATTATTCGCTAAAGATTACTATGACAGATTCTGACGTAGCAGTTATTAATCTGTCAAGCGAAAATAGCCCTTGATGTTTTGAACGTGCAAATGATATTCAGCCTTAGAGTGGTAAACCAGTTTCTTGGTCGCCTATACTTACATATTATATACCTACACCCCAAACAAATTACCCTTCTTCTTTGCTTCGTAGTCGGGTAAAACATTGATCTTTGAGCATCAAAAGGGATAATCAAAGTCACTACTAAATATAATAAAATATTTGAAACAAGCCTACGTTTTGCACAATAACTATAGTTCTACGTGACAGGTTGCAAGCCCATTGCCGTTAGAGACTAAAGAAGGGAATAAAAGCTTTCCTAAAAACCTTAATTTTGATAGAAACCCAATTTCCATCCTGCATCATCGCAATTTATGTTTAATTACCCAATGCGCACGCGCATCCAATATCATCTAATGCGGTCACGCGATTTGTGCTGACTCCTGAGGGTTGGTAACTACCTTGGGGCTCGTAACTAGCTGTCAGCTGCGCCAGCCAATTGAAAGTCAATAATGATAATGACTTTTTAGGGATAAATTGGACTTATTGGCTATATTGGCTACTAGATGCGCGCGGCTTCACTCGCGTGGTACCTATCCAGATAAAAACATAGCGCAGAAAGCAGTTCTCATGTATTTATGCGAGTTCCTGTTGGAATTAGCGCATAGATTCACCTAGCATGTAAGACGTTTCAAAGTGATCCCTGTGATAATATTGAATAAATTATGTTTGAATTTCAATTTCTATTTTTATTGCTGGAGCCCAAACAGCTGAACAGATTTTGACAAATGAAGTGTCGTCGGATGCGTCTGGATTACAAAACGTGACTAGGCTATACAAAGTGTCAACAAATCTAATAGTGGCTTTAAGAAGCTATTTTCAGTTACTTTCAGTTGGGTTTTTAATTTTAGCCATTAATACTAGTTTATTTTACATTTTTTTATTTTATCAGTGTTTGGTTTAACTTTGAATGATAGAGTGAAAAATAGTGTGATAAAAGAACGTTGTGGAGTGAAAGAAGACGTAGTGATGAAAATTTAGTAGGGTATGTTAAGATGGTTTGGGCATGTAGAAAGGATGGTTGAAAGGAGATTGACGAAACAGGTGCATAAGGAGAGTGAATGGGACAGTTGGAAGGGGAAGACCTCGGCGTACGTACCTCGAGCACATTGGGGACGTTTTAGAGAAAGGCCAGGTCCAGAGTACCCTAAACCGACGCGCATGTATGAAGAATGTAAAGGTACGAGTTGGTAGCGGACGACATGAGGCAAGAGCGGACGACATGTCGCAGCGACACTTCTGGTTTCTATGTATTTCTATGAAATGCGTCGCTAGCTTCGTGTCGCGAACTACGGAGGGAATTTCATAGAAATACATAGAAACCAGTAGTGTCGCTGCGACACGTCGTTCGCTGCTGCCTCATGTCGTCCGCTGCCAAAACGTACCTTTATGAGAGTGAATTAAGCAAAAGAAGTATGTCAGGATCGTAGCAAGTGTAGACACTGTTGTGTGATTTTGTAAGACCTCATTCTAAACTTCGAATCTGAATCCACTGTTAGTTTCTTGATTGGCATTCTAAAAACTCGGTTGATAATTCGAATTTACACTAGCGCCACTCTTGCGAGCGTGTCAGCGAGTGGAACTAAATTGACGGAGAGATTTTGACAGATGAGATGACGTAAGAAGTGGCATTCTATACGGTGATTCCTAAAGGCGGAAACATACTATTAACACGCTACGCGACCCGATGAAACGCGACGCGTGTCGACTCGAATCAAATAAGACACGTCGGATGTTCATAGTATGATTCTAGTCATAGAATATAGTACAATTTGATTCGAGTCGACACGCGTCGCGTTTCATCGGGTCGCATAGCGTGTTAATAGTATGTTTCCGTCTGTCACTTCGACGCTTGCTTCACACTCGAACCCGATTCAAAGTGTCAAATAACGATGTGAGATGCGAGTTGATGTTTGAACTTTACAAAATCGACGTAGTGGTCTCTACCTACCCCGTCAGGAAACAGGCGTGATTTTATGTATGTATGTAATTTTACCAATAAATACTATGATAAATTAAGGCCGGTCCCACCACGCGCGTCATCCGATAAGCCACCTTTATCCGGAAGCCCGAAGCTCACGCCCATCCATCAGCTCCTTCCGGCCTGCCGGCGGACAAGCCACTTCTCGTATCCTTGCCAAAGTTACGGCATCACCTTTATATTGAACAGGCCCGGGATAGAGACGTAATGGAGACGACATTCCAGCAAATGCGAAAGTTTGTAAGATTGTAGGTATGGATGTATGGATGTAGGAGTATGTTTGTTACTCTTTCACGCTGAAAAGCAAATACAATTACCTACATCTTAATCCTACTCGAAGTAATAATAACGCGAAAGTTTGTTAGAATGTATGGATGTTTGGATGTACGAGTATGGTTGTTACTTTTTCCCTCTGAAACGGCAAAACGGATCTGAATGAAATTTGACACAGATATAGATTATAGTCTGGAACAGTACAAGCTATTCTCATTATCCCGGAAAAATGTACGGTTCTCGCGGGATAGATTTGTTTTTGTTTTTCATGGTACCACGCGGACGAAGCCGCAGGCGGAAGCTAGTAATTATCATAATCTAAAAACAAAATTGGTATAGAAGCTTTTTGTCAAAGTTGAGTTTGCAGAGATACCACATTATTTCAATTAACTAAAAATGATTAAAAATAGTTCTTGGTTTTCTATAAAAGTTGTTGTGGTATTATATCGTTCACTCAAAAATTATGTGTTAGTAGGTAATTAGCCAATTAGGTATGTATCTACGCAGAACTTAGAAGCAGTACCTGAGGGTCTACCATGAGTTTTCACAATCTACACTCGCTAGCGACTGTAGTTAAAAAAATGTATGAAAACTTGGTACAGCGCCTCTAGCGGATAGTTGGGTACTAAAACCTCACGTAGCTAACTATCCTACGTCACAGCGTTTGCGCTCATTAATTTGCTTAGAATTTGGTACCATGCGTAACAAATTTGACAGATGTCATAGTAACGTACTATTACTACTGTAGTAACGTCAGCCGATCTAAATGCGTCAACTCATGGTAGACCTACAGGTATATCTATGTACCAAGTGAGTAATTTGTCTATGGTATGTTCCCAAGAAATTTTCCTATTTTCCTAAGAATTACATTACTTATATCATCTAAAAGTAGCTACTATAGCTGTAGGTATCATAAGTGTCTACGTAGGTACCTACTTACCTACGTAACTTATTATGTAGGTACATAATTATAATTTCTATTTAATCACTTTACTCATGGATTGAACAATATTGATAATTACTTAGAGCTTCGTGAACCTAAGTAATTGAGTGATAGTAACTAGGCGCCACTACATCACCAAATGAAACCACTCTTAATTATTAACACACACTCTATGTTATTACGTTATGTAATGAATTTAAAATATTCCAATAAGCATCAAGCCGCAGAAATAATTGGGATTGTGCTTGGAAAGGGTGTGAATAAAAAAAATACAAAAAATGCCAAGAAATAAAAAAAATACCATTCAAAATAAGTATTGGTCAAAGAAAAACAAAATTCACGAAAATTACTACGCTCTAAGACCTGTTATGTTACTTGAAAACTGTGCCGGAATATTCCGTTTTTACATGAAGGATGGTAAGTTAGTCCACCCTAACTGGGCTATGAAATTATACAGCGCCATTTTGGTGATCATATATTTGGTCGCTTTCGGCTACGCTCTCAGAATTCCATCTGCATTCATTGGACAAGAAAGCGTCATTGACTTGATAGACGAAGTGCCGTCATTCGTCATCTTGATACATTACACGACCACTATGATAACCACCTCGTACTTTCTCGGCAAATCCAACATGGAAATAATAATCACTATCGCTGAACTCGATGATAAACTCATCAAAGCCCATGACTTCTACAGAAAAAATCGAAACAGGTACATAAAATACGTGATAAGTCTATGTTTGATGCAGTCTGTTATCATCACAACCGACATTGTCACACAAGGGGGATCCAGAGCTGAGATTTTGGTCATTACCATGTACTTGATACAACAACTGGAAATATTGTCATTCTGTGTCTTTATCGGAATGGTGAAGTGCCGATTGACATTAATAAACGGCTACTTATCAAAGTTCGTAGAAGAGAAGGGGAGTAACAAAAACTATGTGTTCACACTATGCGATCTGACAGCACCTTTAAGGGATGTCAATCTAATTGGGCGTCCATCTGATAGCAACATGAAAATTCGCGACTTAGCAATCATGTACGACAAACTTGGCATAATCTGTTCGCTGATCAACAAAGTTTACAACTTCCAGATCTTCATAAGTTTGGTGTCAACATTCTTCTTTATAGTCATCGCGATTTGGACGTCTCTATACTATTACAAATCTGCCGAAAACAACTTAGGACCATTGCTAAGCATTTCTGTCTGGTGTTTTACAACTATCTTATTCGTCGCGGGAATGTGTTTCGTGTGTGAGAAGCTGCGAGCGACCCGTAACAATACTAAGGTCTTAGTAAATCAGATCATCATGGACTACGACTTGCCGAAGACCATGCGGGTACAAGCAAAGGCATTTATGGAGCTCATTGAAGCATGGCCTCTACGCATCTTCATTTATGACATGTTTTCTGTAGATATCACTCTCATGTTGAAGTTTATAAGTGTTGCTACTACCTATTTGATTGTTATTATTCAGATATCTCACTTTATTAATTAAAAAGCTATTTATTTCTTACGACTTAGAAAGTTAATCCATGAATATTAATTGTGTGTTTGAGTGGTAGGTTAATAAAAATAGCTATGGTTTCAATTATTTTTTTTCATAGATCGTTAGGGCCAAATACAAATTTATTCAGTAGATTATCTTCAGCAGCTTTCTTAGGTTCTTCATGACACAGGCGACTCCATAGTCCACTTTATTAAAGAAGATACTACTTTGTTAAAAGTTTTTCTGGTTTTCCAATTCCCGGGACCGTCACGTCTCAGTGTTGAAGAGCCTTCAGAGTGAAGATAATGCGTCCGGTTTACACAGATTTATGGATTGTGCAGTAAATTCTGATCAAATTGGTCACACGTTTTTACAGGTGCTTGTTAAGTAGGTCTTCTGCTATACTCTATTTACTTATGTTTTATTCTTAAGAAAACAAGCACCATAGTTTTGACGTTCTCGAATTTAGCTATCCACGTCAGCACACTGGGTACAGCAAAATGCTCACACACACATATAAGCCACTTTACGATATATAATCCTACTAATATAATACATGCGAAAGTTTGTAAGAATGTAAGGATGTGTGGGTGTCTGGATATATGGATGTATGTTTGTTAGTCTTTCACGGTGACAGCTTAACGGATCTGAATGAAATTTGGCACAGATATAGATTATAGTCTGGAATAGCACATAGGCTACTTTTTATCCCGAAAAAAATGTCCGGTTGAAATTGAAAAATATTTATTCAGTACAATCACAAGGATCACCTTGAAACGTCTTACATGCTAGAGTGAATAGCTAGGTTCCCTTGGGACAGAATTTTTGGTTTCAAGGTACCACGCAGGCGTAGCCGTGGGCGGTGAGTATATATAAATACGAGCTTCCGCCCACGGCTTCGCCCGCGTGGTACCTTGAAAAACAAAAACAAACTTACTCCACGGGAACCGTACATTTTTCCGAGATAAAAAGTAGCCTATGTGTTATTCCAGACTATAATCTATCTCTGTGCCAAATTTCCAAAAAAACCATTCAGTAGTTTTTGCGTGAAAGAGTAACAAACACACAACAAAAACTTCCCATACATCCATACATTCTTACAAACTTTCGCGTTTATAATATTAGTAGGATTACAAAATAGCATACGTCCGTGATTATGCACAGCTTTCTCAAAGAAATATAAGGACTCATTGCCATTCGATTTAAAACATATTTAATGCAATTACAATAAAAAAAATATTTAGTTATTCTGTAACCACTACCTAGATAATTAGTTTTTCATTAACGATAGAGCCACAGTTGGGTAGCTATAATACAGACCACAAATCCTTAAATATCAGAAGGCATTCCAAAATTCTACCCACCTCAAGAGAAAAACTACGTAAGTTAATTTAAGTGCTTTAAATTTGTCAACCGTATCGAAATCAATAAAATCGATAAAATTATGCTAATAGTGATATTAAAAAATACATAAATTTTATATCTATCATCGGCTACTTATAAAAATATCTAAAAGAAGCCCTATTCTCTGTGGGAGATTTTTGTCACTGAGGAATAAAATTTAAAGATTATTTTTCTAATTTATCAAAAATATGCTCAAAAGGGTTGTGCTGTTGCAAAGAAAGCAAATCTAGCTTGTGCCTTTGGTTTTGGTCGTTACTCTCATGACTATTTAAAATCATAGTGTAACTATTAAATTAAAGGGTTATAAACAAACAAAACTTCAGTTGTTAGGTAAGTACTCGTATATAATAATATGTAAATTATCATATTCTTATATTTTCTATTACCTTTGACCAAATAAAAACGAACAAAGTAAGTATTTTTAGTTTTTATTTAACTTCTTTATTGTTTTATCAAAAAATATGAATGACGAGTGACAGAGGCAAATGGAAGAAGATTACATGTTGTGCCGACCCCACATAACGTGGGATAAGGGCAGGAAGATGATGATTGTTTTCTCAAAAAATAGCTTAAAAAGTTTTCAAAAACTAAAATCAAAAGTGCGAAAATTCAAAGCAAGCTTATGAATTATGAATATTCCTTCGACTGCGATAATGATCACGTCAAGAAGCTGCAAGAATTGTCTCTACATCGTTAGATTTATGACGATCTCAACTCGCATCGCGTCGCGACCCCATCCCCCGATAACTCAATGATGATTTATTAGCAAGCACAAAACAGGGCAGAGATCTTTAGAAAAATTAAGGAATATTGAAAAAATGTTTTTTGAATTTAAAAAACACACTGTTTTTGCAAATATTCGGTGTTTTCATAATTTTTTAGCGTTGATTAACACAAATTATTAGCTGTATGGGCTTTTCTTGGAAAAAAAGTTTTTGCAAAATCTTAAAACATTTTTCCAATATCGTTAAAACGCAAGCCTATGTAACAAAATATTGTAAACTAAGTAACAGTTACGAAATATTTCTTTGATGAAGAATGATCTAAGCGTTATGTTTAGGGAAGAAAATTGGCCATCAATATTCAACCAGCACTCAATCTCACGCTGTTTCACTACCACATAATTCCAAATCCGCATTGTAATCCCACGGTTAAGCACCACATTATTTTCTCATAAATCTAAAGTCTTTTTTGCCGGCGTATCACCGACGACAAATATAAAAATGTCAACCGACCACAGAATAAAAGATGTCCATATTTAAAAGGCCGTTTGATTCATTTCGAATAAAATATCTTTCGGTTTTCAAATTCAGAATAAATTTTGTGTCACCTGCGCGGACGCGACCGGAAGGAGTGCGCGAGTGGCGCCATCCCTTTCCCTTGTATTGTTACCTCTCGCTCTGACGAGGATTTTGGTATTTTATTGTTTGTTTTAGGTTCGATTCCCGATGGAGATTTATACCGAGATAATTTTTATGCTTTATTTAAATACGATAAATTACTCAAAGTTAGTTTTTATAGATATCTTGTAGATAAGCTCGTGGTAATTTGTAGAGCATTGGTGTTGACAGGTGAACTAGAGAGTATGGAAAATCTTGATAGGCTAGTGTATTACATACAACTCGCGCGCTCGTACAGTCACTTTAACACTAGGTATTAATCGTAGGTGGCTTTATATTTTGTACAAGCAGATTATAATATTCTTTTTGATACAAATAATTATTCAAAAAATCATTTCTCTCTGTTGAAGAAAAGTTTCCATACGATTTAGTTTTTTTCTGAAAGTTAGAAAATAACTTAATTTGATTAAAAAGTCATTATGAAATAGGAAATAATTCTTCCTTAATTGAGAAGTTTCAATCATATCCACTTTATTTCCAAATTTTTTGGGTTCTTCCCGTTTTTTGAGCGCAAAAACCTTTTGTTTTAATTCCATCGGTATTGATGATACTGGCCCCGCCTTTTCCTTTTTAGGATTAATTTTTTATAATGTTGTATTTTCATTTTTGCTACTGGATGGGTGGTGTTACAACGTCATTATTTATTTTTTAAATGAACGATCATAAAAACGTCATAATTTTTAATCAAATTAATAAAAAAGGGCATGAGTGCTTGAGAAAATGTATAAAGTGAAAATAAGGAGCCGTTGAAACGCATTTTTTCACTTTTCTACTTAAAAAAAACTGGTGACACTGAAAATAAAAAGGGGTATTTTTTCAAATCATGAACACGGCCCGGTTGGTATACTTATCCCTTTATGGGCAAAAAGGGTAAACTATGTAGTAAGACCCCTTTTTTACTCGGTCATGATATAAATTTTGTAATTCCCGTACAAATCCGGAGTGCGCCGCTAGTCTAATTGCGAATTTCACTTGCACCTTAAACTTAGACAGGATAATTGCGATGCATCCTGTCTGTCTGTATGTCTGTTCGAGTCTGTGTCTGTACAGATAAGCCGATTTCAGATTAAAGTTAATTTCGTTTCGAATCGTAATTGCATAAATCGACGGACCGACAATTATCCGGACTCACTAATTCCCGGCTGCGAAACACTTGAAAATACATTGAAAAAAAATGGATAAGTATTTTGTTTTTGTATCATTAATTTGTTTGTCAAAAAGTCGAATAAAGTCCCCATTAAAGAAAATGTAGACTTTTTAATGTCTCATTATTAAAAGGTTGAACCTAAAAAGGAATTGTTTTTGAATTCTCAAAAATAATAATATACTCGTATGCTCTATAAAAGTCAAAATTTAAAAAAAGTAACCACCCTCGTATCATCCCTTGACGTGGAAACGTGTTAATTATTGCCAAAGCATACTTGGATAGAATAAATTATTAAAATTGGGGTCATAATAAATTCGTTCTCTACAACGGCGCGTAATTAAAAAAAACCATTTGGCTCTCGTTTTTCTAGAACCTGGGGCCTTACTACGAAGTCTTCCAGAACGATTCCGTAACGATTTCATTATAGAAACGTCAACTACTTCAATACAATTTGCATAGGTAATCTTCTATCCTCTATATATATAAAAATGAATTGCTGTTCGTTAGTCTCGCTAAAACTCAATAACGGCTAAACGGATTTATGTATCTTATCTTGGTCTTGAAATGTCCGTGGAGGTCTAGGGAAGGTTTAAAAGGTTAGAAAACTTATATTACTTACTTAAAACGCGCAGACAAAGTCGCGCGTGGGTCAGCTAGTATATTATAAATTCGTGGTGAGGCCCCTGCGACCCTTCTGTACCCTTCATGGTACCTACAGCTATGCCCAAACCACTCTCCTTACTTGCTCTATGTAAAGATTTGACAATTGAAGCCCACTAAGCGTTGTAAGCTGTGATTGGACGTCCCGCAGCCAATGAGACCGTTTACATTCATAGACACGTACTGCGCATGCACTGGTAATGTCAAATAGGAGTCCGCGGGAGACTGCAAAAAAAGTTCAGATGCATAATGAAATGAAAAAAAAAGAACAAAAAGTGAAACGAAGCTAATGTCATTAGAAAATAATAATAATTGACAAATACGGCACATTTTTTTCCGATTTTGGTCAACTCAGCCCGCACCTCACTCAGCCCGCGGGCCGAAATGACCACTACGAAATTTATTTAAAAAAAATTGTAGTCATCTCAGCCCGCGGGCTGAATAGACGTCTTTGAAATTTCCCAGCTAACCTAAAGCTTACCAATCGGACGCCATTTTAGCAGTTTATTGATAAAAAAACATGCGAACATATAACTTTTTTGCATTCGATTTTCCGTTTAAAAGGTATTTATTAGGTGTCACTCCACCCCATGATTAATAAAAATGACACCCCTAATAACACCTTATCAAACTCTCGATGAGTTCGCGAAGAATCGCGTATGACTCGGCAATATTTGGCGCCGTCGTAACTGTCAAATCTGACATTTCAAATAAGACGTTGCTGACGAGATGAGCTGTCAGAGTGTGGAACCCTTGATTATATTCACACGTTTTCTGTTTTAATAACATACCGGAAACTATTGTTATTAATACCGCTTTTTAAGGGTGCGTTTAAAAAATTGTACGTACCAATTAGTTTTAAAGGATATATTCATATTTTTTTTAAGACAGCTATTTCTATCTTTACCTACTAAGGTCCATTTTTACACCAAAAAATCTGTTTGTAAGAGATTGAAAAATTACTCGGACATTATACAAACTATTTATATATTTTATTTATACTTTAATGTACACAGTTAACAATATTAGTGTGACAAAAGGAGGCCTTAATGCCTAGGGGGCATTTTCCACCAGCCAAACCAGTCTGATTTAGAGCTACGTCAGAGCACAATAGAATTATAAAAACCTAAAACTAATACTAAATCTAAAACATACTAAAAACTAAATTATTGTATAATATGAAAAAAATATAAATTACTAGCTGACGGTGTACCTACTTCGTATCACCTACATCCTATTCTCGCTATTTTCCCGTATTTTCTCACCATTTAAACCCTCCCTGGACTTCCACAAACATTTAGAAATCCAAAATTAGCCAAATCAGTCAAGCCGTTTTTGAATTTTATCGAGACGAACGAACAGCAATTCATTTTTATATAAGAGAAAGAAGATTGTAGAACTAAAAGTAATTTAAAATAACTATCTCATGGCAGATTAAAGTTTTTGAAATACATTCAAAACCTATAAACACAATCTGTAGTTGCGATCAAAGTTAAAATAGTAAGCAAAAGACAAAATATACCCTATTTTTGTGAACCGATGCACCGGACATCGTTGATTTCTGCATCAAACTAAACTGCCTTAACCACCAACCCTACCCTACCACCCTGGCACTACCCCACAGCTCTACCACTCACAAAATAAAGCTTAAATTCCTCTAACTGAAGGATTAATGTAATGTAGAGTCTAGAGTAGGTTTACATCTGCTTTATTTGCATAGACTGACAGATTGTCCTGCCACTCGGCCACAGAGTACGGAACAGTCTGCAGGAACCCTGACACCCTGGCTTCCGATCGAAGATATAGCCTCTGTGCACCCCTGGTGGAATATTTAGGGGGACTTTCAGCTGGTATACACATCTTTTGTCATCAACTCATCAACTATCCTTCTAATTGACGACCTCAGTGGCGCAGCGGGCAAGAGTCCGCCTGCGACGCAAGAGGTTGCGGGTTCGATTCCCGCCTTGGAACAAATTTGTGTACGATCTGCAGAAATTTGTTCCGTTGGTCTGGATGTGTATGTATAATAAATAATATCTATCTATGTACCTATATCATGTATTAAATATATCAGTTATCTAGTACCCATAACACAAGCTTTGAGTAGCTTACTTTGGGGCTAGATGGTGCTGTGTGGATTGGCCAGTATTAAAAAAAATTCGCCCGAACTGTAGTGCGATTACGGAACTCTGATACAATCAACACTTGTGAAATGTCAGTCAAATTGATTGAATAAACAACCTTATGTAATACTATGTACTTTTAAACTTACGCGATCTGAACACATTATTATTAGTATTAGACGGGTATTTATCGCGTTTAAATTACCTTTAAATTAGAGTCTACCCGTGACCACGACAGCGTGCAAACCTGTCGAAACGTCGGGAAAATATAAGGTAATTTAAACGCGATAAATACCCGTCTAATACTTATGTAATACTAAATCATTTATTGATTACAATGAAAACGTATTGACATTGATTGTAAGCAAAGATCCATAATAACCCGAACTGATATCTCGCGTGCGATGTCCAGTGTCCACTATCCTCATTTGTATTCACGCCTTGAAATTTTTGGATACACTTTATGTACTAACTAGCTGATGCCCGCAGCTTCGCCCGCGTGAATGTCGATTATCGCTACTTTTCATACAAACTTTCATCCCCTATTTTGGGGGTAGAATTAATCAAAATCCTTTCTTAGCGGATGCGTACGTCATAACATCTACCTGCATGCCAAATTTCAGCCCGATCCGTCCAGTGGTTTGGGCTGTGCGTTGATAGATCACTATGTCAGTCAGTCAGTCAGTCAGTCAGTCAGTCACCTTTGAGTTTATCCACATTTTTATTGAGTTAGTCCACAAACAAATATTTTTACAAAACCATTATGTACTTAATATACAAGTAAAGGCGTTTCATTTGATACTACACTCATTTTTTTTCGTCTTTAGAACCCAATATCTTTACAACCCCTTCACCGATGAAGCTCATATTATGCTTCTAAACAAATCTACACAGCAGAATCTCTAGACCTTCCAAGTTTCATGCAGATTGGATCACTAACAAACATACACAAACATACAACGAAAAATCTCCCTAGCTGCCACTATATACAATAATCCACTAAGATCTCTAGTTACTTAGATCTTTGAGGATTTCTAAAAGGGTAGTCAGAGGCACGTCCAAACATGATATGTATTTGGCACATGATCACATTTCGCACAGTGATTATTATTCCGTACGTGAGAGGTTGCAGGCCATCGCCGCTTATAAGAATACTAATCAACTATCTAGTAGACTTTAATTTTAAAAAATATCACGTGCCTACGTATGTATATGTATATACATACGTATTGTATATACGAGTAGTAAGAAAAATAGTGATAATCCTAATGCTAATACTAGACATAAAAATAAACTCGCTGTTCCCACGGTTAGGCTCACTAAAGTGAGTAAATCCTTTATAGGGCAATGTGTACGCTTTTATTATAGATCCCAAGTGACATGCTTGATTTATCAATTGAAAAATTCAAAAATGTAATTAAACAGAAACTGTCTAAAAAGCTTATTATAAAATATTAGAGTACTTAGATGATAAAAAAGCTTGGGACGAATCAGCTCCAACTCTGCTAGGTATTCCTTATAAAATTAACAAGGATCATAGAAAAAAAAGCGCTAGGGCCCAGCGAGTTTCTTGTCAGTTCTTCTCGGACTGGGGATAGGACTGGAATTGGCACCTAGACTCACCTAGTATGTAAGACGATTCAAAATGATCCCTGTGCTTTCAATGAATAAAGTTATTAAGTTTGATTGAGCACTGGTGGTGTAGTGGTAGCACCACTGCCTCACGGTGCGAAGGTGTGGGTTCAAACCTGGTCAAACACAAATGAGTTTTTCTATTCTAAAATGTATGTGCGTAATGCCAGTTCTATTAATCAGTGAAGGAAAATATCGTGAGGAAACCGGATTCGAACCCACAAACTTTGGACCGGAAGGCCACTTGACCATTTTTACTTGTATTCAGCTATTGTGTTTGTTTATAATAGTCAAGGGGAACATTATATATTTATTCTAAGCGCTATCCCCGAAATAAACTGACATTTTACTTGTTAACACTAAATTATTCTGAGAATAGTTATACTTACCAGAAGTTGGTCAAATCCACCCTAAATAGTACATTAGGTAATAGGTTGTAAGAAAATATATAAACTTCAGTGATTGATTTTTAATTACAAAACATTCTAAAATCTAATTTATACAGAAACAGTTTATACTATCTAATAGCTTCATTGTAACAACTGTTATTATTTACATAATACTGATAATAATAATATAAGTACTAATAATACAAAGTAATACCTAATACTTATAAGCGGAATATTCTGATATAATACTTTCGTTGGCAAGATGTAACTTAAACTTAACTTAAATCGGCAGGACGGATTACATTGGCAAGAAATTACTTAAAACTAAAACTAACTTAACACAATATGAGTCCAATAATGACAAATAGTACAAAATCTTGGCTGAAGTTGAGATGTCGATAGAGACTTGCTAAAAATGGAAAGATAATTTTTAAATTGTGTATTTTTTACTGGCTACTTAGAAATAAACATAATAATTAAATTTAAAAATATTAGGTAGGTACCTCTAAAAATATTAGGTTCTTTTCCACAATTTCATGAAAAATCATACAACAAATAGTGCAGGTAAGGACGCGCCCTTTAATCCTTTCACCACACCATTAAGAAGACAAAGAAGACAAAAAAGAATAAAAATTATAAGCGTATAACGTAACTTGATAATCAGAAACTTGACACTTTTGAAACAAGTTAATCTTTTGAACTTAAAAATAAAATGGTACTGGTAACGAGTAAATCGGTGCTTAATTTTACAATAAATATCCCTGTAACTCACTAATTCTAGGGCCAAAGTTCACCAACACATAAACGGGGGATAGAAGAGACACATTTATATGAAAAAGTTACGCCTGCTCAGCTTTCGCACCCTGTAAATGCTGTTGTGAACCCGGGCCTAAGTTAATTTGGCAGAATGGTAAACCTTTCAAAACTACGCACTTTTGATTAACTACAAAATACTGCTGGATGAGTAACATTGCTGCCTCTGACAGATTACCTCACTGCAGCAGCTCGTATAGAGCAGCAATGTACGTCTGTGCCATCTGAAGCGTCTCGTATTTTGAGAGCTGGCGATCAGCTCCGAGCGAAGGCAGGTGTCCGCGGAGACGGTCGAAAGCCTTGTTCAAATTCTGCATCCGTCTCCTCTCCCTCGCATTAGCCGCTAGTCTCCTCCTCCTCAGGACAGCAGCACTGGTCGCTCTTCCACGTCTCTTGCTGTTTCCATCTTCAGCATCTTCAGCACTGTCTTCGAGCACCAAGTCATGGTCTATGCCTCGATATGCGATCTGGGCGGAGTCCTGGATACTGCCGTCCATCGAGGGGGTAGGTTCTAAGCTGGACCTCCCCGAGTCGGGAGACCTTGGCCAGGATAAGTAGCACTCCTCAGTCGCATACTCCATCATCACTTCTGAAGGGAACATGTCCTTCTCTGAGTACAGTAAACGGTGTCCGTATGTTTCGGTCATGTTCGCGTGTGTTGGGGAATTACACAGGTGTGTGCAGCACGGTGTCCCACAGGGTTCTGCACTAGGCGCGTACCTGTTCCCTTTATATAGGGTCCCGGTTTGGCGAAACGGCGGGATAGTACGAAAGGCAGGTAATGGATGGGTGGGAGAGAGATGGCTAGTGCCTTTGAGAGGGTAATTTGAGGCCAATCATCATTAATTATTTGGTCCCGGGGGCTGCGTGTGCCGTTGCCTGGGGCTTTAGACAAGTTCATCTTTAGCGTAATACGACAACGCGAAACAAAAGCGTTGACCTTGGTTGTTTTGTCAAACGCTGAATATCGGTATATTCAGCGTTTGACAATACAACCAAGGTATTCAAACCATCTACCGAGATGACGTTATATTTGAACACGATTTTGGGCAATGGTGATGTAGTGGTAGCATCCCTGCCTCACGATCTGAAAGTCATGGGTTCAAAAATGATGCGAAAAACCAATAAGTTTTTCTATTTGAGAAAATTATGTGCGCAATGTCAGTGCACTTAAACGGTAAACGAAAACATCGTGACGAATACCGGCATACACTAAAACTCAAAATTAAAATGTTATTATTCCTACAAGCGGCGATGGGCTTGCAACCTGTCATTTGTCACTCATACTATCTATCCTCTACTCTGATTACCCTTTATATATCCTCAAAATATCTAAGTAACTAGAGATGTGAGGAGATATCTACCGAGCCTGTGGATTACGACCGTGATCATGTTTTTATATCGGTAAAAATGCTTCCTAAAGGCTTTCATATTTCGCTAACAATTGGATAGGCTCTTATTTATGTAGTGTAAGTATGTAAGAATGCAGACCGCGACCCCTGAAAAAGAATACCTATTGAATTGCATTTAACCTTGTGGTTGTCGAGCTTACAATGTTATTACAATTCTGTTATTGCTGATAAAAGAATGTACGCGGCTACCGGTACCTTTTTATAAATTTTAGACAATATAAAGAATGTATTCAGTCGCAAAAATACAAGTTTTGCGTTGTATTTAGTCAATACAATTCACTCCATCTGGTGAATTGGTTGTTGGTTTATGAAATGAAATGGATTTGGCTTTGATGGCTTTATTCCAAAAATTCATTAGGCGATTGGTGGAATCACACATTTGGACCATACATAAGCCTTACTTTATTAAAATTAATCGTTTGACACGCAGTGCTTCTCCTTTCGACCTAAGATTTTTCTACCCATTAGGTATTTATCCCCTTTCAACCAAAAACATATTCCTCTACCCAATCCATAAATGTGATTGTCACACTGTATTTTAGGCAGTGGGTACAGACATTACATACAGCAATATACTCGTATCAATTCATTACTCACTAATATTAAATCCAAAAGTTTTCACCAAAGATAAATATTATTATTATTTATGTAGGTATGTACATAAGATTATATTTTTATATATATTTTTTATATTAGGTATTAATATATTAACATGATTAATGCAATAAGTATATGCAAATGCACCTTATGATTACCTATGAGTTACGATATTTCACGCAATTTCTTAAAACCCCATACTACCTTAGCTGTTCAGCTGATTTTTAAAGAAAACAGGCCATGGCATAATCTAGATTTTTACACCCTTAAGTGTAACTTGGACATTTTTAAGGTCATTGATAAGAGAGACCAAGAAAAGGCCATTGACACGAGCTGATCCAAGACCTGTCACCACCTGACACCATGTGACCCGGGGAGGCCGGGTGCTTTTCAGCGGGCATTCGAGATGGGTGAAATTCAAGACAGTATGTAGGTGGCCTTTGTAAGGTAAGAAGTGTTGGATGCGGTATTTCAAGTAAAACAATTGAAAATCACTATTATCGTGTCCTTTTTTTTCTTATCATGTCTTTGAACCAGTGTGGTGAAGAGATAAAATTAGCCTTTTGTACTTTTTTAGAGGTTTCTTTCGAGCAATATGTTCACAGTTAATAAGTTTAAAATGGATGGTAGTTTATTCAATTACAACATTTTGTACAAGGATTAAGCGATGGCGTGAAATTGTGGTAAAACTGTCGTGTTGCATGACAAAAACAAGCAGAAATATAATTATAATTGAATAACGGGTATTTATCACGTACCTATTTTGTTTTTATTCCCGACGTTTCGAACACATTACAGCGTTCGTGGTCGCGGGCAGACTATATTATTCAATTATAATTATGTCATCAAATCACAGAAGTTTAAAAAGTTTAAGCAGAAATATATTTTTTAATATCGTTTGTATTTGTGTTTAGAAAAAAAAAAAATTTTAGAAAGCCATCTTAACCTACAAGGAGGAGCGCGTTTATGTCTTTTAGTTAAAAAATAACACTTGCGAAAACATGTGCGGTTCCCGCAGGATATTGTTTTTTTTTACAAGGTATCACGTGGGCGAGGCTAAAGCTAGTTTTACATAAAACAATATTTCACGCAAACTTTAATAATAGGTACATATGGATGGAAGTTACACGGCTTATCCACCAGTGTCATCGAGTTTCGTACCTCCATGTCCGGAGTGTTCATAGCCACGGTGGTCCAGTCAGTATCCACGGCCCTCTCTCCCTTGTTCGCTAAATCACAAAATATTGGCTAAATTCACTTTTTCTTATTTTCATTTACGATTAATTTGGTCATCCCTTGGTCATCTTCATGAGAAGAAGGATCATACAAAAAAGCGCTAGGACCGAGACGAGTTTCTTGCCTGTTCTTCTCGTACTTGGGTTAGGTTGGAATTGGCACATAGATTCACCTAGCATGTAAGACGTTTCAAAGTGATCCTTGTGATTGTATTCAATAAATATTTTTCAATTTCAATTTCAATTTCAGAAAACTTTACATCATGTGTGTGCAATTTTAATTAGACATGATTTAAATAAAAACCTGAGATACTGAAAGATATTTAAAATAAATCTATTTAGCCGCTTTAGTTTGTTTGACATTTTGTAAAGCCTGTCACTTTTGTGATCAGAGAAATCCAAAGACAACACATGGATTTTTTCCTGATGCATTCGACTGTCAACTTTAATCGCTTTACTTTCGTCATTTTGAGTATAATCCTATATTCAAAGAGACGATGCTATTTTTAAGAAGAGAACATCTCATTTGTCAAAATCTGTCCAACCTTGCTTACAGCGACAGCAAAAACAACGCCATACATACCTGTTGAAAACCTGTTGGTTTGGATGAAGATTAATTTTGTCTGCCTATTCATGTCTCAATACCTATCTACATCAATACTTCTATCAACAAAATTCATCAACATCATCATCATTTCAACCGCATGATGTCCACTGCTGAACCACCTCCCCATAGAAATTTTAATCTTAAAAAATCATTTTTTTTCTTGTGTTTAGTATTTTATTGGGATGATCAACCCCAATGTTATTTCACACGTCATTACTCCCCGGGTCGGATTTCGCGACTCAATCGAGGTAAAAAAGTTAACTGTAAGTAGTAAGTTTTACCAATTATATTATCTGGGGTTACTTAGTGAAATTTTGCCTATTATTGTACGTACTTCGATCAAATTGGGGACATTTTAGAGAAAGGCCAGGCCCCTATTCAATAAACATTACAAGTCTACAAATTTGTAAAAAATTTACAATATTGTCGAAGTTTATGACAAGTGCTGTTTAATAAAACCTACAAATATGTAAAAAATCTACAAGTATATTTCTAACAATTGTAATGCCCAAAAGTGCGTTCAATAAAGATTACATATTTGTAAAAAACTGTAGTTTTTTCTGACAATTTTGTAATCACTAGCATTTAGCAGTAAATTACAATTTACATAATAATAAATATGGAAGTATTTTTAGATTTTTAATTGATGAGGGAAGATTTAGCCTGAGTTCAGAAACGGCGGGAATCGCGTGATTTCAGAATCGCATGGAAATCACGCGGGTCTTATTTGTATGAGTTATTTAGTAATCGTTCAGACATAACCTCGCGGTTGATCAAGCCGCGCGGTTACCGCAACCCAACCGCCAGAAAATAGAATCGCACTACTCCCGCGCGTTTCTTTTACTATGGAGTCTTTACGTCGCGTACAGTTGCGTTGCGGATACCGCGCGGTTAGCAAGTTGCTCGTGAGTTCTTTACGTCGCGTTCAGTTGCGTTGCGGATACCGCGCGGTTAAGAAGTTGCTCGTGAGTTCGCCATGGATCGTTTTGACACTGAACTATTTATTGATGATATTATATTGATACTATTTATTGGATGCACCCAATACCGCCTTTTTCTTTTATTTTTTTAAGGAGCAACCACAGTAAACACATTTTTTCGTCGACCTCTATTTTCAAACTGACTACTGACGTTACGAATATCGCATAATAACCGCGGTGTCTGAATAGCATCACAATTTTGCGGTTTCAAACCACGCGATTAGTAAACGCGCGGTTCCCGCATGTCTGAACCAGCGCTTAGTTGTTGAGTTGGTAGCAGTGCAGTGTAATACCACAGAGTAATACGTAATTGAAAACAAAACATATCTATCCCACGGGAACCATACATTTTTTCGGGATAAAAGCCTATGTTCTTTCTCAAGCTCTATTCTATCTTTTTTCCAAATTTCATCAAAATCAGTTCAGTAGTTTTGGCGTGATTGCGTTACACAGAAACAGAGTTACATTAGAATTTGAATATTATATTTATATAAATTGTATATAGTAAGAATAGTAAGGATAAGCTGACCGACAGACGTTGTCCTGTCTTAGTTCTATGAATGTTTTTTATAATTTTCTATTCACGCTAGACGCCGTAACCGAGGGAAATAGGGATTCATTTTTATATACATAGACGTAATATGAACCTATTATTATGATTAAGAAGATGCTCATCCTGAAAGTTCATTCTAAACATGGAAATATTTTTTTTAAATCAGATAAGTAGGTAGTTTTGGAGATTACCTGCTACATACAAACAAACTTTACCTCCTTATAAATTTTTAACCAGTCCTTACCATTTCAAGTTTCGAACTCTACGTCTCTATGCGTTCAAATGAGGTACTTACTAAATAGTACGGTGACTTTCGAGACATTCCAATTTTAATAAGTATTTGCTTTTTTTAGTGATTTCAACCTCATTGAATAAAGTCGGATTGAGTTTTCAAAGCGACGCCAAAAAAAAAACAGTGTCGAAATAAAAATTATAAATCAAAAGCACTAAAAAAAAAAAAAAAAAAAAAGGCCTTTCGTTTGGTACCCTACTCAATAAATTCAAATATTATTATTTTTCAACCTAAGAACCCAATATCTTTACAACCCCTTCGACGATTTAGCTTATATTATACACTTCCCAGCAAATCTACTGAACAGAATCTCTATATTTATGTTCCAAGTTTTATGAAGATTGATTAACGGTTTTTCAGTTATGCCTTAACAAACATTTACAGTCGTGGTCAACTAATTAGGGACACTCTTTGGTTAAACCGAATTGTGAATTTATTTTTTATTTTCCAACGAGTCTAAACCATATTCCATATCTCTTACATGTAAGTATAATTAGTCATTTATGTGCCCGATTATACAAACAATAACAACTTCTTAAACATTAACGGTCTGTCTCATAATAAATGCTTAAAGTTGACTCCAAGTATTGTTTAGTAAAAGCGTACTATAAGTCGTTAAAGTATGTAAAGTATGTCAAGATAGAGTAAAGATAAAGTACACTTAAGCGCTAAAATACGTTTATGAAACAACTAAAATTGCTTCCTGACTTTAACAAGACTTGAAGTCTACTCTAAGTTTTTATGAGACAGACCGTAAACCTCTTTACAGTATAGCTGATAGATTATCGTAGTGCTATTTGTTCAAATAATGCTGGCTGGCCATTTAATTAGGGACACTGAGATATTGCGTTCTATTTTCAAAATTTGAATCTCAATACTTTTTTACTTCTTCTCTTATTGTTTCGTGGTAGTTTTGGCGGCAATCCCGATATTTATTTTAAGTTTTGAAAAATATTTTGAAGAAAAATGGGTAAAAATAAAAGTTGCGATCCAACACTACGAAAAATTATCATGAAGCTTGTTGTCGAGCATGGTTGGCCATACCGAAGGATAGCAGAACATTTAAATTGTTCAAAAACTATGGTATACAATGCAGTGCAACATGTCAGACGCAATAACACAGATTTAAATGTGCCCAGAACAAAAAGATCGAGAAAAACAACTCCGCAAGAAGATAGAATGATAGCCAGGTTAGCTAAGAAAGATCCGTTTCTAGGCTCTATTTTAATTAAACACGAAGTGTTTGGGACAGACGAAAGAGCTGGTGTCTCAGCTAGGACCGTTCGACGACGTCTGGTAGAAGCAGGGTTGTTCGGAAGAGTGACTCGCAAAGTACCGTTGTTGAAGAAAGAACATAGAAATGCTCGTTTGGCGTTTGCACGTAAATATGGACATTGGACCTACGCCCAATGGCAACATGTATTATTCTCTGACGAGACCAAGGTTAATTTGATTTCTTCAGATGGAAGGCAATACGTACGGCGTCCAGTAAAAGCGGAAATGAATCCAAGATTCACAAAAAAGCAGGTGAAACATGGCGGTGGAAACATTAAAATGTGGGGTTCATTTTCTGGACGTGGAGTGGGACCTCTGAGGAAAGTTCAGGGTAACTTAGACCAACATCAATACAAGGCAATATTGGAGGAAACGATGCTTCCCTATGCTGAGGAGCATCTCCCTATTATATGGACGTTTCAGCATGATAACGACCCAAAACATACCGCCCGTTCAGTCAAGTCGTTTCTTACCAGTCAGTCAGTATCGGTGCTAGATTGGCCAGCAAATAGCCCGGACCTTAACCCAATCGAGCACCTTTGGCACGAAATCAAGAAAAAAGTAGCCACTTATCGTACCACAACTTTAGATGAACTTAATGAAGCTTTTTGTGAGGCATGGGCAAACATTCCTGTCGAAACATGCCAGAAACTGATAATGTCTATGCCACATCGGTGTCAAGCGGTAATTACTAACAAAGGTTTTGCTACTGGGTACTGATTTTACACGTAATAAAATGGAGCTGTTAAAGATATTATAATACTGCAGATTATTAGTTTTGTTTAACTCTATTTTTCATTATAGTTTACTGTCCTTAATTAAATGTCCAGCTACAGAATTATACCTTAAAATTGAATACATGTTCAACCTTTGATATTAAATACTTTTTTCTATTTATTTATTCTTTTATTTACAGCCATTTAAAGCATAATAATCGGACCAAATTATGCAAATAATAGTTACTGAGAAATCAATAGGGTTTTATATTTGTATGTACATAACCGGTTATTGTTCTTCACTATCTTGCATGTCCCTAATTAGTTGACCACGACTGTATATACACAAACATACATCATCGTCACTACTTTCACTACTCGTTGGCGCAATTTTTCTGCTTTAATAAATATTGTAAAGTTTTTACACAGGGTGAGCCCGCCTGTCAGAATTGTACTACAAATTTGTAGATTTGTAAACTTGTAACTACAATTAGTGTTCAAAAGAACGAATTTTCCTACAAATATGTAACTTTTCGTCTGTCAAAAAAAAACGTTTATAGAACAGAAATATGTAGAATTATTGGTAAAATTTACAATTTTGTAAATTTTCCACTATTAAAAACTTGTAAATAGTAATTTTTATTAAACAGAAACTTTTAAAATTGTAGCCGGTTATAATTAATTGTATTTTACAATTTATAATTTTCAATGAATAGGGGCCGAATTGTAAACTTGTAATTATAATTAGTGTTCAATAAAACGATTTGGAGGAATGCTCATTAGGGGAGGCCTATGTCCAGCAGTGGACTGCTATAGGCTGATGATGATGAAAACGGTTTGACCTACAAATATGTAACTTATCGCCTGTCAAGTAAAAATGTTTATTGAACAGAAAAATGTCGAGTTGTAGGTACAATTTTACAACTTTGTAAATTTTCTACTATGAAAAATTTGTAAATCGTAATTTTTATTAAACAGAAACTTGTAGAATTGTAGCCGCTTACAATTAATTGTATTTTACAATTTGTAATGTTTATTGAATAGGGGCCAGGTCCAGAGTACCCTAAACCGACGCGCATGTATGAAGAATGTAATGAGAGTGAATGAAGCAAGAGGTATGTCAGGATCGTAGCAAGTGGAGATCCGTGGTCTCTGCCTACCCCGTCGGGAAACAGGCGTGATTTTATGTATGTATGTAAGGATTCTGTATCCTGTTTGTTGCGGAGCAAGGGCCTCACGACGAATTCATAATACGTTACCGAATTAATATTACATTGTTATTTCGTACCATGACCTATGCAAATTGTATTGTAGTAGTGCTACTTAAAGCTTAAAATGTGACGTTTCTAAAACGGAATCGTTCTGGAAAACTTCGTGGTAAGGCCCCTGGTCTAACGAAATTACAAGAAGGTATAAAACAAAACAAATAAAATAAGGGTATTCCCAAAAACCTAAATCTTAATAGCTCTAATATATCTTGCTGTATCTCAACTAATCAAGTAGCCTGATCCATCAGTTTAATTTCATAAATATCTTGAATTGCCTCATTTATTTATCATGTTATCAAAATTATGGTAATATTTACACGATCGACGATTGAGATGTGGCCACACACTGCGAGCGATTGTTCTCATCCAGCCTACTTTGTAAGGTTGAGCTACATATTAGCTTGTGCGCAAGTAATGGGGCTTTATCCCCCTGCTGGGTAAAGGTCTTTCCCAAATCCTAAGAGATAGCACGGGTTACTTTTATCACCGTGACTATTTCTTCACTCTTATCAAGTCCGTGGATAACACATAACCGCGGATTTGATAAGAGTGACGAAACAGTCATGGTGACAAAAGTAACCAGTGCGCGCTATCTCTTACAGTCAGTCGTCCCTGTTCCTGGCTGCGTCCCACAATTCTTTAATAAAAGATTCAAGGGCATCCCGCCAACTAACAATATGATAGTTTAGGAAATTTTATTTCGTTTCGTTGTGTGATGGATGTGTTAGGCGGTTCTCACATTGCTCCGAACCACCGACTCGTTACTCGCACCGCTATGCCGAGCCTCTCTGCGTGGAGAGGCGTTTTCAGTTTGTTTTAACGCGCGTGTTATGAGATACTACAGTCCTTACAAAAAACACGGTGTCGCGCAACGTCGCGTGGCGCAGAGCAATGTCAGAACCGCCTTAGGTGCAAGCCGATGCACGATCATCATCATCATCATCTTCCTGCCCTTATCCCACGTTATGTGGGGTCGGCACAACATGTGATCTTCTTCCATTTCTCTCTGTCATTCGTCATTTCAGTACTCACTCCTTTCTTACCCATGTCATCTTTCACACAGTCCATCCATCTTTTCTTTGGATAATAGCCGATGCACGATATCGAACTTAAATAAAATAGTTTCTAAAAATGGTGTTGCTGAAACATTCGATGATATACAGTTCAACCAAAAGCCGAAAATTCGGCAAAGGAAGTTGGCAATATCGTGTTTGCCAGTTTTCAATTAATAGTTTATGTTGCTTACCCCAACATAATTGAAGTCATGTTAGCTTTATAAAATAAAGTCTTTTTTTGTACGTAGGTACGTTAGGTACGCTTAGATCTTTTAAACTACGCAACGGATTTAAAAGCAGTTTTCATCAATAGATCTATTGATTAAGTCTGCTATTAAATCCGTTTCGTGTCTCTTAAATCAATCTCAAAGACTATCCGACACAGAACTAAGGTTGTCGACATAGCTCAGAGAATCAGCAAGCTGAAGTGGCAGTGGGCTGGCCATATCTGTCGAAGAACCGATAACCGTTGGGGTAAACGAGTTCTCGAGTGGAGACCGCGGCTCGGCAAACGTAGTGTAGGATGCCCTCGGCCAGGTGGAGTGACGATCTGCGAAAGGCTGCTGGTGGAGGCTGGATGCGTCGAGCTGAAGACAGGGCGCAATGGCGCTCATTAGGGGAGGTCTATGTCCAGCAATGGACTGCTATAGGCTGGTGATGATGATGATGATAAATCAATCTCTTAAATCGTTGTCTCTTAAATCACTCTTCTATCTATAAAGTATGTGAGTACCTACATTGCAACCGTACGAAGCCGGGACGGGTCGCTAGTTAACAAATCAAATGTAACAGAGCACGCTGTCAAGTTGACTGTAAAAATTTCACCATAAAAAGCAAAAACCTAAAAAATTGTAACCGGATACGGTAAGGGTTGCCCGTTACAGTAACGGCGATATGGGGATGAAATCCGTTCCGGGGTGCATGCACTTCCGATTAGTTTGTGATTGGCGTTGATGGAGATACAGTCTCATGTTTTCAAAATAAATTTATAAAAAATATTTTATTTTATTTTATTGTTCAAACAAAATCAACAGTCCTTATGGTATAAACAGTTCTAACCTTATTAATGTAACTTAAAAATTAAAAAAAATCACGTAAATCAAAATAAAAACATGAACACGACTGTAATCCTCAGGCTCGGTAGAAATCTCCTCAGATCGATCTCTAGGTACTTAAATCTTTGAGGATATCTAAAGTGGGGGAGTCGGAGGCACGTCCAAACATGGTATTTGGCACATGCCCAAATTTTGCACGGTAAGTAGTTGATATATCAAAATTCTAGTTGATTAATATTCTTATAAGCAGAGATGGGCTTTCCACCTGTCACGTACGGAATACGTTTCAAGCTCGAAATAACATTACTTCAATACAACTTTTACTATAGGTCATAGTACGAAATATCAAAGTTATATTACATTGATATTGCTCGTATGGTAAAGGCTTCAGATCTCAACTTGGCCCCCATTTCACAATATCTATCGTGAATGACATTTGGTAATTTCTGGAACACATAGGTTTATCCCGGAATAAACCTCAATTAGATAAATAAATAAATAAATAAATTGATAAAAATTAGATAAAAAAGGGGGTTAAAAATAAAAACTGCAAATAGGAGGCATTATCTGTTAAATATATGTACAAAATGTTGAATTTTTTTTAGCTAATGTATAACATTATGATAGACAGTATAGCCACTTAATAGCTAGTGGACAATGTTTTCTTGATACTTAAAGCAATTTTCCAAGTATCTAGAATTATCTATGGTCATGCAATGGTCATTGACCATGGTCACCGTAATAACTACTGCAATCACTGTCATTTACCAAGAATGTCATTGTGTGAGCTAGATCTAGATTTCTTTTACCGCTTCAAATAAATATGTTTTCGAAGTAACATGATTGTTTTGAGTTGTCATAGTAAAACACAAAATACATTATGATTTTTTTGAGCTTGTGGCAGTGGTTCCACAAATTCAAATAGGTGGCGCCGGCGCAGCCGCAGTAACTTATATTCTATCCCAGTATACCATCACATTAATGTCACATCCTGGCAATAGATATAGACAAACTAGACAGGAAATTACATGATAAATGGTGGACGACCACCGTGGTATAGAACCAATATAGATGATAACGTTTAGCAAAATTACAGAGCGGTAGCAAAGAAGCTGTTATTTTTGACGCCCAAAACGGTATTGTTCTATAATAACGCCAATTTTGACGCCAAAAAACTTTTTTACGCCTATTAGTTCTATTGCAGGCGACATGGGAGGTTTGTGGTAGCTAAATATTAGTGAAATGGTAGTAAGATAACGTTAAAAAAACAAATGGGGTACAATAAATGCAAAATATCTAACATAACGCGTTTGATTTTTGGCGTCACAAATGTAAAGTATTAGATGTAGGTATGTTAGTGTTTCAACAATAATAAAAAATATAAACAGAAAGGACTTCCAGATGCGTGATTTCGTAAAAATTCTAGGTATGTTGTAAGTCGCAATTTAAAAATTTTGGCATGTTAACGCGATTTACTTGTATACAACAAAGCCAAAAGCCCCCCCAGCCATGCACCAAATCATTTACTTGGTATTTATTCTCCTTTTTTAAGGGAGAACAAAGATACTTTTGTACATACGAGAATCGGGAACATGCCGTGACCAATATTCGGAATGCTTTTAAGTGATTACAACACCGATATTGGGTCAAAATCGTGGTTTACGGTGGGCTCAATTTTCGTGTTTCTTGCAAAGAAAAAACAAACATGACTACAACAATAATCCCCAGCCTTAGTAGATTTCTTCTCAGTTAGTTTCTAGTTACTAGTCTTCTAGTTCTCTCTAGTTATTTAGATCGTTGTGTAGTTACATAAACTTTTACTTTCCTGTTCTTTCCTACAATCATCAGAACTAACCCTTTAATTCAACTAAACATATGATGATCATCGATTATTATAATGATAACAAAATACACACGATTAAGTGTTTTGGGTACCAAAAGTGTTGATTTTAGCCTTAGGGCCCAATTCACACCTCGCTGTTTAACTTATAAAACTGCGTTACGTTAACGTTATGATTCAAAAGCTTTTTCTATCAGAATAAAAACCAAACTTGTGTTAGCAAGAACTTTGAATAAGGTTAGAACAGTTGCTGAGAACAAAATTATTGAAACAATAAATTGGTAGCAATTTGATGTTAATTTTAAATAAATCGTTTCCCAAACAAATAATAATAATAAAAAATAATACCTAGAGGCTGATTAAACTAGATCAAAGGAGACTACTGTAAGTAGGCACTTACTTAGATATATACTTAACTAGGTGGTTGCCCGTGACTTCGTCCACGTTACATTTATTTTTAAATGGTTTTGTTTAATAAAAATACATCAAATCAAAAACCATGAAAATCGGTCCAGCCGTTCTGGAGTTATAAGTATTCAAACAAATCACACCACTCGTCAAAAAAACTTTGACACCCCATTTAACCCTTTTTGGAAGGTTATTTTGTAAAATCTAGATACATGTTTTAAATTATTTTGCATTTAAAGTATCCAAACCAAGATTCAGACCGATCGTACCACCCCTTAAAAAGTTCCCATATAAACATTGAGCCCCCATTTTACCCCTTTTTAAAGTTCGTATTGAAAAATCTTGAAACACTTGAACATTTGTTTTGTATTTACATTACACATACAAAGTTTAATGAAAATCGTACAGCGCGTTAAAAAGTTTCATACAAACGTTTTTAGCCCGTTTCACCCCCTTAAAAGTGGAATTTCCAAAAATCCCGTCTTATTGCTCGCCTACATACCAAGACGAACATACCCTCCAAATCTCAAGTCTGTACGACCGGCGGTTTTGGCTGTGCGTTGTATCTATTCAAATCAGTCAGGACTTATCCTTTTATATAGTAGATAATTTGGAGTTATTATTTTACATTTATTTGTTAACTTGTTAGAAACATTGTACAAAACAAGCGCTAAGACCGAGATGAGATTCTTGCCTGTTCATTTTGGACTTGCAGCATTGCTAGCATGAGACGTTTCAAAATCTTCAATAAGGAAATGTTAATGCTTCTTTTTTAATCATCCATTTTTAAAAAAGAAAAGCAGGTAGAACACTATCTCTTCTACCCTATGACCTTAACTTTTCACAAAAGAGAACAAAGGTTCTCTGTCCTTGCCACCGGCACGAGGAGTCCCACTTTGACACGAACCTGGAAGGCAGTTGCGGTATTTTTTTTACGTATTTACCAAACGTCGGATGTGTTATGGCCTAAAGCCACCACGAATTGGACGCCAATGAACAGGAATCGACCTCGCAACAGACCAAAGCGATGATGGAGGGACGAAATTGATGCCTACTGAAGGACTGGTCCACGGAAGCCCCAAATTGTGATGATTGGAGAAAAGAAGGGGAGGCCTTTGTCCTGTGGAACACTAGAGACTCTTAGTAATAATAATAAATAATTTACCAAAATCAAAACACATTCGCAAAGGATACGCTATGCATTATAATTTTAATCTTACGCGATCTGAACACATTATTATTAGTATTATCATATTATTATTAGTAGTATAACCTATCGAAACTTCGGGAAAATAAAGGTAATTAAAACGCGATAAATACCCGTTTAATACTAATAATAATGTTTTTAATTTAGTTAGTGCCAAGTAATAAGTTAGTTATAAGTTCTTTTGAGTCATTGAGCAACGTTTGACGTTACGAAATTGGCGTAACGTATCGTTTACCAATGTGTTTTGGCTTTGCCTTGAACTGTGAATTGTCCAGCAATTTTCAATCAATTCAATTATTTATTTAGTTTTCGACCCAATAAAGTTGAGTTTACATCAAAAGCTGACACAACACAGATGGGTGGGATAGGATAAATATACGGATATCGTGGCGTTATTGAATGTATCAAAAGATCACGCAACGGGAAAAAAGGCTTTTGAACCGCGGAGGTTGATTGCTGGCTTTGTGCTGTTAGGGTATCCTTGGCCAGAAACCCTGAAAAGGTTTCATTATTACCTTTATTTGGTTCACTTCATAATTATCTTAAAATTACTAGCAGGATCAAATTTTCAATTTATTATACGGCCTCTGTGGCGCAGCGGGCGAAGGTCCACCTGAGACGCAGAAGGTTGCGGGTTCGATTCCCGCCGTGGGACAAATGTTTGCATTATTTGCAGATATTTGTCTCAGGTCTGGGTGTTTTCTATGTATAATATGTATGTATTTACAAAAAAAAGTATATCTATGTAGTTTATCAGTCATGTGGTTCCCATAATACAAGATCTGCTTAGTTTGGGGCTACATGATGCTGTGTGATAGTGTCCAGCATTATTATTATTATTATTATTATTATTACCGACCTACCTATCTACGTAAATAATTTTAGTTGTTAAAAAAAAAGAATAATAGTTTTGCTTAGCCATTTTTATGTAACTTTAAATTGACTGACCTCATAGCTCAGTTGGTAGTAGCTCTGCCTTCTGCGCTACAGGTTGTGGGTTCGATCCCCACCCAGGTCAAACATTTGTGTGGTGAACTCAGATGTTTGTTCTGTGTCTGGGTGTTATTTATTCTATGTATGTATTTACAAAAAAAAAGTAAGTATTTAATTAATCTATCAACTATCTGATTCCCATAGTCCAAGCTTTGCTTAGTTTGGGGCTAGATGGCGTTGTGTGAACTGACAATATTATATTATTGTAAATTTTTAACTAAGCTTGTCAAATCAAGATTCATAAACATTTTTTTTAATTGTTCGGAAACAAAACAAAGCCGAGACCACCACCAAATTTATCTAAATCGCGGCAAGCACCAATAACTCGTAATAATCAGATCTTTACAAATTTAAAAAAAACAAAAAAAAACAAAAAAAAAAACAAAAGACACCGCAAACGACAAAACAGATGATACACAGAAATTTGCAAGTCAGAGCGCAGGCGCCGTGACCACAGAAAAAAAATAAATAAAAAAAATCTTTGTCACACACCGCACGCGATTATTCTGCATAAACTATTCAGTTGGATCACAAAGTGAAGAACGAAATTACACCTTATACATATAGACATAAGGTTGGTAAAATAGTTTTAAAAACAAAACAAATCGTTGCACTAATAGCCTGTGGCAAAATTATATTGTAATACCAAATAACTTTGCTACACAATTTAGAACTGTGTGCCTTTTGAATAAGGTTAATCAGTTTTCGATTAGTTGGCGATCAGATTTTACTAATAATTATAACGCTTCATGAATTTGTTTTGTCATTTTGACGAGAAAAAATATAAATTAGGACGAACTGCAGTTATTATAACAAATATTGTTTTTAATAACCTATAGTTGGGTATTGACAGTTTCGGCCTGTTTGTTTTAGTTTTTGTCGGAGGTACCTACCTGATGCTCATAATTTAGGGCCAATTTGTAAGGATAGTAAACTCGGAAGTTGTTTGATTTTTTTTTTTTTGTAAGTAAACCTTTCTAGTACTAAACTATTTATTATAGAAGTATATGATCACGACTGTAATCCCCGGGCTCGGTAGATATCATCCTCAGATCTTTAGTTACTTATATCTTTGAGGATATCTAAAGAGGGTAGTCAGAGGCACGTCCAAACATGACATTTAGTGCATGCCCACATTTTGCACAGTAGTTAGTATTCCATACGTGACAGGTTGCAAGCCCATCGCCGCTTATAAGAATACTAACCTATGACACACACCTTCGAATTTTTGGTTCTAGGGTGTGCCGGTTTCCTCACGATGTTTTCCTTCACTGCACTGGCATTGCGCACATACATTTTTCGAATGGAAAAACTCATTGGTGCACGACCAGGTTTGAACCCACGACCTTCGGATCGTGAGGCAGGGGTGCTACCACTACACCACCAGCGCTCTTATTATAGAAGTAAAGGAGGGTAATGTGTATGTTTGTATGTATGCGAGTTCCTATAACTGTCGCTATAGCCCAAACGGCTGTACGGATTTTGACAAATGAGTCACCATAGTGATGTCGGTTGACATTTTGTACACAATATGTCAAAAATTCAATATGGCGGCTGTAAAAGTATATTTTCAGATACGTTCAGTCGGGGTTTTTCATTTTTGTAATAAACTAGTTTTTAAACCTTTTCTGCTACATCTTTTATAAATGGAGTAGGTACTTATGTGCTCAAAGTTTAATGCTTAGCTCAATAAAAATGAAATGAATATTTTAATAATGATATAAAGCCAAAATAATCTATCTATATATATAAAAATGAATTGCTGTTCGTTAGTCTCGCTAAAACTCGAGAACGGCTAAACGGATTTATCTTATCTTGGTCTTGAAATGTTCGTGGAGGTCTAGGGAAGGTTTAAAAGGTAAGAAAAATTCGAATAACTGCTGGGAAAACCCTAAAAATAGCCCTTTTCTATTTCCCATATGAACGTTTTCTAAATAAGTACAAAGTCTGCCGGGTCAGCTAGTTGAAAATAGATTCTTGATCAATAATAATATTAATAATTGATTACCTTACCTATTTACGTTGGTAAGCAATTTTGATATTTGTTTAAACTTTTTCGACCACTTTTTTCCTAATAATTTGTGCACACAATTTGGGCAAACAAGGCGATTATCCCTGATTACTGGGTGCAGGTTCGATACCCGATTATAGATATTTGTTGGTTAGAACTTGGCGGCTTTCGATCTAATTTTCGCCGTGTTAATAATGAAGCAAGTTCGAATGTTTGGAAGTTTTTTTTATTATAATTTGTAGTCTAAAGTTTACCAAAAGAAAAACCTTTCCTTTTAATATTTTTTCTAAAACAAAACAAATACTTACGGGGACATCACAGACTAAAAAAAATTGAAAAAATCTTTTAATTTTTTTTAACTATCACGAAAAATAGGTTCAGTACCCACTGGACCTTACACTTTTCGCACTATTTTGATGTAAAAGTGCTAGTGTTCTATGAATTTAAACAATTGAAGTTTACTTAATTAATTTACTTTAAAATGCTTTTATTACCGCTTTTATTCCTGATTACAATAGATTTGTTTTTGTTTTTCAAGGTACCTCGCAAGCGAAGCCTAGGGCGGAAGCTAGTCTAAAATATTCCTAGAAATTTTATAATTAGATACAACCACACGGCAGCTAAAACCTTATCGAAAAGAAGCAATCAATGAGCAATAAAAATGTTTATTTCTATCAACAACAGAAAAAATCCACTGGATTTTGGCGCCATTTTGTCTTTTTTTATTCAAGATGATTAAGTAATATTGTAAAACCAACAGTGGGCGTTATAAAGCTTAGTTTTTGGTGTAAAAAACAAATATTGCTTGGCGCCTTTATCCCAGCATCAAGATAATTATAATAGAGATGAGAATACTGGATTCCGTCTATCGTAAATGAAATAACTTTCTTGTAAATACTGAAAATAAATATCTCAACACATTCCTTTCTTGCTTAGACAACGAAGGAAAACTTAAAAAAACTAGCATAGGTAACCTAGAACTAAAAAAATCTAAAGTGTGTCATGTCATCTGTTAGTGGTCCTATAAACGGAAATAGGCTTGTGACCTGTCACGTTAATAATACTAACTAGGTATAATGCAAAATGTGCTATGATGCGAGAGGGGTGTTTACAGTCGTGATCATTTTTGATTTGGTTTTTCTTTATCTAATTAATTTTATGGCAAAAATCTCTACCAAAATTTAAACGTCTATGGTAGAGTTCATTAGAGAGAGTAATATTTTTTGATCCCATGGGACCAAAAAATCTAAAATAATGCTATAAACAGTGGGCTGGAACAATATAGCACGGATCACTTCGGATCATTTAATTGAGCTGGCAAAACTGACGCGGGCTGCGCGCGCGCATCCTCTCAACATAGATTAATAAACTTCAGTGTAGACATGCCATTCAAATAAACTACTCATAAATTTATATTTTTACAAATTTCACTTTATATAATAAAACATAAATAAAGGAAAAAAATAGATAGGCCATAGAGGGAAAAACTTGGACAAGAACAGCACAGGGTCGATTGAAGTGGCGTTTGAGGGAGGAGGCTTATACCCAGCAGTGGGCCATTATTTGAGCTGTTGATGATGATGATATTTAAAAAATAAACTATTGTTTTTGTGACGTTTTGATAGCTTGAATGCAATTTTATTGACTAACTATGGTAATTAAACAGAAACTGTCTCGAAAAGCCTATTATAACATATCAGAGTACTTAGATGACAAAAAAGCTTAGGACGAATCAGCTCCAACTCTGCTAGGTGTCCCTAACAAAATTAACAAGGATCATAGAAAAAAGTGCTGGGGCCCAGCGAGTTTCTTGTCAGTTCTTCTCGGACTGGGGATAGGACTGGAATTGGCACCTAGACTCACCTAGTAGGTACCTATATAATGACGATTCAAAATGATCCCTGTGATTTTATTGAATAAAATATTTCGAATTGAATTGAATTGGTATACTTACCCTAATGAAACTTCAAATTCAAAGTCAAATCAAATTCTTAGAGAAAACAGAAAATAAATTGGAGAAAGCCTGCTAGGGACTTTATCTGCATTATATTTTTTTTAACCCGCGTCCTTTCTGAACCAGTCTTTGAACTAGTCTTTGCCCAATCCAATCACCGTTGGTTGATTTATGGCGATTCCGGCGGATGTTTGTTTAATCGATTACAGCCTCCGATGACGGTAGTCGGCGCGAGTGTGGACGCACCTTTATAGGCGTTGGGAATTGCCCATAATTCTGTATATTGAGGCGCGATCTCAGTTTATGATTTCGGAAAATGAAGTGATTATCTGAAATTTTGGGAGTTGGTGGGTTCGGAGTGGATTTACGAACTCCCATGAGGTGCAAACAAGAATGATGGCTTGATTAGGTTTTGTAGCTAAGATGCGTTTCAAAAGAGAGCTAAGTAAGAAGTACCTATTTATTACAAAAAACGATTGATATTTTTACATCTGCCATATTAAATTTTTGACATTTTTAAAGCCTACGTCACTCTTGTAATCCAGATGAATACAACGACACTTTATTTGTCAAAATCTGTCCAGCTGTTATACCAGGTCGTAAACTACGCGTATTCCAAGTTTCATCCAGATCGATTCCGCCGTTTCAACGTAACATCCAACCATCATTTTCATTTATTTAGTAGAAAGTAGGATTTTCAAAAAACCGTGTTATCGACGGCCACAATTCAATCTCTTATTTATTTATCTCACTAGCTGACCTGCGCGCGGTTTTCTTACCTTTTAAACCTTCCCCAGATCTCCACGAACATTTCAAGACCAAGATAAGATAAATCCGTTTAGCCGTTCTCGAGTTTTAGCGAGACTAACGAACAGCAATTCATTTTTATATATATAGATTTATTAGAGGTTAGAGGTTGAATTTTCAATCCTTTTGAATGAAGTATGTCTACGTTTTATAAGGAATGCATAGAGCTGATATTTGAGTCTAGAGGTGCATAAAAACATTCAACCACTAAGGGGTGTAAGAGGTTGAAATTGTAAGTTACGGACTTGCCGTTGGTCCATCTGTCCTGATGAATATCTACTGATAATCATAATGTACGAATGCACCGACCATGACGCTGCTCTACTATTAGCATATTACAGTATTTGTCAGTAGTAGGTAGACTAGGCTTCTGGGGTGAATTTAAGAAAAACCTCCCTTAGTTTTCTTGACTTAAAAATAAAACTTAGTTCAGAATAATAAACAAAAAGATTTTCATTAAAAAAGTCGAAGAACATGTTCTGAAAATGCTGAAAAATGTTTTGTATCTAAGTATGTACCTTACTTATTTATTCAAATGTAGTTTGTGTCATAGTCATTAGTTAGTATTCTTATAAGATGCAATCTGTCACGTGCGGAATACTAACTACTGTGCAAAATATTGTCATGTGGCAAATGTCGTACTCGGACGTGCCTCTTTCTACCCTAATTAGATATCCTCAAAGATCTAAGACACTAGAGGTCTGAGGAGATATTACCGAACCTGGGAATTACAGTCGTGATCAGGTTTGTTTAATTTGTTTTTTTTATTTATAACACTTATATACCTAAACTGCAAATTATAGTTACCTACGAAATGTGGGAACGAATTAGCATGCGCGTGAACTCACTCCAGTTAGAACTCATATACCACAAGGGCTAAAAAAGCCAGCCATATCAAAAGACTTTGCATAAGTACCTACGTACAAAGGTGAGGTAATTGGCCCGATCGTGGGAACCCCGCCACCTGTACTACAGTTACAGGGCTGTCTGTCTGTCCGTTCATCTTTACATCGCCTTTCCCATAAAGCACGAGCAGCGACCGTGACCTACCCCACGTGACGCGTTTTAAATTATTATGTGCCCAAAAAGGTACCTACATACTTAATAAAAAAAGGCCTTCTTATGGCCGCCATATTGGATTTTTAACCTGTCACTTTTGATTAAGACAAGTCCAACGACATTTTATTTGTCAAAATATTCTCACGGCCGCCATATTGGATTTTAACCTGTCATTTTGTGATTCAGACAAATCCAACGATACTTTATTTGTCAAAATATGTTCAGCCATTTGGGCTACAGCGATAACCAAACTCAAATAACGGGTACTTTACATACCTACATAGACACATACCTAACGCTATTTCTTTGTAGACGGCTAAAAAGGTCAAAGACGTAGCTTTTTAGAATCTTATAAAAGTGATTTGAAGGAGACTTTTACCCTGCAGTGGGACGAAATAGGTTAAAGAAAAGGAAAAAAATGAAGAGAAAAGTATTTTAACCAAAAGTCAACCACATCCTGCAGATACTTTCATTCAGGACTTATTTCCAAAAGAATAGCCTCAATTATTAGGTACCTACTACATAAAATGGCCAATAAGTCCTACTTTCATCTAATTGCATGTTTACTTTCCTTACAAAAGAGAAAATTCACAATTTACAAGCCTGCGATGCTAGCACCAGTTCCAGTACTAACTTGGGTGGGTGACCACTTAGCGGAAGTAGCATTTGTATGTTAATTATACCTATAATCGTGTTTTGTTTACTTTCTTTATAAAAGAGAAAATTCACAATTTACAAGATGCTAGCACCAGTTTCAGAACTTGGGTGGGTGACCACTTAGCGGAAGTAGCATTTTTACTCCGTTTTGATTATACCTACAATAGTTTTTTCAAATACAGTTGCTAGAGTCTAAACTAGAACTTTAGTAGAAAAGGTATCTGGATAATTCTTCTCAATTTATGTTTTTGTTATTATTTTAAATACTTTTAAAACTTTCAAGCTGATAGCATATAGGTGAAGCAATAAAAGATTGGTTGATAGTAAGTTATTTCACGAAGAGCATATTTAAAATTAACTTATCTTACGAGATAACCAAAATTTTTGAACAATGACGAATAGTGATAACAATGATAAAATTGTAAAGAGAAACGTTTACCTAGGTTAGCTGCATATCGTAGTATTTCTAGTGTGTAAATTGACTGTGCAGTTTTTAGTACATAAGTACTAAAAACCAGATATAAATTTTTCATAATTATATTACTAAGTAGGCTCTGTTTCCACACCATTTTCAGCAGCACTTCTAATTGGTTGAAATCAGGCTGTGGAGGATGATAAGATGGAACCTCTGCACTAGTGCTCACCCCCTGGACCGAATCCGGTGACATATGGTGGGTCGGTTACCACGTGGCACACCACCTGAACGCCACACGTGCTAAAATGAGATCACTTTTTGGGTTTCAATTTTTGTGATAGGATTGACCATGGAATGACGATTTACTTTTACAGTTATTGATCTACCATAATTGTTTTTATTATTTTTACGTTCGTAGTGACACTTGGTCCAGGCAAAAAAATTTTTCTTTATAAGTGATGTATACATCTAACAACACAATGGTAATGTAATATACATCTAGCTTTGATTTTTTAAATATATAGGTACCTACTGTATAAATAGAATTTGTAAAGTTCCTGGGCTCTAAATTGTCAAGCGAATAAGTTGATTGATGTTCAAAAGGCAGGGTAGTCATTATGTTCTTCTAGGTTCTCACCTACAGAATATAGCCCGTAGACATACAAAACAAAATACATAAGTACGTATGTACAGAAAAGAAAAAAGATAATTATGCATTAAAAAAAATACGATCTTATTACGAGTACAATAAATAGACTGTCCATACTGGCATTATCGCTTACAAAGTTTATAATAATAAAAGCCAATCAGACTTCGTCAGATAATTTCTTCTGCCGAAATTTATTTGAATACCATCCAATTCGATCATCGTTTACTGTTTAAGCTAGGTAATGCGACCTACATACCAACGTATTGATATGATAGGGTGAGAGGGTCGTAATGTCAATGATAATTGCACAGGGGTGAATGTAGAATTATTTTAATTAGCCCAACCGATGTCGAGGGCCGTTGGTGGCATATGGTGACTTATGGAACGTTTAGCTTTTGACCTCAGGGTGTTTTCCACCCCATGTATGTAGGTACATATGTATGTCATAACAGGGAAGTGCAGTGGTAGAGTTAGTTTCTGGAAGTATCTTTCTGATAACATTGGTCATAAATCTGCGGGGTAAATTGTGATACTATTTCAGTTTTCTTTAGTTTTGATCAGTTAGATTTTGTAATTTATCATGCAATAGGTGTTTGCTAGTCAGATACCTACTACTTAATCAGCGTTTACTTTAGCAAAGAGAGTAATTAAGATCTATGGGCACTAAGAATGTCCATACTAATATTATAAATGCAAAAGTAACTCCGTCTGTATGTCAACTTTAAACAACAGAACGGATCTTAGAGAAATTTGGCAAGAAAATAGATTGTATTCTGAAGAAGGGCATTAGTAAATTTTGTCTAATAAAATGAAACAATTAAATGCGGACAAAGTTCGGGGTTACAGCCAGTAAGTAAAATAAAAGTAATAATTAGAAGATCGGTAATAAAAATAGAAATAATTAAAAAAAACTTAATTTTAAAAAATAAGTTTGTACTGAGAGTGAATGAAGCAAAAGAAGTATGTCAGGATCGTAGTAAGTGGAGATCCGAGGTCTCTGCCTACCCCCGTCGGGAAACAGGCGTGATTTTATGTATGTATGTATGTAAGTTTGTACTTAGGTAGGTAATTACTACATTGTAAAAGTTACACCCAGTTTTTTATTATTTTCAAAGGAATCTAAATATCAAGATCATGTGCGTGAGAGCAGCAAGCCAGGGAGACCATGAAATAGCCACGAATATAGCAACCCTATTCCTTACAAAGCTTCGACCGCCGATAGTTTTAACAAGATCCGATACCGAAACAACATCTCGCCTACCTGCGCCTACCTTTATTTTTTCTCATAATTTTCTAGTTTTTTTCCCCCAGTGATATAAAGATGCTATTATTTTGTCATAAAATATTTTACACAGCATCCCGAAATTCCGGGAGGATCGGAAGGTCGATTAAAGTTTGAGAATAATGTTGTATTGATAGCAACTGAAAAAACCGTATCGATTTTGTTTTGTAGTAGGTACCTACCTAATGCCTAATTTGTTTTACTTTCTACGGGTAGGGTAGGTAGGTACATTGTAGGTAGATATTATAATAAATGCATAAGTATTTTCAGAGGCACCTCCAAACATGGCATATACTCGTAGGTACCCACATTTTGTACGGTGGTTAGAATTCCGTAAGTACCTACATAAGTTTCAAGCCCATCGCCACTTGTAAGAATACTAACCTATGACACACACCTTCGAATTTTTGATTCTAAGGTACCTATACCGGTTTCCTCAAGATGTTTTCCTGGCATTGCGCACATACATTTTTCGAATGGAAAAACTCATTGGTGCACGACCAGGTTTGATCCCACGACCTTCAGATGGCACGGTCAGGGATGCTACCACCACAAATCCAGTGCTCTTTTGAAATATATCTACTTAGATAAATATAATAGGCACCTAAACCTTCTAACGAGCTGTTAACCTTAGTTTTTTGTATTCTAAACTAGGTTAGACAAAAAAGTGTCAGCTAACGGTCAACCCTTTTGTTAACTAGCACAATCGGATAAGCATTATCTTGATCGCTAAATAATGGTGCGGACATTTGTCACTTTCCAACCCTTTCGCACCCTTTTTTCAAGATGTCAGCTGATGATGTCATTGGTCATTGATATTGCCCTCCGCACAATCATCTTGCCCTTGTAAACTCGCATGCAAGGTATCAGGATGTACCTACCAGTCGATATGCCATGAATAGGTACCTAAGTAGACGAGGATATTCATTATTCATTATCAGATTCGGTGATATCATCATCATCACCATCAGCAGCCCGACTTCACTCACTGCTGGGCATAGGCCATATCATAGGTAATATATCAATATATCTTTCAGAAACGGCTGAATGGATCTGGATAAAATTTGACACAGAGACAAATTATAGTCTGGAATAGCACATAGGCTATTTTTAGTCCGGAAAAATGAAAAAGGTACAAGTCGGAAGCTAGTACAAGTTTAGTATAATTTTAAACTTAGTTATATCTAGGTCGCGTGCTATCACTTTCGCAGCATACACCGGATACCGGTGTTTCAGCATTTCAGAGGGCTGAATCATGATGAAACAGGTAACCATTGCCATCTACCGGTAGCAAGCAAAACTAAAACATGACTATTAAAAAGTTCCACAACCTCTAGGTAATTTTCTTTGATTCCGTTTTGGTGTAGTTCTTACGGTTTCAAATAGATGGCGCTTTAAAAAAATTATGTCAATCAGTACGTAAAAGCATGGGTTAAGGTTATCGCTAGAGCCATTATTATATCTCAATCTCATAGCATTGATTGATTACATTAGTAATTACACTAATGTAGGTAAGTAAGGTTCTAACACTATTGACAAAAGTGACATTTAATTTTGTGGGATAGTAACAGATTGTTTGTAAGTAGGTAGATAGGTAATAAAACAAAATTAAACATTGAATAATTATAATTTAATTTGTGATAATAAATGCAAATATGCACCACAAGTTTCAGCTTCAGTCTTAAGAGACAACATTTTAACACCTTATCTAAGTTATTATGAGCTCTATTACCTACGGAGCTCTGAGATATCAGTTTTTATTGTAATATTTCTTTATCTATACTAAGTACTAAAATTATTGTTAGAAATTAAAATTATAGCGAAATTTTCAACTCTCCGATATTTTTGCCACTGGAGAATATAATTTTCTGTGAAGGTATCCACTTATATTTAAGTTCCATGTAAGCTCGTACCTACAGGTACCTAGCATTATGCACCTAAATAAAATAAAAACACCTAGGAACATACACATTAAATAAAAACCTAAACACTAAACTAATATTTATTTATTTATTATATATTTATAATAATAGTTGGATACAACCAGATACAACCTATAGGTAATATAAAAATTTACCGTCTTATACTTAAGTAGGTAGGTAGGTTAGTAAGTAAGCCCTTTTTCTTCCATCGTACTTCTAACTCTAGCTGGTGGTGGCCAGAAGACCATAAGTATCGTAGACCCTGGAAAATAAAGAAAAGAGACTTTTACAAGGACTCCCTGACCCTATTACAAGATCTCCCTGACTCATAATTAGTCCCTGAATCTTTACTATGATGCCCTCACCCTTTACTAAATTTCCCTGATCCTTTACAAGATTTCCCTGACCCTTTACTAGGACTCCCTGACTTTACCACAAAGTCTCCTTAACTCATATCAGAAGCCTGAATTTTTACTATGATGCCCTCACCCTCTACTAGAATACCCTGACCCTTTAGATACTAGATTTCCCTGACCCTTTACTAGGAGTCCCGGACTCTGTTACAAGATCTCCCTAACTCATAACCTTGAATTTTTACTAAGATTTCCCTCACCCTTTACTAGTATACACCCTTTGCTGGATTTTCCTGACCCTTTACTAGGAGTTTTATCATAATAAGATCTCTTTAACTCATAACCCTGAATTTTTACTAAGATTCCCTCATTCTTTACTAAAATAGCCTGATTCTTTACTAGAATTCCTCGACCCTTTATGCCAAACCCAGTACAAATATTTGGTATACATACCAGCAGTGAAAGCCCCAAAGATGGTGAAAGCCGCATGGCAGTGCGAGTCGAGCGTGGCGCCGAGCAGATTGGAACCGACCGCTGCGCCGGCGCGCCCCACCATGTACATCACACACATCGCCATCGCCCTGAAGGTGGAAGATGGAACCCCATCAAAATAAAAAAAAATGCAGTATTTGGACCCATGTGTAATTGGGGGTCACTCTATGGCTTTTCGGTTAAAGCCTTCCAGGTTGTCGATTACAGAGGACATGAAATCAGGTAAGGTAGACTTTTTTTAACTGACCTTACAACTCAGTTGGTAGTGGCTCTGCCTTCTGCGCTTATAGGTTGTGGGTTCGATCCTAACCCAGGACAAACATTTGTGTGATGAACGTAGTAAGAAATATTGGTGGACAGTTCACACAACACACAAGTCCCAAACTAAGCAAAGCTTGTACTATGGGAACCAGATAGTTGATAGCTTCAATATATACATTTTTTTGTAAATACTTACATAGTATACATAATAACACCCAGAGAAGAACAAAAATCAGAGTTCATCACACAAATGTTCGTCCAATGCCTTGTGGTAATGGCCCCAAGCTAAATTGTTGTTGCCAATCTCTTTCTGGAATAGTGCTAGTTATATTCGACAACACCTTGTAAAAGCTTGTGATATTTATGGCTCCAGGCGAAAATTTTGTTGCCAAACTCCTGGAATAGTGGTAATAATATTCAGCAATGCCTTATAAGAGCTTGTGATATGGCTCCAGGAGAAAATTTTGTTGCCAAACTCCAAATAGTGGTAGTAATTGTTACCTCAAGCAAGTAGGGAACACATCGACTGCAATAGCAGCGAGTATAGAAGCAGCGCAGCCGGAGCACAGCGAGATGATGAGCAGGGCGGTCGCGGCGCCGCCTTGCGGAACGAACGCCGCCGCTATGGTCGCCATGCCGCAGACGAACATTATACTACCTGGAATAAAGATCTAAAGTAGAAACACTCAAGGTTTTTATGAACAGCGTGGTAGAACAAAACAAATACAAATCTATACATTATAATAAAATCGCTGGTGAGCCATGTCTGTATATCAATAATATTTTCAAATAATAATTAGTGCTAGCTAAAGAAGACACGCTACTTAGCTACTTACTAAAGTTTCACTCATCATCATCTTCCTGCCCTTATCCCACTAGGTGGGGTCGGCACAACAGGTTCTCTTCCTCCACTCTCCCCTATCATCCGTCATCTCAGTAGTCACTCCCTTCTTACACATATCTTCTTTCACACAGTCCATCCATCTTTTCTTGGGTCTACCTCTACTCTTGTATCCATCCACATTCAAATCTATCACCCTTCTTGTGACATGGCTTTCCTCCCGCCGCATAACATGCCCATACCACGCCAACCTATTACTCTTCATTTTTTCTGTCACCGGTGCTACTTTCAAACTTCCTCTAATATGCTCATTCCTTATCTTATCCATTCTCGTCACTCCACACATCCATCTCTAAAGTTTAGTTTTTTTCATTACTAAAGTTTCACTAATGTATTGATATAAGTTTGGATTAAAACTTAGGCTTTGTTTCATCGAGATCGGTGGACAAATGAAAAGATATGATAATTTTACTTATTTCCCGCTGGACGCTATGTGTAAAAGTACAGTTACTTAAAAAAAACTGTTATTTTAAAAACTTTTTTAATTTGTTTTTTTGTTAAATTATTCGCTCATCTGAGCAGGCTTATAGTCATAGACCTTACTGCCTAGTCTTGCGTAAATTAATTTCTTCCGTTTTCTATAATCTAACTTAATCTAACCTAACCTAACCGCCATTTTCTCCTTGGCCTCCAAACTTTTTTAACCTTGATTGTAGAGCTCGTCTTTCAATCTGATAGCATGAAGATGGAGCAATAAAAGGTTGGTTAATAAAAAGTTATTTCACGAAGGGTACATTTAAAATTAGCTAATATTTTACGAGATAACCATTACTGTTTGTTGCGAACAATGACAAACCCGTTGAGTAGAAAGGCCCATTAGTGCATCAAGTAGAGTTATAGCCTCACAGAATCACAGATTAAAACTAAAAGATATCTGTGTGATGAAAAACTTCTCAATCATAGCAAACCCCAGGTTTTACGACACTTGAAATCATAATTAGACCCTAGACCTTAAAAATAGATACGACGAAATGGTAGACCATAGATAGGCACTTACAATAAAGGGTTTTCCTTCCTATCCTGTTGATAAAGAACCCAATGGCGAGGTATGTGACGGCGAACACAGCTCCCATAGACATGGATATGGGAAAAACGGCCACTGACACCTCGGCATGGCATTCTGCATCTGCTGGTGCTAACTGAAAAATATGTTGAAAGAAAGGTCCTAAATAGTAAGAGAAGGGTCCTAAATAGTAAAAGAAAGGTCTTAAATAGTAAGAGAAGGGTCCTAAATAGTAAGAGAAAGGTCCTAAATAGTAAGAGAAAAGTCCTAAATAGTAAGAGAAAGGTCCTAAATAGTAAGAGAAAGGTCCTAAATAGTAAGAGGTCCTAAATAGTAAGAGAAAGGTCCTAAATAGTAAGAGAAGGGTCCTAAATAGTAAAAGGAAGGTCTTAAATAGTAAAGAAAGGTCCTAAATAGTAAGAGAAAAGTCCTAAATAGTAAGAGAAAGGTCCTAAATAGTAAGAGAAAGGTCCTAAATAGTAAGAGAAAGGTCCTAAATAGTAAGAGAAAGGTCCTAAATAGTAAATATCGAGTCCGTGGTGAATTAAGTCAGATTGCGGATAATGATGATGAAAAGACAAGTTTAATAATTAGGTCACTTGTGTGCAGATTCGATACCATAGCTTGATAAATTATGTCAGGGGGCCTCACCACGAATTCATAATACATTACCTAATTAATATTACATTGTTATTTTGTACCATGACCAATGCCAAATTGTATTGACTTCAAGCCTCAAATGTGACGTGTTTAAACTGAATCGTGGTGAAAGACTTCGCGGTAAGGCCCCAGATCATTGGTACAAAAGAGATATAAAATGTACAAAAAGATCTGGGTACAAAAAATATATAAAATGTAATATAAAACGATCTGCAAGATATCGTTTTCAGCGGTAAGAATGATAATATCAAGTTGTAACTACCGAAAGTTATCATTATTAGGTTTTACACAAGTTTTTGGAAGGTGTTACAATCCGCTACAAAAAAATTCAAGTCAATGTAGAAAAGTTACTTACGCTAGCATTTCTGGCTTTTTCGAAAATGATATCGCAAATGTTGATGCTTTTTTCACTCGTGTTCCTCAAAATGTTATTGAGGATATCAGGAACCCATACGTACAGGCCGCTTGATCTGAAGGCATTATTAAATTAGACTTTTTATCAAGCTTTGAGATTATTAAAGTACTCGAAGGTACAGTACATTTGGATTTGGACCAAATTTTGTGACGTGATTCACAAAATTTGGTCCAAATCCAAATGTAATGCCAATAATGCCAGATCTTAAATCTCCTATATCTCAACCAGACAACAAACTCACCATCATGTAGAGAGGCGGACCCAAATCATTATATTCAGTGATAAATTGAATGTAGAATTAATGTTGATTTAGAAACAATGTAAGAAAGATAACTAGGATAAAAGATTGTCATTGCATTATTTGGACATGATTTTATTAAAGTTATATAATTTTATCTTCTTTGACAACCTAATTGCAGCTACAACAATCATCAAAGCTAATAAGTGTATTGTGATAAGGTTAAATAAACAAAACTGACTGTAGACATAGACAGTACATTGAACTATCCATGAAAAAAAACTACAGTGGAACTATCCACGGTAGTTTTTTTTGATACCACGCCTTTGCCTTTCTATTGTAAGGCTTAAATTCGTAGAACTTCCTTTTTTTTTAAATAAATAAATTAATGGTAAAAAAAACTTTTCAAAACTAGATTTTCGTGTTTTCCTTAACAAGCTCTTTCATTTGATACCCACATTGTAGTATGTAGTGCAAAAAATATAAAAAGTCCGCTATCTTGGATAATCCGCCATATTGGAATTGGAATGACGTCACATAGCGAAGCATGCAGATTTACAAGATTCCACCGGGACAAACATAAATATATTGCAACTTTGCAATTTAAATAAAAGCTTGTAAAAAAGAGACCATACAGTTGTCAAACCATTATCTAAAACCGTCTCTCAATTATGATCCTAGTCTAGTTTATCGTCAGTTCTGCAGTCAGTCAATAATGTAATAAACTCTAACGTTCCTTTATCTCTGCAATAAATAGTAGAATTTAGGAAGATTCTCCATAAGTGTAAATAGATGATGTTGACTTACACCATAAACACAGCGAACATAGAGATATGGGAGATGAACACGCATCTCAAGAGTGGAGGCTTGAACAGAAGAGTGAAGTTCTTAATGGCTCCAGCGAATCCACCACTTGGCGCGCCTTCCGTACTGCCAGAAGTTATTTTTATAACCTGTGATAAATCATTATATTATACACCAATTTCAGAGTAATATTGACCTCAAACCATGACTCACAAAAAAGAGCTAGGACCGAGACGAGTTTCTTGCCTGTTCTTCTCTTACTTGGGTTAGGTTGGAATTGGCACATAGATTCACCGCATGTAAGACGTTTCAAAGTGATCCTTGTGATTTTATCTAATAAATATATGTTGAATTTGAATTTTAACTCTTCATCAACTTCTGCCCTTTTCCCATGTCATCTGGGTCCGCACACAATTAGTGTTCTTCTTGGTCATCTCATTACTCACTTCTTTCTTACTCATCTTCTTACCCATCCATATGAGGAGATAAAAATAGTATTCAAGAAGGTATGAGTTGATAAAAGTACCATGGAACAAAATGCCTAAAGCTAGAATAAATTTGGATAATGGCTGATAAACCACTTTCTTCTTATCACGGTAAAGACCATATTATGAAGAAAATGGTTTATCAGCTTATCAGATCCTCCTTAGAGGCCTCTGTAGTGCACTTGACACGAGCAACTTACTGGGAACTCCTCAGGAGAGCAGCCATGATTCCACGCGTACATCTTGGCTAGAACAGGCAGGGCTACGCTGGGTCCTCTCGCTGCCAGCAGATACCTTGGACTCTCAGGCAGGCAGAGAAGAACGCCAGCCGCCGCGAGTCCTGGTGCACACCAGAGCCACATGAAAGCTCGCCAGGGAACTATGTCCATGGAACCTATACTGAAGGACCATTTGCCTGGGATTATGAGCCAGGCTAGACCTGAAAGAAGATACACACATTTCCAAACCATCACTGACTAATGACCAATTTGCCATTTATGTTTGATAATTTTATTGTTTTAATGTCAACCTTTTGTCATGTCATTATTAGTATATTTATGGTGTTTTATTTACCTATTTTCCCCGTTTTGTCAAGTTTTTGTCAAGTCGTATGAAAAATCTAAAGCCATGGACCATGACTGATAGTTTTCTAAGTCAAGCTAGGATAGTGTAAAGTGATGAACCGGAACACAAAAACGTCAGCCATACACATTTGGATGGAGCTTATCAATCTTGTGTTTACGATTGCACATTGCAAATTAAGTCTTGTCTTTGTAATGGATTTCGATCCTTGAAACTAAGCGATATTTCCTTCAATCACAGCCTTGACAGTAGGCTACTAAATCATAATCGGCGATAAGGTTTGTAGGTCGTCTAGATTTCTATGACGCAATACACTAGCTAGGTCCTTGATCGATAACCTTTAGTTTACTTGTTTGTTGGTGCACTTTACAAAGACTTGTCCAGTGACCTTCTTAAGAATAGATTTTGTGCCTAGCGGTATACATTTTATGCCTTTATGACCATGACTGTAAGGTACAAAATGCAATGGTTCACTGGTCTTTGTGTAAAGGAATACCTACCTAACCACATTCACATTACCTATAGGACGCAAACCAACTTCACCAAAGAGTTCAAGTGGCATTTACCTTCATTTTATCTATAACTGGTGTTAGACCGTGATGGCCTTCGTATAACATAATCATATTAATAATTATACCTAAATACAATTAGCTTCGTAGGGTGGATGAACCCCTACTCTGGTAAATCGCATTACGTTTCGTTCGATACCTACTCGAACTAAAAACTAAAGAAGACACTAACTTTCGTATTATTTTTTAAATAATAGTCTTTTTTCGATTCTATTTCGTCTTTTTAATTATTTTTGGTGGGTATAATTAATATATATATATTTTTTGAATATTATGACAGAATGCAGCTGACAGCAAACCAGAGTAGGGTGGTTACGTTTACAGACGTATATAAGCGTCGTTACGTCGTTACCGTCCTCTGTCAGTAGCGACGTTTGGCTGAGGTTGGACCTGTTTAGCCGCACACGTAGAAGAACCAACCTCCAACTTTATACATAATTGAGTATTATGACATCCTTGTATTGAGGTAGCAAACATTTATGAATGAAAAATAGAAAAACTATTAAATTAGACAATTACGAGTATTAGGTAATACAAGTACGTAGGCCTTTTTGGTTCCCTGACATGACAGGGGTTAGGGCTTATTAGGGTTGACAAAATTGTTGGCTTTGATAATTAACTATATTTTTACGGGGTAGGTATTTTGTAACACGTTGTATATTACCTATGTTTAGTTTTTAAAACTCTTAGATATCTTGAGTTGTTATTTCGCTATTCCCTTGTCATTATACTAAGGCTACAAAATAAAATCTTTTTATTATTTTATTCTTTTTCGTTCCATGCTGCAATCGCTGATGCGTTAACAACTCGAACCGTGGCTGCAGGTTCAAGTCATTGGAAATGCTTGATTTTGTTGGCACTAAAACTAGTGAACCACTCATTGATGTATAATAGTTATCTCGGTGTAGTTGTTGGTTATAATTAGCCGTCATTGTGCCAGATTCTGTCGCATGATCGTGCAGAATAATGTCTTTTTCACAACAAACTTCTTGGTGAGAATGTAGGTTTTGTTTAAAAAAAAATTACTAATGTTATCGTATAGTATGAGGAGTAATATGTGAGCGTAGTATGGGCATGTCTTAAGTTATGACAAGTGGTGAATGTCGAAGAATAAATGAATGGACTGCGTGAAAGATGATAGAATAAGGTGTGAGTACTGAAACGACTGATGATAGAGGGAGATTGAAGAAGAAAACATGTTGTGCCAACCCCAATAACGTGGTTTAGTCTTAGATGTGGCAATTTTTTTACAACAGTACGAAAAAGTGAGTTAAATGCAGTTCTCGAACGGTGTAAACAAGCCATTAGATATCTATTATCTATACAAGTTATCTTAGTGTAGGTATTTCTACTTATATGCACGTGCAACCTATCCTTCTTATCAGTGTATGTTACATAATATGTACCTAAGATACATTAAGATTGATTATAAGATCACAAGAGGCAAAAATATGCGTCTATCGTTAATGGTTATTTCTGCCTTTTGGGGTAGAAACCTTAGATCGGTGGGGACCAAAGGCATGACTCCTATCCAAAGACTGACCTCACAGCTCAGACGGCAGTAGTTCTGCCTTCTGCGCTGTAGTTTGTGGGTTCGATTTCCACCCAGGACAAACATTTATGTGATGAAATGATGATGTTTGTTCTGTGTCTGGGTGTTATTATTCTATGTATGTATTTTCAAAAACACAAGTATTTAATAATTAAATACATACTAGATACCAGATAGATTAATTATTAATCTATCTGGTTCCCATAGTACACTCTCTGCTTAGTTTGGGGCTATATGGCGTTTTGCGAACTGTCCACCACCAAATATTTATGTCCCTATTAATATCTGATTTATTATAAAGAGTTATCCAAAAAATTGGTAGACGACTTATAATTTCATTTCATAGATTTTTTGGAATTGGATGGGTTGTTTTGAAGATTAATCCCACATACATCCTGACTCATCATCATCATCTTCCTGCCCTTTTCCCACGTTATTTTTCCATCTCTGACTACTCTTTAGATATCCCCAAGGATATAAGTAACTAGAGATCTGAAGAGTTATTTACCGAGCCTGGGGATTGCAGTCGTGATCATGTTTATTTTTTTTTATACACAAACAAACAAACTTTGCCTTTTTATAATATTAATGTATACCTTTGACCTGTTTGTTTATTTATTTATATTTTATTGTAGAATAAAAAAAAATATTGAAAAAGGAGGGATTTATGCAAAGGCCCATTTCGTCTTACCAATATTATAATGTACATAGGTACGAGTACATACTTAAGTTATTATTTACCTTGGCTTAGAATAAATAGGACCTACCAAAGACAAATAAATACTGACTTTGTAATCGCTATTTATGGAATTAGGTCAGTGTTTATGAGATTATAATAATTAAACGAACATAATGTAAGTTAAACACGAGACTATGAAGTGCCCTCACCTCAGGGCATTGAAATCTCGTGCATCAAGTCCATTTATCTATCAATTACATAACATACAAAATTGCAATAACTCAAGACTCTGCTACTATTTATCTATACATAATTATAATAAAATCGTTGAGAAGCCATGTCAGTATTGTTAATATTTTTAAATAAAAATTAGTGCTAGGTACCTAAAGAGGACATGCCTAAATCAGTTTTTGAAAAAAAAATCCGTTTGTGCATTCGTTCACGCTAATCTCCACAACGGCTGAACCAAATGAAATGCAGTTTTCATTAATTTATTGAAATAAGCTTGGATTAAAACTTAGACTTTGTTTCATTGAAATCGGTTGATAAATAAAAAATGTATGCTTATTTTACTTATCTTTCGCGCGCAATGGACGCTGCGCGTAAAAGTGCGAAAATAACGCGTACGCGTAACGTAAAGTCGCGGGTAACAGCTAGTTAGGTAATAATAAATATGTAATTATAATTTTTAGGTACCCACATACCAAATTATTAGTAGTAAGTAAGATACTAGAAGTTGTTTCATGTATTTTAATTTGAATCTACATTTTAGCCGATTTTATTGCTCTCAAGTTTACATGTTACCTTAGTAACTATAATATTATATCAATGGATTCCACACAATGTAATATCATGCATGCAATAATAACTTGATGTGCGTTGAAAGAAATCTTTCACATAAAAAAATAATAGCACAAATTAATTATTAAGTACCTAATAAATGCTGAGATATACTGAGCCATTCGAGTTCTTTGAACTGTGTTATTAATTTTATACATAAACACAAGTAGGTACTTAGGTAATTAATTTCATAATAGGTACGCATTTTTAAAATAGATCACTAAATAACCTAGGTACCAATGTGTTTGAAGATTGGATGTTTAGTAACAATGCTGCGGTTAAGGGAGGGAAGATTTAGTCTTTTCTGCCTCTGTTTCTTCTTTTTATTGTTTATATTTTTATGTGTGTCAAATAACTTATTAAGGTACTATGTTATTCTCAAGGACATTCTATCTACTGACGTAGGTTATTCTAGACATAAACACAGACATCTGTTTTATGTTTGTGTGTGTGTCAAATAACTTATTTACGAGTACTAGGTATTCCATTCTAAGCATAGATATCTATAGACGCACATTATTTTTCTTTTTGCATACAACACACAATATTACAGGCACAGAAAAATAAAATGGTAGGTTATATTAGTCGTGTATCCGTTGTCCCCGAATTCCGTGTCCCCGACAATCGGGGACAGCGGTACTTTAATTAAATATTTAAAATGACTTCCCGTTGTCCCCTGTCCCTGATAATATAGTTCAATAAAATATGCAAAAATTATGACCGCTGTCCCAGATTTTTCATTTTTCATTAGTATTATGAGACGGCATCTTCTTTTTTACCCAACAACATTACAATGTGTAGTGTAGGTACTTATGCACAACTCCAAAACTACGCATTCCAACCCAATCCACTGCATAAAATCACACACATAACTTAGTTAATGCTAATAGGTAAGGGTAAGCCGGGTAAAAGGTACTGACCGGGTAAGATGATAAATGAGAACGAGATAAAGGCAGATCCCCACGCGATGGCCGCGGCACGGCGGGAACCAATGTGCACCTCCCCTAAGTACGCGTACACCGTCGCACTTGACGCTGATATCCTGAAAAAGTATGAAGTTATAGTAAAATATTATTTACTTACTTTAAGTTCTCATTTCCCAACATTCAGCCACAAAAATGCGCCAGTGTATATCTTTCTCGAATGTTATAAAACTAGTTTACATATTTATTGTAAAAAATCAAAAAATCCGAAGCTGTAAGCAGCCGCCATTTTGAATTTTTTACATTTTATACAGCCTATACTCGTATTCTTGTAAACAAGGGGGACGACACGTCATTTTTAAAATCTGTCCAGCCGGGCTCTTGCGACAGCCAAAAAAACTTTCATACATACAACACGCCAAACACTTAACCCTCCTTCTTCACGTAAAAAATAGGCAGAAAATTATAATGTGGGATAAGAAAACTATCTCTATGTATACTGAAGTTATTTCAAAAATGCTGCAAAAAGATGATGATGTTCAAAATGTACAAAACTCGAAGCTAAAGTTTATCTGCAAACATTTAGTAAAGTATACCAGTTTGTACATGACATGGAAAGATAACTTACAAGCATCCAGTAAGAAACCGGAGTGCCAGCAGCGTCCATACGCTGGTGGAGAAAGAGGAGGCCACTGAGAACACTGCTGAAGCTACCAATGCCGGCAGCATCACGGCTCGTCTGCCCAGCCTGTCTCCGAGGTAGCCCCATAGAAATGATGTGCTTATGATACCTATAACACAATTAAACTGATAATTTAAAAGCCTCTCTTCCCCTTTTTTGGGTTCCATACCCAAAGGGTAAAACAGGACCTATTACTAAGACTCCGATGTCCGTCTATCCGTCCATCTGTTACCAGGCTGTATTTCACGAAACGTGATAAATAAAAATAAAAATAAATAATGCTGGACAATCCACACAGCATCATCTAGCCCCAAAGTAAGCTACTCAAAGCTTGTGTTATGGGTACTAGATAACTGATATATTTAATACATGATGTAGGTACATAGATAGATATTTTTTATTATACATACACACCCAGACCAACGGAACAAATTTCTGCAGATCGTACACAAATTTGTTCCGAGGCGGGAATCGAACCCGCAGCCTCTTGCGTCGCAGGCGGACTCTTGCCCGCTGCGCCCCTGAGGTCGTCGTGATAGTTAGACAGTTGATTTTTTGACAGTTTTTCTATTCGTCCAGATAAAGGGCTTGTGCTAATTTGAAAGTTCCTGGCTAAATGCTTGCTTTAAAGTCAAATTTGATTCAAAAGCCAAATTGAGACATCTTTCCTGTTATGTGACTTTAGTTGCTAGTTCCCGTCTAACCTATGAAAAGATTAGGCATGAAACTTGTCTCGGTCCTAGAGGTTATTTATATAAAGAATGTTCTTTATTTACTAATTTTAATAATTGAGTAACATTGTGGAAGAGACCAGTACGTCGATTCTGTAAAATTGAAACATCAACTCGCATCTCCCATCGCTATTCACTCTCACTTCGCATTACTTGACACTCTGAATCGGGTTCGAGTGCGAAGCGAGCGTCGAAGTGACTTGGGAATTACCGTATAGAATGCCACTTCTTACGTCATCTCATACTTTATCTGTCAAAATCTCCCCGTCAATTTAGTTCAACTCGCTGACACGCTCGCAAGAGTGGCGCTAGTGTCAATTCGAATTATAAACCGAGTTTTTAGAATGCCAATCATAAAACTCACAGCGGATTCAGATTCGAAGTTTATAATGAAGTCTTACAGAATCACACAGCAGTGCCTAAAGTGCTTTATGCTAGTGATTATGGAATCTCTACAAATTTAAATAAGAATTATGTTTAATCTCTTTGTAATCTCGTCATTTTTGCGGTGGCTTATTACTTGTAAGACTTGAACGTCAGCGTCTGCAGCCATTAGCATGACTGATAAGAGCCCTTTTTATACAACCTGCAAACACGTTTGAAAGGTCGAAGATATTTTAGTATTCAGAACACATTGTGTTCATATACTTCCGAAGTTATTGCTTAAAGACTTCAACAATGCCATAATGTTTTTTTATACTATAACGCCTGCTATGACTCCACCTGTGAATTCAAGACATTGTTTCTTCGGAAATAAAGATGTCTGAATCACGGTTACTCACTGTTCCGTTACGAATGTTTGCCCATTGTCGAGCGTCCGGTCAATGGCACAGTACGTCGATTGACAACTAGTTATAACTGCGTGTAATGCAACAAGGTGTTTGTTGTTGTGATTGCAACTTCTTCTGGATACGGCCTAAAATTGAGCGGAAGATAGATGCTGGGAAAACTCTATACAAAAACCTGTTCCAAGCACTACAGCAGCGTTCAGTGTGGATAAAAGTTATATTAGACGCTGCTTGATTGTCTAAAAATAAATACATAGGCCTGTTTATGGTGATAAGTTACAAACTAAAACTGTCTCAAAATACAATGTAAAATATCAGAGTATTTAGAAAAAAATATGACAAATCTGCCCCAAAATTCCTCAGCAATTCAGCATTCATAACAAAAATAACATTAATGAGATTAAAAGTCATTACCTGACGAGTTTTTTTGCCATTTCTGTGTTTTCCATTTCAATGTAGCATTAAAGATGATTCAAAATGATCATAAATGAACATAATAACTATTACATAAGACGCCGAAGACGCCATCATAACAAAAGGCCATCCGCAGGTTATCACGACTTTAAAAACAAAAACATTATCAAGAAATATCATCCTATCATTTTGTGTATTTCTGTGAAAACTTCGTAAAGAAACTGGCATACCATATAACCAAAAAATCGAGTATCTTATAAACGACGATGGGTTTGCAGCAAGGAATACTAACTACTGCAAATATGAGCACGTGTCAAATAGAATGTTTGGACGTGCCTCTGACGTTAAGATATTATCCAAGCTCTAAGTATCACAAAAATCTGAGGATGTCTATCAAGCCTGGGGATTACAGTCGTGATCATGTTTGTTTTGCTTTTGTTTGTATTTATTTTTTGGCCTCACAGCTCAAGTGGTGGTAGCTCTGCCTTCTGCGCTGCAGGTTATGGATTCGATTCCCACCCAGGACAAGTCTGTGTGATGAACTCGGATGTTTGTTTTGTGTCTGGGTGTTATTAAGTATTCTATGTAGGTATGTATTTACAAAAAAAGTATTTCATTAATCTATTAGATATCTGGTTCCCATAGTATATAGGGCTAGATAGCATTGTGTGACCTTTTCTTCTTCTTTTTCCTGCTCTTTTCTCATGCTTTCTTTTTTCTTTTTCCTGTTCTTTTTTTTATGTGGGGTAGGCACAACCACGTTGTCTTCTTCCATTTACCTCTATTATCCGTCATCTCAGTACTCACACCTTTCTTACTCATATCACCTTTCACACAGTCCATCCATCGATTCTTTGGTCTACCTCTACCCCTATATCCATCCACATTCGTACCTAACACTCCCATCGTCACGTCATGTCATTCATCCCTTCGCATAACATGCCCATACCGCGCTAACCTATTACTCCTCATCTTTTCCGTCACCTCTACAGATTACCTCTACAGATACCTCTGTATTTCTTTGAAGACTGAAAATGATTACCTATAAATGCAGCTGCATTCACCAGGCCCTTGTGCTTGCTTGTCAGCTTCAGCTCGCACTCCGCCGAGGGGATGGCGTAGCTCATGCCCAGTGACTCCATGGACACGTTCAGCATAATAAGCCCACTCGTGAACAGAGCCAGGTGGTTGAACTGTCCATGACCTGAAGGATGGTGGAATCACTTCACTTCTCTTCTTTTATTTTGGCCTTTGTGTCATGAGCCACAATTCATGCTAGTGTCATGGTATAAATGGAGATGTTGCATAAAAATATGATCGGTTGACAAAAGTTTTGATGAAGGTGGAATCAATTCAACTTTATTCAACAAGTTACCTGGGGCCTCACCCACCACGAATTCATAATAGGTATAAGCGACCAAGAAATTGGTTTACTCTAAGGCTGAATATCATTTGCACGTACAAAACATCAAGGGCTATTTTCGATTGACAGATTAATAACTGCTACGTCAGAATCTGTCATAGTAATCCTTAGCGAATAATTATATCAAAAGTGGTAAACCAATTTCTTGGTCGCCTATTACATTACCGAATTAATATTACATTTTAATTTCGTACCATGACCTATGCAAATTGTATTGAAATATTGACGTTTCTATAACGGAATCGTTCTGGAAGACTTCGTGGTAAGGCCCCTGTACCATGTTTTTAATGTGTAGCTTTGTGTGTAGGTAAATTGCAATTAGAAAATAGAGATTTTCTATTTTGGTTTGATGTTATTTTTATTGCTATTCATCGAATAAAGACTGGTTTTTTACAGTGATTTGTTATAGTTACTAAAGTGGTTTTTTATCTGAACATGGAAAAATCGGTCTTATGACTATAGACAGATAAAATAAACTTTGTGCTTTGTTTGTTAGGTGACAGCAGTCTGTAGGTAACTAGTTATTTTTATCGTGTCACAAGTTCTTTCAAACCAGTGTGGTGAAAGGATAAAAGTGACCCTCAGAGGCTCAGAAGCAGTGATCTGTTATAGTTACTAAAGATTATCTCTATGCTCGAAAGTGTCAAATCTCAACTTCTATAAGGCTACAAAGCCTATGTTTGAGACGTTAAAAAGACAAAAAAAAACGATTATGCATTAGACAAAACGACTGAAGAAAAACTTCTTTAGCTCTATCTATGTACCTATGTATTTAGGCCTGCACTCTGTCTTAGATATACGAAACGTAAATATAATGTAAACGGCTATGAGAGAATGTGTGTTTGCACCTCTCTCTTTGCCCCATACAGTAATTTACTAAACGCAAATCTTTTTCTATTTTCATTAACGTATACCCTCTCAACTTCCGTTCGCCTTGCCCGATCACACTTTTCGTAACACTCTCTTTACGCATTCTCCAGCTCAAGTCAAGCGTGTGTACAGAAGTTTTACTTCAAAAATATTGTCTCTGTAATTTGCTTGTACTTTTACAGCAATCCAAATACCGGGTATGTACTCAGTTTTAGTAAGCGGACGCGGTTTGTTGCCATCTCTTTTTGACAGTTGTTAAATTATATGTTTGTCACTTTCACCTTTCTTTTCCCATCCTTACCTGCATACTTAAACCTACCGTAAGCGTAGGTATTATTGCGTTATACTGCACTTACCATTATAATAACTATTATGTATTCTGTCAAGCTTATCGTAGGAATGTTAAGTAACAGGTTTCAGGTAATAAGGACCTATAAGCAAGATAGGTATTCGAGCAGTTAGAAAGTGGCCGTTAGTGGTAATTGAATAAAGATTATTTTTGAATGACTGATGTACCTGTTAGCTCAAACGCTTCCTCAAATGTATGTTCATTTTGCCTCTTCAGATCACCCTCAACATCGCCATCAGGTAGGAACTTATCACTTTCTTCAGTCTTCATTTTGATTTATCACAAAATAACTGCTTGTTCTACGATAAAACTATTAAAAAGGTATCACTTATCAAAGCGGTAAATAACAATTTTACACTCCTATTTTTGACCTATTTACTCTAGACTCCAGTTAACCTTTTAATTTTGGTATCACGTGGTATTTACCTAATTCAAAATCGGTATAACCAACTAGTAGCATGAGAAACTTATTTTGTCGATATACTACTAACAATAAGTTTTAAAACTGACACAAATGCACAAAACTGAAGCTAGTATTATATTTTAGGGCATTTTTACGTTCCATTACATATTTTTAACGTTTTAAATGTTTTAAATACCGATTTTTACGAGTTGAAATATGTAGTATAAATGTACAGCGTGCGCACGGCCCGCGCAGACCGCGCTTGCTATCGTACTAAGTTCTAAATTTAAAAACGCAGTAGGCGGGAAAAGCGTGGCGAATGCCTACAGACGCATCTCGCTGTCATTATCATGCATGACATTGACTTCGTTTTTCCATGAATTAAAAAAAACTGCGGAACTTACTTTAATGTTATTTACGAGTTTATAGATAAAAATTTTGAAACCAATTTCATTAAGGGGATCACGTTTTCGTGCAATCTATATAATTTATTACACTTAAATACTTAGTACTTACCATATTAGAATTTGATTCTGTTGTTCGTGATGATAAAATAAAAAACTTAGGTACACATTATGAGATACGTTTTTTAAGGCTTCGCATTGTTTGTGCATTTGCCATTTACAAAGTTAAGCACTTGTACTTACCATTTATTTTACCAAACACACAATTAACGCATGTCATCATCAATCATTGTTATACATTTTTTTTAAATTTTTACTTATTCCATTGTTACGTCGATCAACAAACCGGTTAGTACAAAACAGTAATAGGCGTACCTGCTTTTCTGATTAGCTATTAAATGGATTGTCCTATTTTAAGTAGGACTTCACAATGTCTGTCACACTGGGGTTCTAACTTTTACTAACCACCACACTATTTGAAGGATAAAAATACGATTTCCTCACCTTAACACTGTTTGGATTCAAGTATCTTTTCACTAACGTTACCTGCTATTATCTTTATTTTTAAGCCAAAACAATACTTACGTAAAAAAATATAGTTAAATATTTTTTTACCAGGAAAATATTGAAGTACCTACTTAGGTACTTAGATTATTATGCGGGTAGGTACCTATCTACGTAGTAATGAAAAGTAACCATTCATTATTTTTACTGAAGATTTATAACATCGGTAGGTTAACCTAACATTTTCAATAAGTATAGTTTGATAGCTTATAATCTAACATTATTTAGGGAGTGTTAAATATACCTAATGAATGTGTACCTATGGATACAGGGATAGAGGTAGGCCAAAGAAAAGACGGATGGACTGTGTGAAAGATGACATAAGGAAGAAAGGAGTGAGTAGGTACCTACTGAGATGACGGATGATAGAGGGAAATGGAAGAAGATCACAAAAATGTTGCGATGACCCCACATAACTTGGAAAAAAGGAGGATGATGATGATTATTTAACATTATTTTTAAATAGATTTAGTTAGGTACCTAGGTAGGTACTGATATGCACAAATGAATGTTATCAGTTACGTCGTCAGTCACGCCTGAATCAATCATTCAAATTGTAGGTCAAATCTTATCAGCCTTTACCGGAAACCAGAAAGTACTACTTAATTTATCCAAATTAGGTACTGGGTCAATGTACCTTTCTAAGTAGTCAAATAATCGTAATGAGGAAACGATTATCTATCAATGAAAGTCTTAATAGTTCATCCTACGCATAATTTCCTACTAGTAAATTTACTACAAGCGGTTTCCACGGGAGAGTTTTTAGGTCAAATCCGCCTTGGAATCATTACCATTGGTTATGTGCTTGATGTTCCCACCAATGTGAAATAGCCATACCTAGGTACATGGCTATTATTTGCAATCCCATGAGACATTTTTAATCTTCTAGAATGTTCTTTCTTTCCCAATTCGCAAGCTTTAGACGTTATTTTTTATATCTATATCTATAGATCATATAATAAAATCGTTTATTTTTGTGTTTATGCACGCTAATCTCTACAACGGCTGAACCAAATCTAATGCGTTTTCACTAGTATATTGAGATAAGCTTGGATTAAAACATAGGTTTTGTTTCATCGAAATCGGTTGACAAATAAAAAAAAATTGAAATTGAAATAATATTTGATGAAAAACTTTACCCATTCGTACAGCCCTATTAAAAAGTACCTAATCTAACGTGCACGTAGTCGCGTCTAACAATAACTAGTCTTTACATATAAAAAATTATCCCTTTTTCTCTTGATCGCGTCATCATCATCACGCGTGAACGCGCGTTTGTTGGAGAAGGTTCATAAGAAAGAAAAAACAAAGTAATATTTTATTTGTTAATATTATTTATAAAATTAAGTTACGTCTTTTACAGAATACTGAAACACTTACGATAACTATCATACATCCAATCGTTTTCAGTAAATGAGTAGGTAGGTAAGTATCTACGCTTTTGAAGGAAAGCACAGACACAAAATATAGATCCTAATAGGTACCTACCTAGTGTTTTTGTTTGTATTCGAGTAAGTGTGTCTATTTTCCCTGAACATTATTCCACTATTCCAACCTTCTTATAATTATTAGTAGGGTCGGATGCAAGCAAACGCTTAAAGAGTTGCTTTTTGTTTTATCACAGGCACTTGGATTTATGTTTTAGCATACCCCCTAGCGGCTGGCGTCAGGGTGCAAGGGCGCATAGGAAAGAAAATAAAAAAATATCATTTTTTTTATTATCATGATTGAAGGTTGCATCTATAAAGGAAAGAAAATAGATTAAAACAAAAAGTTTTTTTTATTATGAAGACTGAAGGCTCGATATTACATTTATCTACATAATTAAAGATGAAATCCTTCAAAATGGAACAATATCGGTCAAGATCACGAGATCTAGAAAGATTGGGGGAGGCCTTTGCCCAGCAGTGGGACACTAATGGCTGATAGTAATAGGTACATTAGATATTAATTCTATATTTTATATTATTTAATGACTCAATGGACGGGTGAGATCATGAAATATGTCAAAAACCGACGGTCTGAGAAGGCTCAATCAAGAAGCTTTCATCTTTGTGACGATTTTTGGACAAACCATTTTTTTTGCAAGCTAATGGTATTATACCTACCTAGCTATGCACGCGACTTTATTGGCATTGTGTTTTTTTTTAGATGAAAGGTAACCTTATTAAGTTTCCCAACTCTACAATCTATCTCCTTGCAATATTTCTGTTTCAAAGGTAACAAACAAACATAGTCATTTTCGCGCTTATATAATAGACCTACCTACTTAATTATGTAGATAGATTTCTATTCTACGTACCTATTTCTGTAGGTATCACCTATAAAATTTATATTTGAATTCAATGAAAAAGTTCTAGTCTTATCTACATAAGTACAAAACTATTTTTATTAATCACAATTGGATAAATTACTCTTAATTGATGAAGAAAAACAAGTTGATTAAAGGAGGCATTCGCAATCATAAGATTAATCAGATGGATAGGTATACCTACTTAACTAGGTAGTACCTAGAATAGCAAATTTTATCGAAATCGGTTCCGTTTGTTAAGACGTTCAAATATACAAAGTTTCGCACATAGGTACAAAATGTGACGACTATTATTATGATAATACCTAAGTTAGATCACTTTTCTATGTTTGTTGGTACATGCAAGTAAGTCTACTTACCTACTTTATGATATTACTGGTCTGCGAACCCACAACCATTATATTCACAGCTGACCAATTGCTCGCCAGTCCGCTGAGGTCATCAAACCTTTCCACCTTACATACTTATTAATGTTATATCAACTGTCATAGGTACCATCTAGTATGGCCTTGTATCACAATCTTGTTCCTATTTGGCTCTTTGCCACTATTCTTCAAAACAACGGCAAATATTCCATGCTGCACAACCATTGCAGGCAATCAAATTCAATTATTGTCTGCTTGGAACAAAAGCGGCAATGTATGTTACGGTTGTTGTTAAAAACGCGTAGAATATTGGTTTCAGCTCGTATAATTGCACTGAAAACTGATTCGGCGCGTGTAACGAACGCCGCACATTGGACTTGGAAAACGTCCATAATGCCCAGCTACTACAAAGAGGTGGGTTATAATTTTATGCATTTCTATAAATTTAATCTCGGTAAATTTCCCACATAAATTTGATGAACGGCTAATCGCTAAAAGGCAGTAAGTTGACTTGATACCTAGTATACGTAATGCAATGTCTCCGAATTTTTGGACACAATAAATATTTTTGACTTGACTGAAGCTTCTAACGCTGTGGCGGATTTTGTCAGAGAGAAACCGACGTTTTATGTACCTGCTAGCTTCCGCCCACGGCTTCCCCCGTGTGGTACCTTGAAAAACAAAATCAAACCTGTCCCACGGGAACCGTGCCTACATTTTCCGGGATAAAAATTAGCCTTAGTGCTATTCCAGACTACGAGTATAATCTATCTCTGTGCCAAATTACATCCAGATCCTTTTAGCCGTTTCAGCGTGAAAGAGTAACAAACATCAATACATCTATACATAACAACTTTGACGTTTATAACATTCCTTGCTGGACAACGAAGCCCATCAAGCGATTGAAAAAAATAATGAACACAAGCGTTTTCTCACACAAGTGTGCGCCCCCACCCAAGCTGACTTTGAAATATTTTCATGAGCTTTCTTTCAGTGTGTTCGTGATTTCGCGGAGGACGCACGGACGCGACCATCTTCGCGACTAGTCGCGCGACTTCGACCTACATCGCCGCGACCGTACCACCATGATGACAGAAAAGCAAAGTGGGAATGTCCCCATCACATTCGAAGAAGCCCTCGACAGGACTGGTGATTATTCAATTATTCTTTGTTTGGTTGTTTACGAAGAAAACCAGCATGTCATCGTGCTATTTGCCAGTTGTTTTTATAAGACTAGAAATGTCTTCGTTCTACGAAATCGCTCAATAAAAGGTCTAGAAATACAGTCATTTTGATCTATAAATAATAATGATAATAATTTTGGACAATCCACACAGCACCATCTAGCCCCAATGTAAGCTACTCAAATCTACTAGGTACTATCTATGATGAAGGACTAGATTTTGAATCTAGGCTGTTAACTTCTGCGGTTGGTTTTATAAACCATGGGTTTCCATATTCCCAGTCTGGTACAGCAGCACCATTGAAGTTAGGACTGACTTCCGTTGGAAGTCAAAGCATGAATCTGCTGGAGTCAACAACATTTTTTTTATGTGTTAAATATTGAGAAAAAAAATGAGGCTCTTTGTGTAGGAAAATTATGTCAACTTTTGCTAATTCAAAATGTATATATTTATATCGGCTCGTTCTTTGACAAAAAAAGTAAATTAATGTTTTGTATTTTCATTATTTTTCCTTCAAGTTTTTTTAAGTGTCATTTCCAATTGCTTCGAAAGATACTGTTAATTAGTAATTTAGTTATGGAACAAATTTAGTTTACATTTTTCTTTCTTCAGAATTTTGTAGTTTTTATTAGTGGTAAGTTGTAGGTTAAAGTAATGGAATTAATTCGCAACTAACAATGTGGCAACGGTTTTTTTTTTTTTTTTTTTTTTTTTTTTTTTTTTATTTATTTAAATAAAACATTGTTACACAAAAACACATAAAGACTATCAATATCAAAGGGCAAATAATATACAATAACCCCGCACTAGGCTTAAGCCTGTGTCGCGGGTGTCCGAGGGAGAATTACAAGTAGGTACTGCTTAGTTGCCCCCCAGCCGGCGGAGTGTATAGCTAGAGTGTCCGAAAGAGACGGAACCGATGTGGAAACACCGACATTTCAAACAGTATCCTACTAATATTATAAAGGCGAAAGTTTGTAAGGATGTCTGTCTGATCGGAATGAAATTTAGCACAGATATAGTATATTAATTATAGTATATTATATATAAGATATTATAGTCTGGAATAGCACATAGGCTACTTTTTATCCCGAAAAATGTACGATTCCCGCGGGATAGATTTGGTTTTTCAAGTAACCTCGCGGGCGAAGCCGTGGGCTTAAGCTAGTACGATATAATTTTTCATGTTATTCCCAAGACAAGTGTCTATACGGAATGTTCAAACAAAACAACATTAAACATCTTTAATCCCCAGGCTCGGTAGATCCTCAGATCTCTAGTGACCTAGATCTTTGAGGATATCTAAAGAGGGTAGTCAGTGGCACGTCCAAACATATACCCTTATTTTGCCATAAACAGTGGTTAGAATTTCGTAAGTGACAGGTTGCAAGCCCATCGCCGCTTATAAGAATACTATCCAATGACACACCTTCGAATTTTTGGTTCTAGGGTATGCCGGTTTCCTCACGATTTTTTCCTTCACCGTTTAGGAGCATTGATATTGCGCACATATATTTTTCGAATAGAAAAATTCATTGGTGCACGACCAGGCCCCTATTCAATAAAAATTACAAGTCAACAAATTTGTAAAAAAGTGACAATATTGTCGAATTTTATGACAAGTGCTGTTTAATAAAACCTACAAATATGTAGAATTGTAAGAAAATTTTACATATTTGTAAATTTTTCTCGAGTAAAACGTATTATTTATTAAACAGAAACTTGTAGAATCGTAGCCTCTTACAATTAATTGTATTTTACAATTTTGTAATGTTTATTGAATAGGGGCCAGGTATAAACCCACGACTTTCGGCTCGTGAGGCAGGGGTGCTACCACTACACCATCAGCGCTCGAAAAGTTCAAATTTATATTATTTTTAATAATTGTTAGCTAATGTATAAAATCGAGCGTCAAGCGGTTTCAATGTGTGCGTCTGCACTTTGTTAAAGTGTGCTGACGCGGATAGCTGAATTCGAGAACGTCAAAATTGTAGTTACGTCCTTAAGAGTGACATAATTTAACTGTAAAGAGAAAGGAAAATTTCCATTATTTTATGATTTTGTTTACTCACGTGAAAGCTTTCGTAACATTGAAAGCTTCACAATTCAAGGTCTTCAGAGATCAAATGATTGCTAAACACTCCGTTCCGGCTGTGAGACGTGCCGGAGACGTGATTCCAAACATCAATATCTTCAGTTTCATCAAACGATATAACTTGAGAATAATGTTTGCCAACACCGGGAGTAGGTACCTACCTACATCTTGATACGAGTAGGTTTGAAAGAAAACATTATTTTTTCCGACACCAAACCTGGCCATGACTCATACAAAGTTATTTCAGTGTTGAGTTTGACGAGTGCTGAGAAGTGAGTGATCGCGGGATCGGTTCCTGATAAGGGCAAAATTTGGATCTGAAAATATTTTGTCTGCATTTGCTTTTGAGCTGAATACAAGATGTGGCAATTTAGTTTAAAATTACACAGATTCACCGCATTATGAAAGAACATGAAAATTTGCCATTTTATGAATGACATTGAATGATCGTTTACAATCTTAGATATATTTAGATGGATTATCTACAAGAATTTAATTTCTTGTAATACTCACTAGTATACTCACTAGTACTCTAACAAATTTAAGGCGCCTCCACACATCTGTGAAATGTCACAGATTTGGAGGCTTGGCTGTGTCGTGGCCATACATAACACACACACGTGACTTGGCCACTATCACCCGAATTAATGCAACAATATAATGCCACGCTAGGACCTCGTGAAAAAGCACAGACATTTGTTGCGCCGAGCAGCCTTGCTTTAGGCTTATTGCACGTATGACGCGTGCTACAAAACAGAGTCAATATTTTTAGCAGTGCGTCTTGAGTGCGTACGGGCCGCGTGGCAAACGTCTGACGTGCCTTTTAGCATCGACAAAAATCTACAAGATTTGGTCCGGGTCGTGGCACGAGCCCTAAGGGCCGAGGCAAGCGCAGATTTGCCGCGCGTGAGGCACGTCCAAACCGACCACCAATTAGGCTCAAGCATCAGCCCTGGCGATTCTACACAATTCGATATTTTACCGTTACCTTAAAGTACTTTTTTATCCTTGATTTTAGAGCTCGTCTTTCAAACTGATAACATGAAGATGAAGCAATAATATATTGGTTGATAATAAGTTATTTCACGAAGATTAACGGTACCTTAAAATTAAATCATACTTTACGAGATAACCAAAATTGTTTGTTGCGAGCAATGACGAAAGTAAGGTCCCTTAAATTGCTCGCCTGTTCAGACGTAACCAGCGTAACATGTAAACATCGCGTGACATAGTGTGGACGGTGTTTTAGATGACAGACCATGATGTATTATGTATCTGCAGGAAATGGCCTGTACAACTACCTGCTCCTGGCCACCAGCTCTCTGATCCTGTTGGCCATCGGCGTGGACCTCTTTGGCTTTAGCCTGGTGGTGACCGCCGCCTGCGACCTGCACCTCAGCGTCTCCGAGAAAGGGATCCTCACTTCTATACCCTTTATTGGTGAGTGGACCTGTTCTGCGCAAGTTAAGTGACTATACTTATTAAGGTACGAGTTGGCAGCGGGCGACGTGAGGCAGCGGCAGACGACGTGTCGCGGCAACACTACTGGTTTCTGTGTATTTCTATGAAATTCCCACCGTAGTTAGCGACACGAAGCTAGCGACGCATTTCATAGAAACCAGCAGTGTCGCCGTGACACGTCGACCGCCGCCGCCTCATGTCGCCCACTGCCAACTCGTACCCTTAGAGAAAACATAGTCAGAAAAAAAGCACTAATAACTCTATGGCTCTTAAGTTTTATACCCCATAGCCAGGAAACCAACATCGGGTTTTTTTAATGTTTTGCAATAAATACTAGATAAGTTATTCTTATTCAACTGGCCGCACGCACAGATGAAAATGATAAAAAGTCTTGTTGACTGCAAGTCAACATTCTTCAGGCCAGGAAAATTTCAAGTGTGAAGGTACAAAGACTTCTTGGAATTTTGTCGCAAAACCATTTATTATGTCTTATTGTCTAATACTGAGTAGATGTCTTTTCCTGGATTTTCATGTCAGTCCTGAAGTTATTGGAGTCTTTGTTGAGGTTATAACTTCTTAATCCACTCCTACGCAGATAACTAGATTATTTTATGTCAAAACGCAGGGAAACTTCCTTGCTTACGGAAGTATTATTAATAGACAAGACTAGGTCTCGGTACAGTCGGGAACAATAAATCATAATCATATTTTGACGTCTATTAATTCGTAGACACTTAAAAATAGTTGCGCATTAAAACTGTGACAGCGTCAGTCAAACTAATAATTATATTTTTTTGAACCAGAGACAAAAACACTTGACACTAGCAAAATATGATCTATAGGTAGAGAGATATGCAATAAATTATGAAACAGAAGAAGAACTAGAGAGATGTTATGTGTCTTTGGGAGTTTTTTTTTTAATTTTTGGACGCATTTATGAACATAATAGGTTTTTTATTTTTCTTTTCTTGTGTAGATAGTAATTATCCTTTTTGATCACAATGTCTACGCCTCGAAACCAAAGTCAAGGCTTCGTAGCACAAAAGTGCATGTAAGTAGGTACCATTTAAATAGAAGTAAAAAAACTCATTTAAAAACGCTTGACACTACACTCCTTTTAAATAAGTACAACTTGTTTTTTTCGTGTTACTTTCCCTGAAACTCTTCACTGAATTGCCATAAATAAAAAAGAAAAGAAAGAAGAAGGTTTTTCTGTAGCGATGACCTGATGCACCTGATTCTAGGTATCCTATTGACGTCGTTCGTGTGGGGCTACGTGTCGGACACGCGCGGGCGTCGGTTCACTCTGGTGGTACCGCTGCTGGTAGCCTTCGTGCTGTCCTGCGTCAGCAGCCTCTCACCACACTGGCTGTTCCTAGGCCTGGTGAAGTTCTTGTCGGTATGTTTGTAAGTACTTTCTTATTATTATCATAGAACTCTCAATTATTCTCAACGGACGGACAGCAAAGTGATTTCATTTTTAGTGATTTAACTCACATTACCCTTTTTAAACGAAAACGTCCCTGCCTTTCACTAAAAAAGGGTAATGTGAGTTAAACGGAGTCCGTACGGAGCCCGCTCCGCTCGCAGTGGAAGGCGGGGATTAGGCTTCTGTTTTTCCTTTGAATGTAAGTATTTAATTCAATTCAAAAATATCTTATTCAATAAGATCACTTTGAAACGTCTTACATGCTAGGTGAATCTATGTGCCAATTCCAACCTAATCCAAGTACGAGAAGAACAGGTACTCGTCTGAGTCCTAGCGCTATTTTGTATGATCCCCTTATGTATGGAACCCATAAAGTGTCCGTCCGTCTGTCTGTCTGTCATTTACTATCATTGGCACAAAATTTGATTTGAACCCTCGGTGGGCGAGTCCGACTCGCACTTTTCCGTTTTTTTTTTAATTATGCCGGAGAGACAAACAAGCATACGGCCCACCTTAATGCCGTTATTTAATGTAATTAAGTAATAACAAGTTGAAATACATTGAGTATACAATAAATAGTATGGAAAGCAATAGGTAGGTACAGTATTGATCATTGAAGGGCGTCGATGACGAATCGGTTAAACTGTAGACCCAGATGCGCAAGCGCTCCCGTTTTATTAAATGTATTTGTGGGTACCTACCCATAAATACTATATATAAGTATGTTAAGATTCATTAAGTAATTTTTAATGAAAAGAAGAGTAAATCGCTGATTTTATAGCTTCAAAAATTTATAGATATATCATCATCATCTTTCTGCCCTTTTCCCACGTTATGTGAGGTCGGCACAACATGTGATCTTCTTCCATTTCCTTCTATCATCCGTCATCTCAGTACTCACTCCTTTCTTACCCATGTCATCTTTCACACAGTCCATCCTTCTTTTCTTTAGCCTACCAAAAGATAAAATTATAGCGAACATTTTAGTATTAGTATTAAACAGGTGTTTATCGCGTTTTATTTACCTATTTTTCCCGACCTATCCACAGGTTCACACTGTTTTGACTGTCATGACATGAGTCATCCCGTGACCACGACAGTGTGTAAACCAGTCGAAACGTCGGGAACAATAGGTAAATAAAATAATAATGTGATCGCGTAAGTTTAAAAATATAGCGAAAACATTTATTTAGCAAATTGAAATTTTAATAATTCAGTTCTCTCTTTTGTATCTGACTGTATTTGTAGATCATCTAAGTATTTCCTAATAAGTCCTAAGTAAGTATGACCTCCGTTCCACGATCATGGGATACTGGCTAATGATGCTGAAACCGGTATCTTCCATGGTGGCTCAATGATCTGGCTAGGTTTTATTTAATTTAATTTTATTTTATTTTGTTTCATCTTACTGTGTATTGTGTATTAATATTAATCTATGGATCAAAAATTGTGGTCTGAAATAAATCATTTTATTATTTTTATTATTATTATTTCTACAAACTCAGGGTCAGTTCTATCTTACCAGTGTGGTGAAAGGATCACAAAGGTGACATTGTCTCGCCATATTAAAGTATGGCTAGACAAGTCACCTTTTAAAATATGGCTAGACAAGTCAACTTTGTGATCTCAACGAAACGAATTCGGTTAATTTTAATAAAAACATATCGCCACCATAGATAATTGAGTTAGTTGAAACTTACCTACTTTAAATAAAACAACACCTACATAATAATGTTAGGTACAATAATTTAAATAAGCAACTCCATGTTATAATTTTTAGTTTTGAGTTGACTAGGTATATTTAAAGCAACTGCATTTTTTCACACACATACAGAATTTCAGCAATTATACAGCACTGGTGGTGTAGTGGTAGCACCCCTGCTTCACAATCCGAAGGTCGTGGATTCAAACCTGGTCGTGCACCAATAAGATTTTCTATTCGAAAAAATATGTGCGGAATACCAGCTCTTAAATGCTGAAGGAAAACATTATGAAGAAACCAAAATACCCTAGAACCAAATATTTCAGCGTGTATAGATGAGTATTTTTATAAGCGGTGGTGGGCTTGCAATCTGTCTTTTACGGAATACTAACTACTGTGCAAAAATTGTGCCAAATATTACGTTCGGACGTGCCTCTGACCCTCTTAGATCTTTAGACCCTCTTTAGATATCCTCAAAGATCTAAGTAACTAGAGATCTGACGAGATATCTACCGAGCCTGGGGATTACAGTCATGATCATGTTTTTTATTCTTTTGGATTGATCTATAAAATATAGAATTTTCAACTGACACGGATATTTGCAAAATAGTTTGTGCTCGCGAGGTATACTGTTCACAGAACTACTAGCATTAGTTTATTCAGCTGCTAACGCAAGCATATCATTGTTTTTATTCACATTATTTTTCTGTAATTTATTTATATACTTCATTGACGCATTGACTGTGATCTTCACAAAACAGAACATTTATGCTGACTTTGTCAAATCACGAACTGAATTGCTGAATGCGCATTTATTAGGTATTGTACCTAAAAATATCAGTGAATAAATAAATATTGGTAAACACTTCACACAACGCTATCTAGCCCCAAACCAAGCAAAGCTTGTACCTACTATGGGAACATTTTTTTTGTAAATACATAACTACATAGAATACTAACACCCAGACACAGAACATACATCTGCGTTCATCACATAAATGTTAGTTCTTGGTGGGGATCGAACCCATAACCTACGGCCCAGAAAGCACAGCTACTACCAACTGAGCTGTGAATCCAGTCAATACCTAAATAAATAAAATAAAATAAATAATGCTGGAAATACCTGGGTGACCGACCCTTGCTCAGTTTTTTTTTGGTAAACGACGTTTTCCAACAATGAAACCTAGCTAGATCGATTTATCGCCACCGAAACCATCGGCATACTAAAATTCATGAAAATCGTTGGAGCCGTTTCGGAGATTTAGATTATATAATATACATATATACATATATAAAAGAATTGCTCGTTTAAAGGAATAATATTTGTTAATCTCTGCCCTTGAATTTCAGCTCCTGCGCTGCTAATTCAGCCACTTACACGCTGATGGGAGAGTCCTGCGTGCAACGGGTGAGGAGCAAGTACATGCTACTCATGACCTGCCTTATCATACTGTCACCTGCAGTCGCTGGTGGTAAGTTCAGTTAAGGTTCTTAGTGGAACGAGCAAAGCGAGCTAAGATATCAGTGGCAACTTGGTCAATTTGGCGTTGCAATAAAACATGATCACGACTCTAATCCCTAGATTCAGTAGTAATCTCCTCAGATCTCTAGTTACATAGATCTTTGAGGATATCTAAAGAGTGTTGTTAGAGATACGTCCAAACATATTTGGCACATGCCCTCATTTTGCACAGTAACTTAGTTAGTATTCCGTACGTGACAGGTTGCAAGCCCATCGCCAGTTTTTTCACGATGTTTTCCATTATACAACATCCAACGCCAAAATACTTAAATGGTGATCCTTCACCGTTTAAGTTTATAGAGCATAAATCATGTAACAGATCACTGGCATAAATTTAATATTATTAATATATTTAAGCAATTGATGCTTACACCCAAGCTAACCACTCTGCTTTACATCTCGATTGTGAGGTAAGTAGAAAAAAACCGGCATTACAAGAATAAAACATTTTTTTCAAGAACGAAATTGAGCTTCGCCGTTTGATATTTAAAATTGATGACTATTATTACTCATACGAAGACAAGGCTGAAGCGAAGCGACCTCTTTTGTCATTGGGCTGAATGCATGATGTTTATTGCCAGTATGATGGTTAGATGTACGCGAACTTTTTGAAAGAGTGAAGTTTTTTTTTTAATTACTTACCGCCCTAGGGCTTTTCTAGCTACATTATTACCCTAGAGCGCTAATTGGTCACCTACAAGCCCCATTTGGGGGTAATAAGGACCTACTTACCGAATATGAGAGATGTAAAAGTATATTATAGTCCCATTCAGCTTCGTTAGTCTCCTTTTAGTCTGGGGCATGTTCAAATGCTGTTGCTGTGTAGTAATTTATTATTATAGCTATGTTTTTGTGGATTTTGGCAGACTCAGTAAGGTTTTATTTTTTTAAAAACACAGCTGCCGCTACGGCGGTCAAAGCAGAAAAGAGCAACTGAGATTAATTAATCTTCATTTAAAAATGAAACTGAGTGGTGCTATATTTTCAATCTATTATAATTTTGGAATATGTTAAAAAATGTTTGTGTCATATTCGTATAGTCAAGCAGATAATTTTCGAACTATTTGTACGAGCCGTTAAATAAACTGTTTCTGCATTATATGTTATGTTACGGTCATCGCTATCTTAGGACGCCGCGGCTAAAAGATTTCACTAGGCCAAAAATCACATTTGGCAATGGTACAAACGCGTGATGTCACTTACAAATTCCCAATTCGTGTTTATTTTTATGCCAACTCCACACGTGGTTATCTAACAGACCATCAAACATCATAAATCATCGGAATACATAAAATTAAAACATCATTGGTGGTTCTAGTCTACTGGAGATGAAAGTATCTTTCTTTCATTCCTCTCAAAGATGATATAGGGTAGACTGGATACGGTTGTGCCAATTTTCATTTGATCGTCTATAATTTCATAACTATTCCAGTTAGCTGGAGGAAAGGTGTATTTTATAGTAAAATGGACATTTGTCTACATATATGTAAATACTTTATTTTTTTCCATAAAGGCAAAGGTTAACCCATAGCAGCTATTTGAAAAAAAAGAAAAAAATGTCACTATCGTCCCCACCCCAAGGACGGTTGTGACAGTGCCTGGCGTCGAATGTGACAGGTTCAAAAACGCACATAAACGGTCGTATACCAACTTTATTGCACGTATAGTATGTCATACAATCACCTATAAATGTTTTACAATAAATTTATGATAATATATAGAAAACAGTAACATTTGTATCACTTTATATAATAAGGCTCTTTAGCATCTTTAATTATTAGGTAAAAGTCTTCATATTAATTCTAATCAGGTATATAACAGCTTAAATAAACATTTTTGTAGGTGCTTAAACATGCAACAACAAAATCAACAAAATCTAAGGAAGTTCTTACTTCTAAAAATTTAACCTACTGAAATCTAGTCAGATTTTTCACAGTTATGACAAGTTTCACTGCTTGGTTAGCGTTTTCCTTTTCTTGCAGGTAACAATGACCTCTTTCCGTCTTCCTTACATGTCGTTGCGGCATCTAAAAGCAAAAAAAAATTGTTTAATTATGTCACTACCGTACCCAAAAAATTTGGCACAAACGTACCCATGATATCCATTCGGAAAAAAACAATTGCTATGAATATACCGACTAATCTACGTTGAAAGTAATCACTGCTATTTAACCACTAATGTTTAAGTTTTTACGACAATAAACACTTATCACTCTATCTGTACACATAAAACAACAATCACACAAAGAAATTGAACAAAAAAACTTACTTTCCATCGAAAAATAGTAATGTGGTACTCTGCAAGCCGCTACGTCGCGCACCGGATGACGCAATACTGTGAAGCACATTCGGACAGGCACGCCGCTCCTTTCTTCCCTTGCACCCAACCCCGTATTCCTTATAGTTTCGCCAATATGACGACTGTCACTACCGTACCCTGGCACAAACGTACCCAGTCTACCCTAGTAACGGTCATTTGTGATTCAGCCAAACAGTAAATAACACTTCTGTCGTCATTAACGTTATTTAGTTTTCCATTCGTAGAAAAACGGTGTTTACCATATTAATGCTAAAGTGGTAGAGTCAAGCAAGAGATTGTCCTTTGAAACCCTTGACGAAAAAAGAGGGGTGTTATAAGTTTAACGTGTCTGTGGCATCGTAGCGCCCAAACGGATGAACTGATTTTCGTTTTGTTTTTTTTTTTGTGTCATATATAATTTTATCCCAAGTGTTCTTAGCCATGTTTCATGAAAATCTGTTCAGCCGTTTGAAGATCATCAGCTCTTTTCTAGTTGATGAGGGGATCTGACCAACTTCCTTATGTCCTATCGATTCGAAATTTGGTACCGTATTACTTCAATGAAAGAACATGGTAAGGTAATGACTTTATTATGACGGATAAGGTTTAGATGTCGGGGGGTTTTTAAAATTTTTAATTTTGTATTTATTCAAAAACAATACATGAATGTAAAGTAGTTATCTAGCCGCTAGTTCTATCGCTAATTTTCTGGTTTTTCAGTAATCACATACCCAACTCTGATGATGGACTTCTCAGCGGAAATACCCTGGCTGGGTATAAACTTCACTCCTTGGAGGCTGCTTACTGTGATCCTTGCACTTCCGTCAGGGCTCGGAGCCCTGGCGCTCTACTTCTTTTTTGAGTCTCCCAAGTTCCTCTACGGCAGAGGAAGGAAAGAGGAGGCTTTGGAAGTACTGAGGAAGATGTACGAGATTAATCATAGAGGCTGCGGTGAAGGATATCAGGTAAGACTTAATACCTTTTCCTATTGATGGATAGGGATGAATTATTCAAAAAAGGCTTATTTTTAACAATCGGCAATGCATTCCTCTTGTATTCAAGAGTCGAAAGGCCACAAATAAAAACTTACTAGCAGTTTTTTTTGGAACGTGACTGACGTGAGTTTATAACTATCTTCCTCTTTTATCATCCTTATCTTCCACCATTTCGTTGTCCACCACTTGTGGATGGACACGTCAAATAGACAATCAAATAAGATTAATAATTAATAGCTATCTTTAAACTTTACTCGCGAGGTACCTACATAAAATATAGCCTATGTTACTCAGGAACAACGTAGCATTCTAACGGTGAAAGAATTTTTGTAATCGGTCCAGAGTTTTTGAGTTTATTCGTTACAAACAAAAATACAAAAATACAAATATTCGAGTACAAAACATTCCTCTTTATAATATTATAGTATAGATATCAATAGTTTAAGGTATCAACAATCATCTCTGAGGATGTGACGGCCGGCACGGAAGCAACTACATATCTAGTTACTTTACTACCTAACTATTATGTATATCAATGGTTTCAGGTATCAACAATCATCTCTGAGGATGTGGTGGCGCGGAAGGCGATGTCACTACCGCGGGCCATGTTCGAGCAGAGCTACTGTCTCTTCCGTCCCCCGTACCTACTGCGAAGCCTGCAGTTGTACTACATCGTAGCTGTCGTCTATATCACGTGAGATCTTAGTCAACTGTAACCATTTCCATAAACCTGACAAAAGATATAAGCACCTGTTTCGTCAGTCTCCTATCATCCATCCTGTCTGCATGCCCAAACCATCTTCACATACCCTTCTCAAGAGGAATTGATTAGAGGCACCGTTTTTTCTCGTTTATATCTACAAATTGTTTTGATTAAAAACTATTTTATGACAGTCTTTGATTATTATTATTATTATATCAGCCGTTAGTGTCCCACTGCTGGGCAAAGGCCTCCCCCCAATCCTTCCAGACCTAACAATCTTGAGCGATATTTTTCCAATCTGCAAGGAACTTGTCCAGTTCGTTTTTGATACGTTTTCTAAAGTAATAAGACTAGTTTACCTTGAAGTACGTAGTCCCCTACTGCCACCATCGCATACCACATTACATAATATACCTACCTCATCTTCCACGGTATATGTTACAGTTTTTCTTTTATCTATTCCAGTAATAACAGCTTCCTCGTATGGTTGCCACACATCATGAACCTGGTCCGCATCGCTCTGGACAGCAACCTGACTGACCATGGAGGAGTCTGTTCCTTAATCAGCACAGAGGTCAAATACACAGCGGAGAACGTCACAGTTCCAACTAGTGTGGTAAGTTTAACCAAGACAACCCCACTTCCAAATGTTTGAGCAATGATGATGGCAGCATTTAAGAAAACTACATTGGTTTTCACCTTGTTGTAACGTGGTAGCAAGCACGTATTAAGATCCTTAGATCATAGGTTCACTGATATTTGCATACTTTTCATGAATATAATGCAAATGCTGAACTGATTTTCTGAATACTTACCTTGAAGAATACAGAAGGAATTACACGAATTCATTGAAAAATATGGTGAAATCAGACTGGTTGATGAAAAAATACATGGGTGACAATGGTCACCTATGTATTTTTTCATAATGAAATAATGATGAGTGTTTGTAAAAAGGTTATTTCAGTCTGTTCTTATCTCTTTGCAGACTCCAGACATCTGTCTCGGCACGATAAAGGACAACGTAATCTTCACCCTCATAGCATCCCAATGCATCTTCTCATTTCTCAACTTCGTCATCTCCTGCCTGCCAAACCGGAAGAGGGTCATGCTAATAACGATCTTATGCCTCTCGTCTTTGAGTGGAGCTTCCATTAACTTGATGCCGGAGCCGGTGTCCAGTGTGTTCATGTTTATGATGTTCACGTGCACGTGTTTGGGGATGGGCATACTGGCGTCGTACTTCGTCGAGTTGTATCCAACGTCGTATCGGTGAGTGTAACTATTATGAACTGTCAAAATCGGTCGCAAGCAAATTCGCAACAATCGTAAAACTTAACGATTTATCCACTGCGGACCTACGATCGACATGACTTATCGACATGATTCTGACGATTTATCAATAGCTCTGATAGAGACTACCGTGATCTATACGACTACCGACCAAATTCGGTCGACAGTGAGTCGATAACTATGTCGAGATTGGAGCCGCTGGATGTAAATGATGGATAAAATAAGGAATGAGTATCATCAGCTGTGTGATTCTGTAAGACCTCATTCTAAACTTCGAATCTGAATCCGCTGTGAGTTTCTTTATTGGCATTCTAAAAACTCGGTTGATAATTCGAATTTACACTAGCGCCGCTCTTGCGAGCGTGTCAGCGAGTTGAACTAAATAGACGGGGAGATTTTGACAGATAAAGTATGAGATGACGTAAAAAGGGCATTCTATACGGTAATTCCCAAGTCACTTCGACGCTCGCTTCGTACTCGAATCCGTGTCAAAGCCTCAAATAAAAAGGTCAATGTCAAATGTCATTTTGAACCCTAGGCGAAGCGAGAGTGAATTGCGATGTGAGGTGCGAGTTTATGTTTGAATTTTATAGAATCGACGTACAGAGGAAGTTTGAAAGTACTTTGTCGGAAAAGTTGAGAAGCATTTTATGATAAAGAATGAATTGTCATGTTATGTGATAGATATAGGTAGGTAAAGGTGGATGGATAAAGTGAAGGTAGACCCATGAAAAGATAGATACAATATGAGTAAGAAAGGTGTGATTACTGAAATGATGGCTGATAGAGGGAGATGGAAGGAGACTTGTTGTGCTGATTCCACATAGGTAAGATAAGGACATAGATTCATAGAACAATTTTTAACATTACAGGGGCATGGCAGCCTGCCTCAGTATTATGGTGGGTCGAAGTTGCGCCTTCGTCGGAATCAACCTGGTCGCACACTCGATATTCGACCACTGTCAGACAACTTTCTACCTTTGGTCACTGCTGGTTCTCAGTAAGTACCTTAGATCACACCTGTTATCCAAAAACCAAAATGCATTTTTGGCTAAGATTTTTGCCTTAGTAAGGTCTCGTTTGTGGCGTAACGCAGTTTTGCGTCGGATTCGTTCCCAACTTATAAACTTTGAGGTATTATGAACTGTTGCCAGCGACTTTGTTCAAGTGACGATAACTTTTTATCTGACATCTGATTTAAATGAAAGAAAGCCTCCTGTTATGCCTTCTAATGCTTCTTCTGCTCCCTTAAGCTTTGAAAGCTACATGAATTCGTACAGTAGTTTCAGAGATGCTCGCGAACAACCAAATATACAAATCAAAAAATAATTATAAAATTTGATCATTTCTGTTCTCTAAAGCTTCTTTAATCCTCTTTCTTTCTTTATTACTATTTTTCAATGTATAGACGCACCAGTAAAACCCATCTACTGTATGTAATAATGATAGACAGATTTACAAAAGATCTATTGTTATTTATTAAGCTTTGCTTAGTTTGGGGCTAGATAGCGTTGGGTTAACTTCTTCTTCTTCTTCCTGCCCTTTCCCCACGCTAAGTGGGTAACCTGAAGATAATAAATATTTATAACTGTCCACCAATATTTATTTATTTATTTATTTATCCAGGTAGCGCAGTAGCAGCCTGGTTCTTACCTCCAGACAAGCCCACGCTCAAGGTATACGAAAGTAAACTGTAATTGGAGTTTATGGACTAACTGTGCTGTTTTGACTTGGTTGAGCGGCGCAGGCACCGTGACTGACTCGCCACGCACGTCTGTGGCCGACGCTCACACTGCTTAAACGCTGAGCTCTTGTGGAGAATGCTTAGCCGCTATAAATACTGGTGCTAAAATTAAATACTGTAAAATTTTTTTCATCACAATGATTGGTATTACTTATTTAATTTGTGGTATCACTTAATTTACTTACTTTTTTTTTATGAGATGGCATGTGATATTATTTTCAACTAGAAAATGTATGTTAAGTAAGTTTGATGTGCTAGTAAATGATGATTACAAAAAAATAATATAATATGAACCAATTTAGTTAATACCAAGTAGTTACTTACTATTTTAGATAGAAACAAGCTTTAGATATAGCAATATAGAGGAAATTATCTCATGAATTTACTTAGTGAATAGGTACATAAGTATATTTAGATTTAAGTTATACCTATTTAGATTTGATATGTTTATATTAAGCTTGACTTCCGATACAGCTGTACCTAAATGATAATTTAACGTTTTTTTTGTAAATATTTACACATTACGTGAATTAGCTAATTATAAATAGTTACTTGTCTTACTATGTCTGTAGTGGCAATAGGTACTTACTAATAAAGAACATTTTATTTACGTTCTTCATAATGTATCAAGTTGATGTATGTAAATAAAACAAAAATACAGTGTACAAATAATGTCAATATAATAAATAAATATTATACTATGAGATCTTATTCTACGTGTGCCCTAATTTCCTTAAACTAATATCCATTAAATGCGAACATTTCATTATATCTAAAATATATCCTATCGATCCATAAAAATATAACTTGAGTATTTTCGAAAACATTTTCATAAATAGTATTCTGTTTCATAGTTAAAAACTAGTAAGTACCTACTTCTAGTTTTGATTTCTTTAATCTGTTTTTAAAATACTTATCAACTTTGGATTAAGCGAAATTGGTCAGTCTTGACATAGTTTCAAATTGCTCTAAAAACATGTCAAAGATATTTTCACTCCCGCTATTTCTACAATAGTTTATGTACTTGTAATGCAGTAATGAGGGTGCCCCTTGTAAGCCTACCTAGTCCAAAAGTGTGCTATACAACAAAATGTCAGAACTGCTCCCTTAGGCCGCCATCTTTGATAAGAAACGTCACTTATGACGTTTTATTTCAAAGATGGCTATGACTGGTGTATTGGAAAACTTAACCCCCAATATACCAAAAAGCGCACTATGATCCACATAAGGCACAATAGATTTTTCACATAGGTCTCTTGTGGTAGGTACATATGTACTTAACCATAGACTAAAAACGCAAAACCACCCGCTGTTGCCGCACCATCGAGATGAACAAGATTTTGACAACCGAATAATATGATCTAAGGACAATCTTTGCGTCCCACGTTTCGATGTATAAGACGTAGCTAGTTATTATCTAGTTAAATATTATCTATTGTTTCACGCAGCTGTTACCTCGTGCGAAATGTCACTGTCATTTTGACATTAGACTAGTTGGAACATTAAATATGCATTTATGGAACACCCTGTAAAGTTTCCCAGTTACCCTACATATAAGTTGATATGTATCTGTCTAATCCTGTGCTCTTGTCTTCAACATGTTCAGTTTTATTGTTCTTCACATCTTCTTTTGGTTCTTCTAGTTTTATGACCAGGATAGCGCCAATGGATACTGAAACATTTAAAATATTAAATTGTTTACATTATACAAATAATGCTCTTGTACCGTCTCTTACTTCGTCAGCATATCCTTATCCGTCATTACCTTTAATACTTCCTTGTTAGGTAGGTAACAGCTCAGCACTGACTGAGAAGAAAGTCTTTCTTTCTTTCTTTCTTTCTTTCTTCAATTGAAGTTTATGCATCGACCCATGTTTTAGACTTGAACTTCTTCAGCCCCACTTCACCCATAATTAGTTTGTTTAATCTTTCTTCTCAAATTACTTAAGCTAAACGTTCAGTCACCATTATTTTACTAAATCTTTCGTCTTAAGATAGGCATAGAGATCCATTACTCTTAGGTAGTAAAACTTACAGGCCAACAAAGCTGCAACGGCGACGAACGGTGCTGGGCACGAGAAGTCCAAGAGTACTCCAACGGCTAGGTTGGAGGCCACGCCACCCGCCCTGCCCCACCAAGCGCCCCAGCAAACACCCAGGCCACTGGAAAAATGGGACATTTAGGTTTTTATTTGACGTGGGTTCCAATGCCTTGATCTAGTTTTGTACTATATGGCCATCGTTTTTATTAAGGTTTTTGTTGTTTCCTGAATCATCAAACGAAAAGCCATCAGCCGTTATAAATGAAAAAGTTATAGGTTTGAGTGTATCTGGGTACGCAAGTAGAGGAAAGCCAAAGAAAAAGTGGTTGGATTTTAAATAAATAATAATGCTGGACAATCCATACAGCATCATCTAGCCCTAAAGTAAGCTACTCAAAGCTTGTGTTTTTCAGCAATTCGCTGTTGGATTGTGTGAAAGATGATATGAATGTAAGAGGAGTAGACTCAGAGTTGACGAATGATAGGAGTGAGTGGAGGAAGAGAACATGTTGTGCCGACCTCACGGGTGGGATAAGGGCAGGACAATAATGTTATATATGAGTAAGTCGTAATGCAATCTTTCTCACCTTAATTTGGCTGGAAGCGCGTTCAACAGCAGCCTTATCAATAGCACATTTCCATTCAAGCTAGCTGCATTCAATGCGGCCGCTGCTGCCACGGCTAGTTTGTTGGAGGCCGAGCACCCGCACGCGCTGGCCGCAAGACAGGCACAGGCCAGTGCGCATGCGCCGGCGCAAGCTGCAGCTGCTCTCCGCACGCCGCGCGCGCCGCCGCGTGCGCTCAGCACCGCGCACGCGGCGTTGCCGAGAACGCAGCACGCGCCCACTATTAGTCCTGAGGTGAACACCTGGAAATACAAAACAATCAGTAGACTTCCCTTACAGACATCATCATCTTCCTGTCCTTTTGCCACTTTATGTGGTCGGCACAACATTGTGATCTTCCATTTCCCTTTGTCATTCGTTATCTTAGTACTCACACCGTTCTTACCCATGTAATCTTTCACACAGTCTTTTCTTTGGCCTACCTCTACGCCTATATCATATATCCACATTCATACCTAACAGAGACGCGAAGCATAATTTTTTGTTTAGCTCACGCAGGTTATTGTGGGCACCAATATGACTTACAGTTGGCCCAAAGAGTCGAGTTATTCGTGAAGTTAGCCGTAAGAGCTGCGCAGTATCGTTTTTCGGGAGCAATTGGAGGTATGAAGAGGGGCGGTGGGACTGGACATGCGCAAACTCGCACCTGTGGCTAATTTCACGAATGTCTAGATCCGTTGGATGAACTGTACAATATTAGACGACTCGTTGCGAGAGGTATGCTTCTGGACCTGTCTTACTTCTGTCAATCTTACCTCTTGATCGATGTTGTCATTACACCGCTCCTGCGTCCTTGCAGTGGCATTGAAGGCTATGAGTTCAGGTTTTGCATATCCATCGTTAAGCTTGGTCAGCTCCTTCCAGGCCACGTTGGTGGCGTTGAACATTCTGTCTGGAGCCACGGTCACGCTGCTGCAGTCTCGTACCTGCATGCGGAGGAGTAGTTCTGGTATCCACATGTTTAAGCCGAATCCGCTGGAATTAGCCATTAATCATTTAGGTTATGATGTCTGAATTTAAAAGTTGGGTTAAAATAAGTTTGTAGATGCTCGTCTTTTATTACAGAAATATATACATCTATCTAAAAATGCATTTGATTAAGGACCGTTACTACCGATCAAGAGGTAGCTGGTACGATTGGCTCCATTAGGTATGTTATTGGGTATGTTGTTATGTAGATGGCTCAACGAATCTAGGCATTCGTGAAGTTAGCCGCAAGAGCTGCGCAGTATCGTTTTTCGGGAGCAATTGGAGGTATGAGGAGGGGGAGAAGGAACTGTACATGCGCAAACTCGCACCTGTGGCTAACTTCACGAATGCCTAGATCCGTTGGATGACCTGTACCATGTTGAATGGCACTTTGATTCTAGTCTTGAAAATGTGACGTCAACGTTCAATCAACAAGTTCTGATGTATAAATACTTACGCAGACATATTTGCAAAGAACACGAAGAGTATCAGACTAGATTTCAAGGCGTAGCTCTTCGACACGAATATCTTCAGGTCTCTAAGGACCCCCATAAACAGGTCTTTTGTCCTGTTCTCATCTGAGTTCAGTGTTTTAGCGACAAAGACGTCATCATCTTGGAGCAACTTTTTGATCTATTACAAAAAACAGGTAATTACATAAAAACAGGTAATTACATAAAAACAAACATGATCACAACTGTATCCCCAAGCTTGGACAATACATTACCTTAATTTCTTGTTAGTTAGATCTTTAAGGCTATATAAACGGGGGTAGTCAGAGGCACATCCAAACATTGTATTTGTCACATGTGTACATTTATAAAAATAAAATAAATGTGATCACGACTGTAATCCCCGGGCTCGGTAATCTCCTCAGATCTTTAGTTACTTAGATCTTTGAGAATATCTAAAAAGTAGTCAGAGTCACGTCCAAACATGACACTTGTTACATGCCCACATTTTGCACAGTAGTTAGTATTCCGTACGCGACAGGTTGCAAGCCCATCGTCACTTATAAGAATACTAACTTAAGACACACCTAAGATTTTTTTGGTTCTAGATTTTTTGGCCTCGGTTTCCTCACGATGTTTTCCTACACCTACATTTTATCACAGCTAAATAATGCAAAAATGTAAAATTCGGGTAGAAGAAAAGATAAATGGACTGTGTGAAAGATGACATGGGTAGGAAAGGAGTGAGTACTGAGATGACGAATGATAGAGGGAAATAGAAGAAGATCACATGATGTGCCGTCTCCACATAACGTGGGAAAAGGGCAGGAAGATGATGATGAAATAATGCAAAAATGCTAAAAATCTTTAGTGGATTTGCGTTTTTATTACCTTAAATTCGGCGTTCGTCCCATGATTCTTCCTATGCATCATAGCCAATAGCTTCAGTGCCTTCTCTCCTCTTTTAGTATCCAGCAGAAGCCGAGGACTCTCAGGCAGGTACATGATCCACACTCCAGCTACGAAGCCGGGCAAACTGCTGAGAGCCAGGAACAGTCGCCAGGAGTAAAGAGGCAAGATGGTTGGATAGTTGGGGATCTTGAATGGGATCACTATCCAAGCGGCCGCTGGAATTATTAAATGATTTATTTAACTTTAAGTGTTTCTTTTCATTGACAGTAGGTTCTTTCAAAATAGTGTGGTGAAAGGATAAAAGCGCATATAACGTAAGTAAAATTTTGAGCGTTTTAGTAAGAAGTACAAGGTGTGGTTTTTAACTATGTTATTGAGAATTTTAGAAATACCGGTAGTTTGTTTGCTCTGGTGGCTCTGTTTTGTTTATGATTTATTTTGAATTTTATTTGTTATTTATTTTGTAAATACTTATTTCGGCGATGGGCTCGCAACCTGTCACGTACGGAATACTAACTACTGTGCAAAATGTGGGCATGTACCAAATGTCATGTTTGGATTTGCCTCTGACTACCCCCTTTAGATATCCTCAAAGATCTAAGTAACTAAAGATCTGAGGAGATATCTACCGAGCCTGGGGATTACAGTCGTGATCATATTTATTATTTTTTTAAATACTTAGAGTAAAATAGGTAAGTACCTAAGTTTAAATTTTTACCTAGTGTTGTAAATATTCAGTAGTATTAACAGTTTAGGCTACTGTCTGTAATGTAGAATAAAACGTTAACATATTTATTAAAAGCTCCACCTAATAAAAATATGACAATAATTAACATTCCCCATTACATAGTCGTCGTTTAGCACTTTGTAAATCTTCCAACACTACTTTGGCTTGAACACTGACACCTTGATGGATTAATTTTCACTTCACTTTTTTTTTGAATTTGGAATTCACTTTATTACTGGGTACACCTACATACACTTGTAGGTAAATGTATGTATGTACCTACGTACATTCTCACAAGTAAGCACCTAATGTAAACACTTCGCGAATACTCACATTCATCATCAACAAGTTCAGCGTCGTTAGTATAACCAGTAAGTTTAATAAACAAAAAAAAATTTAATCTTTTTATCGTGTCACTTCTATAATCTTCATCTACTTACACTAATAGTTTAAAGAGGTAGAATTTGTTTATTTGTATGTAGAAAAAAAACTCCGACTAGGTACCCAACCAATTTCAAAAATTCTTTCGCCAATACCTAAGTATTTAGAATGAACTTTCAGGATAAAATGTAGGTTATATTTGATGTACCTAGGTACCTCACGAGCGTTAGTATTTTAATAAATTATCCCTAACCTTTGGAAAGGGTCAGGAATGGGGGGAAGAGGGCAAACCTAGTAGCCAAATCAAATTACTTTCGTCTCTGTCCTTAACAATTTCGATCGCCAACTTGTTGAGTTGTGAGAATAACCAGCCGTTAAATTATATGGTGGATATGGGCCGAGTTAGTAACCTAATGACCAAGGTTAATAAATATGCTCATTTGTATAACGGTATCGGGTCTAGAAAGCACTAACTTGCACTTGCAAATCTGTCTCTTTATTTGTTAGTTAAATAGAAGTAGGCAAGTAATTATGTGATTGTTAGATGCGGTAAGATGTTTTGCATTGTAAAGTTCTTCCAACGGATCTAGGCATTCGTGAATTTAGCCTCAGGTGCGAGTTTGCGCATGTACAGTCCCACCACCCCTCTCCATACCTCCAATTGCTCCTGAAAAACGATACTGCGCAGCTCTGGCGGCTAACTTCACGAATGCCTCGACTCGTTGGGCCTACTGTACTTTGATAAATTACAGTTAAACAAACAAAAAGTTTATTAGGTCAATAGAGAAACAGTTCTTTACCAAAATATTGTAATCAAATGTAATAATTATCCCGTAGTTCAATATATTAATGCAGAACAAATTAGTGCCTAGACATTTCCAATTTAGATAAATACAAAATATTGCACGGACAAATTTGGGCGATTCTACTCAATTTGATATTTTACCGATATTTTTAAACCTTTTTCAAACTTGATTTTAAAGTTCGTCTTCCAAGCTGATAGCACGAAGGTGGAACAATAAAATATTGGTAGATAATAAATAATTTCACGAAGGGTCAATTTATATTAAACTAATATTTTACGCGATAACCAAAATTGTTTGTTTCGAACATTGACAAAAGTGAGAACGAACCGTTGAGTAGAATGGAACCATTTTCATTGAAGAAAAATGGTAATTTTGGGCTGGTTAGCAAAAAAAATGCTATTCTCCGTATTATGTATTGTATTGAAAGACAGAGATATCTATTTGTAGTGTTCAATTGACTGGGCATTATTCAATTCCACCATCAACGGTATTGTCTTTAAATGTGGCTAAATACAGGCCGTTTATTGGAAAATGGCAGTGACTCAGTGGCGTCTTGTCTTTAAAAATGTTGCGGAGAATTTAAATTTTGGCAGTATCCCTCATCATAGCTCAAATAAGAAAGACAACATTTTGTTTACCGTGGGATTCGTAACGAACTAAATACATTTTGAGGGCTACTTTCACCATGCTTTGTTAATTAAACTAACAGCTTGTTAGCCTAAAAGGCTGTAAAAGTTGTTTTCACTATGTCCTGACAAATCCAACCAAAAACATTTTCGTGTAAAATGTTACCAAGACGAGACCTTATGACTCGCACTGTCAAAAAATTATCAGATCCCGGATAGAGCCAAGTTTTTATTTCTTCACGTCCTTACTCTACAAAGCCTTTACTAACTCGACACCTTAGTCAAACCATGTAGCTTGGCCGTTTCGTTACTACAAGAACTCGTCATACGCCCATCTGAATGTAGCGAATGGCCCTGAGATCTTGCCACAAGCTCTTACAAACCATTAATGTTATATTACTTTGATGTTGCCTAAAGAGCTTGCGATAAGGACTGATCTGCTTGAGGATCTACTATCTCGCTCGTTCTGTTTATACCTAACTATCACAAGAAACAGTTGATATTTTTCATCAATAATTTCTTTTACTGATTGTGGATTCTTATTTAATAAAGGTAAATGAGTCTTACCAGGTATTAGAAGCCAGGCTACCACGAAGCTCATTCCTATGATGCTAAGGTACAGTTGTCTTTTCTTCTCCCCCACCAGATCTGACACGTATGTGAACACCAGGGTTGATGGTCCACCTGTCAATTAAAGTTTCATTATTCAAAAACTGAATTAAGTACATTTTTTATTGAAAATTATACTGTCTATACTTTTTAACTTAGGCGATCTTAACACATTATTATTAGTATTAAACGGGTATTTATTTACGGAAGTCTACCCGTGACCACGACAGCGTGTAAACCTGTCGAAACGTCGGGAAAATAAAGGTAATTAGAACGCGATAAATACCCGTTTAATACTAATAATACTGTCATCTTCTACGGATAAGTGGCAACCCCGAGAGCCTTATTGACTTGACAATGAGGCAGCCCGATTTCAAACTCCAAATGTCAAACTTGGCATACGACAAATACGTCACTAACCATGTGACAATTAATAGAATACGAGAGTTGAGGTGCTAATCAATTACCAATAACAAAGCCATTGATGGTCCTTGCAGCTAGCAGAAGCCTGTAATCAGGCACGGCGCTCTGGGCAAGCGTGACGACAGCATCCAGAAGTAGCGTCAAACTGAGGATATTTCTTCTCCCGAATACGTCACCCACTATCCCCCAGAAGAAGGCACTGGCCACTCCACCTGTGGACATAACGGCATTGCAGCAACCATAATTGATTTTAAGGGAATCTTTAATGTATTTGTTTACGTATAAATAGATGCTATACAGTCCTTACTTCATTAATATCAGGTATACTAGTATAGGTATATTATCAGGTATATAAGAACTTTAGGCATCTAACCATAGTTAGATGCCTAAAGTTCTTCGTGCCACGAACGTAAAAGAAGTCTTCAATTTCCGAAAGAAACTAACTAAAGATACAATTTGTCATAGTTAATGGTGTCTTAGACACAGGTTTAAATCTCGTCCGCTCGATCATCGTCATCTTCCTGCCCTTTTTCAACATTATAGGGGGTCGGCACTACATGTGATCTTCTTCCATTTATCTCTGTTTATCGTCATCTCAGTATTCACTCCTTACTTAGGTACTCATATCATCTTTAACACATTCCATCAATATTTTCTTAAACCTACCTCTACCCCTTTATCTATCCACTTTCATATCTAACACTTCTCTTCACACATTTATCTCTCTTCATAACTTGCCCATACCATGCTAACCTATTACTCCTCATTTTTTCCGTCACCGGCGCCACTTTCAATCTTCCTTTCGTCCGCTCGACAATCACATTCAAATTGATGTTAAAGGAATTGCCAAAATGGTTTTAATCTAACTTTGTTTTGATTCCCAGAAGCCTGCAAATATATAACGTGACCATTGCGTAGAATATACGCACTTACAGCTACGGTTAGATCATAAACACGGCATATTTGGATATTATTGTACCTATAAGTGTTAATTTTACGTAAAACTGATAAGCGTACTGTTATTGATTGCTCAACAACCAGTAAGAGAGAAATTCTTTAGTTTATATTTATCTAAAGAATAATTTTTCGCACTTGTTCTTTCATAGGTCATTAGGATAGTAGGTACTCGTATATTCCACAGCCAACTATGCGAATTGGTGGATGGCACATTCTGGTTTCAGGATGTTTTTCTTTGCCAGTGACATCCATGCTTAATAATAAAAAGCGAAAGTAACTCCATCTGTCTTTCACGCTTAAACCGCTAAACCGATTTTGATAAAATTTAGTACAGAGATAGACTAGAGCTTTAAAAAGGTCATAGGCTATATTTTATGTACCTTGTGGGCGAAGCCACGGGCTGAAGCTAGTATTTATATAAATAACAAAATGTACCTACGCTATTTTATTGAATAGCTCTTGCTTATTGGTTTTTTTACCTTTTTATATCAAAGGCAAACAAACTAACAGCCCATCTGATGGTAAAAACTACCTTTTGTAAATGTGCACATAAAGAACTTCTAAGTCGCATTTTAATTCTTTCACCACACTGGTCCAAAATAACTAGTGACACTATAAGAAGTAATCTTTGTATTCTAAAGATCTATTTTCATAATTGTACCTAATACGAGTAATATAGTTTTTTAGTGCGCAACAATTTATATGAAAGGAATTGATAAAATATTTGCTCAGAACATGATATGATGGAAAGCGATGGTGTTATTTTTCACTCGGTGACGTCTTGAAGTGGGGAAACTATGTTGCCGTAAGGTAGTTGTATTTTACCTACCTATACTTAGAACTCCATGTAACTTTGCATGCACAATGCTACTATATCTTTAACCCTAGCTATCCCTATTGCGCCAACTTTAGTGACTATACAGGGTGTCCCAAAAAGTAGTGTCAAGCGAAAGTCCAGACATAGAACACTTCTTGGGGTACCCGAATCACCCCCATGTATGTTCCGCGATTTTCTATAGTTTTCGAGTTATTAATTTTTTTCCCAATTTTTGAAAAAATTACGACTTGAACAACTTAAAACATTCTTACAAAAAAAGTAGAAAACTTTCTTGAGATTTTTTTTTTGCTACTCAATTTTAATGAGTTGTTCTTTTATGCATCAAATAATCAGCTACGTGACTTTGATGAAAACTATGAAAATGTTGGTGTAAAGTCAAATAATTACATTCGGTGAATTACGACTTAAATTTTCAACTTTAAATTAAAAATCTTAACAAGTGATTTCATGGTTCCTAAATAAATCTTAAGAATTTTCCAGACTCTCAGCTTTCATAATCATTAAAAAAAAGTAGTACGTAATTGGCTACTTTGGCTAAAATCGGCCTTCAAAGACGGTGAGGTGGAAAATTCTTAAAATTAGCTACCTGATTAAAAAATAGATTTTGGCCATTTTATCATTCCTTAGCTTACTTCGTTTGATAACTAACCAAAAATGACTGCAGGAAAGTAAGGTTTCATTAATATTTGAAGGTTTTATTTATTTAGTTTAGCTAAATTTGTGAAATAAAACAACTAGTAAAATTTATTAATTTTTTTCAAAAAGTCTTCAAAATGTCAACCTTCTTAGTCAATACAAATCCTACATCGTCTTAAAAAGGTTTCCTTTAATCGTATGAAAGCTATTTTAAATGCCTTAATTTTTTTTTTCGGCCCGCTTAATTTTGTTCCTAATTCGGCCATATTGCTGATTTTTTCGACATAAACTAATTCTTTGTAATCATTTTTGGTTAGTTAACAAACAAATTAAGCTTAGGAATGATAAAATGGCCAAAATCTATTTTTTAATCAGGTTGCTAATTTTAAGAATTTTCCACCTCACCGTCTTTGAAGGTCGATTTTAGCAAAAGTAGCCTATTAAGTACTACTTTTTTTTAATGATTATGAAAGCTGAGAGTCTGGAAAATTTTTTAGACTTATTTAGAAACCATGAAATCACTTTTTAAGATTTTTAATTTGAAGTTGAAAATTTTAGTCATAATTCACCGAATGTAATTATTTGACTTTACACCAACATTTTCATAGTTTTCATCAAAGTCACGTAGCTGATTATTTTATGCATAAAAGAACAACTCATAACAATTCAGTAGCAAAAAAAAAATCTCAAGAAAGTTTTCTACTTTTTTTGTAAGAATGTTTTAAGTTGTTGAAGTCGTAATTTTTTCAAAAATTGGGAAAAAAATTAATAACTCGAAAACTATAGAAAATCGCGGAACATACATGGGGGTGATTCGGGTACCCCAAGGGGTGTTCTATCTCTGGACTTTCGCTTGACACTACTTTTTGGGACACCCTGTATAGGCGAAAGATCTTCAATTCCTCTTTGATGAATAAGTAGCTAGGAACGTCGTGGTAAAGAACATCGGTGAACTATACACTATACAGTGAAAGACGCTTAGTGCCATCGTGTAATCATAGAAAAGTTATTTTTTATTAGGCGCAAATAGTTACTTTGAAAAAACTCCTATTTTTCATATTTTTAAAAACTTTTCTAAACAAATGGATCTTCAAAGGTTAGACACGAACTATAAGAATAACTGTGCAAAGTTTACGAAACAATTTTGACATACTGAAAATAAACGTGTCTCTTTTACACACTTTTACAAAACTTCTTATACTTAAAAATAGCTATGAATGAATATAACAGCGAGCATTTGATTCATTAGACTCCAGAAAACTTGTATATAAAAACTTCGTTTTGGTGTTTCGTCCAGTCCTATCTCCTTAACACAAAAAATGATCTAGAAATAGTTACATAGTACCTACCTACATTTTTTGATAATCAATTTTATCTGTCACACACCCAACAAAATAGTCATAAAATAGTAATAAAATTAACACTCACTTACCTAACGCTCAATGTGGTATTATTAACAACTCATGCTCTTATTGTTTAGCTGTGGCGCCTACATCATCACAAGTACTACTAAAAATAATAGTATTCATTGTAGGGAATGTTGTAATAAGTTTTTACCCACAGCTTCTTTTTCTTTGTAGTCGGTTAAGATGGACCGGTATCATACGAGTACAATCTATTCATACTATATGAATACTTTGTGAGAATCAGTAACATAGCATAGCTGGCATAATAGTTCTCTAGAGATCAACTAATGTAAATTCCCTCGACTTTATTCGCGTCATGTTTTTTCATACAAACAACAGCCTCCTGCTGCTCATTTCAGCTCTCTAGGACCAGCGTTTTAGGCTCTGCGTCTGTCAATAGTTCAGTCAGTCACTACAAAGTATTTTATATGTATGGTTCAAAATTAAGAAATATTCTGCGATGTTTCCCAGCTTTTCGCTCAAACGGCAAACGTGTCTGTTGGTCTATCATATCAGCAGAGATAGCCACTAACGTTTTGTTTTGATCATCGCGTTTATCATCAGCATTTTGTGATTTTGGATCTGGCTCTAATGTTGATTGGTGGTCTTTGAGTTTTAGATCTTAAACAGAAGAGAAATCTGCAAGTTCCTTTACTGTTTTCAGCTCGTGATGAAATGCGCACTTAAGTCTTTGGGCCATTATGGCTGGTTCTACACTACGCTGTGGGGCATCAGACCATCTGCCCTCATACAAAGGGTCCAGTGACTCACCACTCATGAACGCCATGTTGATAAGTCCTGCCTGGTACGTGCTGAGCTGGAGCTCGCACCTGGCAGCCGGCAGCACATACGACATAACGCAGTTCTCCACTCCTGATGTGAAGAAGGCGAAGACGGAGGCGCCGAGGACGCTTCGACTGAAGGAGCCATATCCTGGAAAAGATTTTCAATTAAGCCTGTTCCTCTTGACTTAGAAAAACACGTTCCGCATTTTACAATACTGATTATTTAAATTCAAGAATAGAAGGTTACATTATTCTTTTGTCCTTATCCCACGCTAAGTGGGTTCGGCACAACATATTTTCTTCTTCCACTCACTACTATCGTTCGTCAACTCTGAGTCAACTTTTACATTCATATCATCTTTCACACAATCAAACCACTTTTTCTTCGGCCTTCCTCTACTTGCGTACCCAGATACACTCATACCCATAACTTTTTTAAGTAGAGTAGGTTTTTAAAACACAAGAAATTGCAAAGTGTAAATAGTGCGTTATACCAGTACGGAAGTGACGTGAAGGAAAACATCATGATGGAACCAAAATGTCGAAAATTCGAAAACCATATCAATTGCAAGAAATAAATCTATGAGAAGCACTTGAAACGCTTCAATGCACTAGCTCGAATTAACTAGTGATTCGACAAAAACACCTTCCTTATTTATATATTTTAGTTGTATCTAAGTATCTGTAAATAACGTAAAATAATCTACATTTTACAGCAATAATTATAACTACTTCATAGCATAATATTGCACAGGCACACGTCATTATGTTTTGTATAACACGTATGTCCAGCAAAATATTTAGAATCATACGCGCTGGCATTTTCAAACAATGTCTTATTCGACCAACAGATAGAATACCTTTGAAGACGTTTACAGATAAATCACTGTCTTTGGTTTCGTGGTAGTGGTTACCATGCGGGGTTTTTCAAAATAAAAGTGCACGCGACCGTTGCCTGACCGGTTCATAATAAACCTTCTGTTGCTATACAGCATCGAAGATACAAAAGATTATGAAAGATACTATCGTACTCAGAGCCGTCACATGTCCTATAAATCCATGTCTTTTGGGCATTTGAACATCTAAATCTAGATCTAGCATTAATTTATCCCTGTCTCTTTTGAGATCAAATTTACCAATTGGCTCATTTTTATTGGTTTTATCTTTATATTCTTCTTTTACTTCTTTCTAAATGGCATCTGTCTCTTTTGAGATCAATTTTCCAGTTAGTTTCACTCCGCTTTGGTGGAGTCCCGGCCTTATTGGCAAAGTCAAGTTAATATTGAAAAAAATAATGTTGCCTGTTTTGTTTAAAATTCTCGGGCTTCGATTTTTTGTAAATTTGAATTTTGAAGGGTTCTTTGTATTCAGTCAATCACACTAGTTATATAATACAGCATATCTGTAGTTGGAATTACTGTAGATGAGCTGTTTTTAAACCTTTATAATAAAGTAAAAAGGTAAACTTACCGACAGAAGCCAACGCAGTTTCATAGTCTGTAACTTCTGGAGTTGCGTCTTGGGCATCTCTGGTCACTCCCTTCTGACTGGCTAGAAGAGATAGAAAATAAAAAAAATATCAATCACGTTACAATCATCATCATCATCATCCGCAGCCCGACTTCGCCCACTGCTGGGCATAGGCCTCTCTTTGCATATGCCATTGTCCACGGTCTGCTGCTAGCCTCATCCAGGTCCGGCCCGCGACAGATGCTATGTCGTCATCCCATCTCGCTACATCTCATGTTACAATACTATGATAATTATAAGCAATTATTGTACAATCGTCACGTAAATATCTGTACATGGGTTACCTATATTTCTCCTCAATTGATATTGTTGTCGTTATTTTAAAATATTTGAACCGTGATTTTAGAGCTCATCTTTCACAAGCTGATAGCGCGAAGATGCAGCAATAATAGATTGGTTGATAATAAGTTATATCACGAAGGGTACCTACATTTAACTAATATTTTACGAGATAAAATTGTTCGTTGCGAGCAATTACTAAAGTGAAATGATGCGAAAACTGTAGAGGAGAATCGCACATCTGTACCCCTAGTATGAGTTTTTGATAGTTAACGAAAACTTTTATCGAATAGTATGCTTTCATACATTTACCTCCATCGGAAATTTTAAGGAACTAAAATAAAGTCGATATCGTGAAAACTTGATTTAAAAATCATTGCTGGGACTGCCGATTACATAATATTTTCGATATTGTCGACCTTATTTTAGTTCCTTAACATTTCCGATGGAGGAAAATGTATGAAAGGATACTATTCGAAAAAAGTTTTCGTAAATCAAAAACTCATACTAGGGGTACTGAATCAGAGCTGAGACAGAAATACCGAACGAAAAAAATGGAATTTTTAAAAATTCTAACATTATATAAAAAGTATACTTATTAAAAGTATACTACTTGGGTATATATAATATTTAGTCTAGATGATTTTATGCAGAGTGAAGTGAAACTTCTTGTTTTGATGGCATATTCCCAGCACGTATTCCATCATACAAAAAGCGTTAGAAGTAGAACACTGGCTAGAACCAAGACGAGTTTCTTGCCTATTTTTCTTCTGGGTTTGGCTAGCTACTACCATAGGTTTTTAAAAAATCCATAATTATATTGTACTAGTTTGTAAAATCTATAGCATTTGTATTTATGGCGTATTTTGTATTACAAGCAAACCATTTTAGGGTATGTTATGAATTAGTGGAGTGTTAGTGGTACCGTTTTGTATTGTTTTATCGAATACAGAGACTTACATCGGCTAGTACCGATAACATGTTCTTTAGCACTTTATGATTAGGTAGGTATTTCAAACCCTATTACTAATAACTCTATGTTATGTGCCGCGAGTATTTTACAGTTCAAGTAAACTAATTTTGAATTTTTATAAATTTTCACACCGCTTATCAATTTTGTCTTCATGAACTTTTTTTTTGTTTAAACTTTTCGTTAATTTATTTTTTGTTTAACCCTAATATTGACGTGTATTCTTTACGTAAGGTTTTTAAACTTTATTATTTTTTATAGTAGTTATAATAGGATCGTATGGAGAGACATGACATCCCGGTTTAACCGTTATGCCAAGATAGAATGCCTATGTTGCGATGTGGTTGCAATTCTTTCTACACTAACAGCACTATCGTTAGTGTGGGGAAAGGAACTGAAAGTTTTGATTTCATATTTTATTTTCTACCTACTTGTTGCCTGAAGAAATAAATAAATTTTATAACTCACCTTGGTACTTATATACATACTTATCTTCAAAATTTAATAAAAAGATTTAGCTAAATACTTATAGGTCCATGTACCTGATTAAGGTTAGGTTACTTTTATTAGATTAAGCATTTTATTATGTACTATTTGAACAGTAGGTTGTGAGGTTATTTTATTATCATGCAGCAAAAGGATTAAAAAATTTCACATAAATATATAAACTATAAAACCTTTTATTTACACTTTACAACTTTCACCTCAACCCTCAACATTTTCGCACAGTAAAACTATTTTCCTCTGAAACTTTTTCTATAAAAACTTTTTTAACAATTTACATTTTTTTTTAAACTGTATGTACTTACAACTCCTGGTGATCTTCGGTGCGACCTTACAGACCATCTTGGCCACATCAGCGGCTATAGCGCTGACGCCGTAGTTTCACTCACGCACTGGACCGGCCGCGCGCACCGTGCGTCGCGGACTGAGCCTGCAAGTTTCAGGCCTCGGAAATCTTGGTCTGCTGAACTGGATATACAGTGGCGATAAAAGTGTCAAATGTCGAACCTACTTGCACCTATTAAGGCTGTATGTTTCCATATTGACTATTTAGTTGCTGAAGAGTGGTAAGCCACACAACAAAGCATTAAAAAAAAACATGATTTGTTTTAATCATGAAATTTATTCCAATTACAGGCATGCACAACATTTACCATAACGTTTAATAAAATTTGTAGCTTGTATCATTTGTGGTTTCAATTTTCACATTGGAAAATAATAAACGATCCTATTTTGTTCACACCGAATACCAAATTACATCATCATTCTCCTGCCCTTATCCAACGCTATGGGGTCAGCACAACATGTTTTCTTCTTCCACTCTTATCATTCGTCAACTCTGAGTCTACTCTTGCATTCATATCATCTTTCACTCAGTCAAACCACTTTTTCTTCGACCTTCCTCTACTTGCGTACGCAGATAGGTGCGCTCATACCCATAACTTTAACCTAAACTATTATATTTTAAACCCATAACTCTTCGAATACTAAATTACAGTTAGGTACATTAAATTGCAGATTTTATTGCCATTGTTTTACACTTTCAGCCACCAAATTACATGGCAACAAAAACTTGTCGATCACACGTCAACTTGATCAATCTAAAAGCATTTATCTACGCTAGTTTAGTATCACAATAAGTTCGTATTTATTTAAGGAAATTTTAGCTAGTATGGCAAAACATTATTACCACCATTGCACATTTTTTTTCTATGAAATCGTAGGTTTATCAGGCTTAGTTTTTGAAGAAAGATTTAAGACGGATGAGAAAGACCAGGGTTTCTTTATTTCATTAAAAACCTAACGATTGGAAAATTTTAGATATCTACATAGTGATCTATAAGATCTAGATTACATCGATAGCACATGTCTAGGCAGATGACTTAGCTCACGCACGTAGGTTGTTAGGTTCGCTAGAAGTTGATAAGAAAAAAACAGATTCTGATATTCTATCCATACTATAAATAATATTTGAAATGCGAAAGTAACTCTTTAATTAAGTCTGTCTATTACGCTTTCACACTTAAACCGCCGAACTGATTTTGAAGAAATTTGGTATAACGATGTACTAGAACTTGAGAAAGGACAATATACATATATGTACATATTTTTGAACTTACGTGATCTGAACACATTATTATTAGTATTAAACGGGTATTTATCGCGTTTTATTTACCTATTTTTCGTGGCGTTTTGACAGAGAGTAAGCTTGTCGAAACGCCGGGAAAAATAAGTAAATAAAGCGCGATAAACACCCGTTTAATACTAATAATATTGAGAAAGAACATAGACATTTTATGTAGGTGCCTTGTGGGCGGAAGCTAGTATTTTATATTTGTTTTCAATCCGATGGGTTACATAGTTTTTCTCTCTGGCCTCAAATCTTGTCTAACGTTTATCTAGCCTAGTCTAGTGGCCATTGGTTGCTTTCTCTTCCTGCCCGAGGCACTGATTAACGATTCATTTCTCCACTAATGATAGGCACTCGACTCGACTGTTGGCAACGATTCTGAGTAAGTCTAGATTGGCACTCATGGTAATGCTACATATCCTATTACCTAACAGGCCTTTAGATTTTTCATTCTGCTTCGTCTAATAGATATAATATAAAAGGTACAATAATGTACAAAAGAAAAGAAAAGTAAAGAGTCCAGTTTAATTCTCATTCTTCTTATTTCTTGCATCTGTCTTCGAAAAATCAGTTCGGCCAGTGCTTTTAGCATTTTTTCACTCTGTCTGAAAGAATTTGTGGCACTAAAAAGAGTTTTTTCGCTCTAGTTTTTATGATAATTTGACTGTCTTTACCTACCATTAATTTAAAAAACTTTAAATTTGCAAAATTTGTCTGTTAGCAGACAGATGCCATAAATAAAGAAGAAAAAGCATCAAAAATATTCCCAAAAGAGAACTGTTACAAAAAAAATACTGTTCATGTACATAATTTAATTAATTGTGACTTCGCGATTTTCCGTAAGTAGTTTCCGGTGGCTAATAAAAGCTTCAAATTGCTATGACAATGTCTTGAAGTCAACATGACACATAAATTAGTTATATTACTGGGTATATTGTAGTGGTTGCTATATTTTTGGTGAATTACAGCAAATTAAATATTTATACCATATCCTTTGATATAAATAACTTAATTGTGAGCACTTGGAACTACGCGTGGAAGAAACTTTATTTTTTCAATCTAGAGACGACATGAGTTTTATAAATACCTACTACATACACTGCGGACCCACGATACCCCTGGCGATTAGTACTAGTTTTTCGAAATGTCTAATATGTTAGTCTTCTTCTTAATTTAAGACTTTGACTCTTGTCAACATAACTGATGAATCTTTCTCCACTTAGTTCTTTCCAAAACAACCTCCTTGACCTCTTAATGAGAGCAGCCTTCTCTTTCAATCGGCTCATATAGCTTATCTTCGGTCTCCCTCTTTCTCTCTTTCCACTTTTCTTTCTATTATGTTCAAAATCAAAATCAAAATCAAAATCATTTATTAATAACTCAGTTACAGGTCAAATAATATATACTTAACAGTAATAATAATAATAATAATAGAATAATAATAATTGAATTATATTTATATAATTGGCAATTCGTAGAACTCTGCTACAGAATAAAAAATATTTACTAAAAGCCATTTTCTCAGTCGATTTTTGTAAACCATTTTGGAAGTTGCATCTTTGATCGTGTCCGGCAGCCTGTTGTAGACTGATGGACCCATTATGTACACGGACCGCTCCGACTTGCGTAGCTTGTGCGCGGGCGTGGCGAGGAGGTGAGCGAGCCTGTTACTGCGCAGAGCGCGGCCGGTGTTCACACCTCTCCTTTGGAACTTATCGATGTTGTTGTATGTGAACATCGCAACTTGGTATATCAGTTCACAGGGGAGAGGCATGATTTTTAGCTCCTTGAACAAGTCTCTGCACGACACATCGTCACTCGCGCCGACGATCGCGCGCACGGCTCGCTTCTGCATGACGAAAGCCCGCTCGACGTCCGCGGCTCGCGCCCACAGCTCCACACCGTAAGTGAGGATGCTGTGGACGGTCGCAAAGTAGCACGACAATACAACACTGCGAGACGCGGTGCTAGCGAGCCGCCGCAGTGCGAAGCAAGTTCGGCCTAACTTGGAGCAGAGCTCTTCTATGTGTACTTCCCAGGTGAGTCCACTGTCGATGTGGAACCCTAGGAGTTTTGTATTGTCGACCATCTGCAGTGTGTAGTTGCCGGCGACCACGTTACAGGGAGGCGATGGTGTGCCATTGAGGCGGAATGTCATGAAGCAAGTCTTCTCACTATTGAGGGCTAAACCGTTAGATTTAAACCATTGCTCGAGCCTTCGGACTACAATGTTCAGTCCGGCTTCAAGTTCGACCGATGACGGCGCGGTCACGACCGCTGCTACGTCGTCGGCGTACATGTATACTTGCGCGTCGCTCGCGGACTCGGGTAGGTCGTTGAGCAGCAGGCTGAACAATGTGTTCGAGAGGCAGGAGCCCTGTGGTACCCCCATCGTGTTCACCAGCTCCACCGACCTTAGACGCCCTTGGTCTCCAACCACTGTTTGCGTACGGTGCGACATAAAGGATGTAAGTAATGAGAGAGCTGGGCCGCGTATACCGTAAAACTCTAGTTTGTTAGCGATCAGGTGGTGGTCGGCTGTATCGAACGCGCGCGAGAGGTCGCAGCACAGCAAGGCGACTTGCTGCCCCATCTCGCGCGCGCTCAGCACGCGCCACACCACTTCTCGCACCAGATCTGTTGTCGCGCGCCCGGCTCTGTACGCGTATTGCCTGTCTGACAATATGTTTCCGTCTCCTACAAAAGTCAACAGCCTCCTATTAAGTCCTACCTCCAATATCTTACTAATCGCTGGTACTAGTGATATCGGTCGGTATGACTTCGTTTCCGAATTCTTGCCTTTACCCTTATATAAGGGGGATATTTTAACCCGCTTAAGAGTCGCGGGATACACGCCCTCCCGGATACAGGCGTTAAATAAGTGAGCTATGACATGGCCAAGCGATTTGGCGATGGTGCGTAGAAGGTTCGACGATACTCCGTACAAGTCGGTGCTGTTTTTTGGTGCAATGTGGAACCCCACTATTTTACCGATCTCGTCCGCGGTGAAGAGTCTAAATCGCAGAGAGATGTCGCGCGCTGTTTTGTTCGCGCTGAGAGTGGTACAGGCGCTGGTGATGTCGGCCGTCGGGGCGCCGCACTTGCTGGCAGCGGTTGTAAATTCGACGTTTAGCTCGTCTACTAATTGCTGTTTTGTGCTATAGGGCGCCCCGGTGGAGTCTTTCACGAGGTCTGTATAATCGACTCTTTCGCGGTTTCCGCGTCCGAGTTCGGTATTAATGACGCTCCACATACACTTCGCCTTATTCGGGTGGTCGTGGATTTTTTTTGTGAAAAAATCGTGTCGTTTTTGTTTTATTAGTAAGTTGTATTTTATAGTGTAGCGGTCAACGATATCGATGAGGTCGGTATTTTCGGGAAAGTATTTTTTCAAATTTATTAAGTCGAACATAAACATTTTTAGGTCATGGACTTCGCTATCTACCCAGGTATTAGGTTTCGTAATAAAAGGTTGTTTTTTAATCGGGAAGCAGATTTCGAACTTACCGACTATGATCGCCATCAGAGTTTCGGCGAGAGAGTGGCAGCCACTCGCACGCTCCACCACCGAACACCAGTCAATCGATTCGAGCGCGCTACTAAAATTTAGTTTGTTGGCTGCAGTCATCGAACGTCTTGCCACGGACTGCGGCGGGGGGTCGGGGGCGCGGGTCACGCGGAGGCGCTGAGCGTCGTGGTCGCTGAGGTGTGTGACGACGCCGGCGCAGCTGGAGATGCGCTCCGCGGAGAGGTTCGTGTAAGCGTGGTCGAGAAGAGTGGACGTATCTCCGTCCACCCTAGTGGCCGACTCCACAAGCTGTACGAAATCGTGCCTAGATAGTATATCTATCAGCTCTTTTTTATTCTTTGAATTTTTTAGGAGGTCGATGTTGATATCTCCCATTATTATAGCGTCTGACTCTTCGTAGCATATCTTTGTAAGGAGGTTTTCGAATAGTTTTAAATAAGTATAGTCGTCGGTTTGATTAGAATGGTAAACTCCTACTATGAGTATATTTTCTACAACAAGCTGCAAAGCACACACGTCAAATACCTGTTCTTGTGATAGATCACAAAAATCCTGTCTATTGGTTACTATTGTGCCGGCGCGAACATATATGCAACTTCCACCATGGGCGATTTTCGGTCTACAGTAATAAGATACTAAGTCAAAATTATTTAACGTAACTGACACTAGTTCTTGGCTTTTTAGCCAATGTTCCGTTAACACTAACACGTCGCAGAATAAGTCTTTTGTCAAGAGCACCTCTAATTTCTTAGTCTTATTTGTTAAACACCTGATGTTCTGGTGGCAGATAGTAAGGTGGTTTTTAGCACGAGTTGCTCGCGAGGACAGCTGGGGCTGCCTCGGGGGTGGCGCAGGCGCTGGTTGTCGCAGGGCTGATAAAAAAGTTCTTGATAAAACAGTTTCCGCTCATTACCCTTTTTTAGTGGAAGGCGGGCATTAATTTAATAGTAGTGATCTACTTCTTTTGTTACAAATAAATGTCTATCTATCTATCTAGTGTGTGACTGAGAAAGTACCAGTGGGTTCGAATGAGGTCCCACTACTGAAACTCCCGCGAGGTCAATCACTCGAGTTGTTTACCGAGGGCTGGCCCATTTTGCGATGATTTTACGACGTATATACTATAGGTACCTACTGTATGTACCAAGTGAATGTATGTCCCTAAATCAAGTGTTGGACGCACCTTGACATTGAACTTGGACTGGCGTCAGCAAAAGTGTTATTCAATTCGCTGCGGAATTTTTGCTGCGTTTTAGATTTTTTGTGTGATGAGCAAATTAATACGATTATCGGTGAAAAGTAGTATTAGGTGCATGAAATAAGCCTGAGGCGTAGTACTTTAATCCTTTTACCACACTAGTTTTAAAGAACTGGTGAGTTGGCGACATAGGTAACTTATACAAAAAGTACATATTTTTAAAATCGGTATGAATAATGTTTTTTTTATGATATCTGAGTTAATCTACCGAGCCTGGGGTTTTTAGTCGTGATCATGTTTTTTTTTTAATTTTCATGTCTTTTTTCGTGCATAAAATAGTGATAACTAGCGGTAAAATTTTTCATAAAAAATGTAAGTAGTTTTATTTTGAAGAAAAATAAAATTGTAGTCGTTTCCAGGCAATCGCAAATTTTAATAAAAAATTACACATTTATAAATACACGCTTCACCTGAAATGAGAAATTACATAAAAGTACTTTTCTAATTACCAATATTTTAAACTTCACGTGTGTGAAGCTACACTTGAATAAATAACGGTTCGTTTCCGCAAGGAATTATAAATAAGCTTCTGCCCGCTACTTCACTTGCGTGGCACCATAAGTAACCAACATACTATTCACAAGCTACATACATACATGTATGTTAACTTTCAGAAAAATCTGACGTGATTAGACACGAAAAAACATCAAACATCCAAACACACACAAGTTTTCTCATTTCTAATATTAGTAGAATTTCGCATGCAAAGTAAGTTATTTATTACAGGCGATAAACCCCCTGTGCAGACACCGTTACCTACTTAGCTTTGTAACTTCAACAAAGATTAATTTTGGTGACCTGTTTTTTAATTTATTGAAATTCATTTTTGGAAAGGGCATCACAACTTCTTAATTTTTCACTCCCGACGCAAACTGAGGAGCATGAAATTTGTACGTCTGTATTTTTGTCTCTGGCATCGAGCCGCACCAATATTTTTTTAAGTGACTTCTTTTTGAGATTGAGTCTATTTTAAGTATATTTAGCAATAATTTATGTTTTTTTAAATTTTTATTGTCATTACTTGTATAGTTACTGAACGTTATGGTCACTTTTGCATACGACGATACGTAGTTTGACGATGTTTGCAGAAACAAAAGTACACCAATTTGCCGGTTTGCTATCCGACCCCAAATGCGCTACTATACGATACATACACTAGGGTGTTGTACATTATTTATAACCCATGGTACCTATCATTAGCATCATCATCTTCCTGCCTTTTGCATATGTATCAGGAATTCTGGTGATCGAAATTTTCATAACCCTTCGAATATTTTCCTTGAAGAAGATTTAGACATACAACATAGTTTATATGACTTACTTCTTGCTAGTAATTAATTAAGTGGCGCCTACGCAGCATATAGTGTTACAGGCACTAATAGATAGCAGATAACTGTTGGACGGTAACCATGGTAACCATACTATTAAAATTTATTTATTTTTTTATTTCAGCCTTAGTTAAGTTAGTAATTTTCATAGTTATATGTAAGTAAATTATTATATAGAAACATAGTTTTATTGTGACACCGTGTTTTTGTGGTTCACACTAGTTTTTATTTCATCAGTTTTTTTTATTAATTCAACTAATTTCATATTAGTTTAGTCAGTTTGAAACTGACAGCCAGGTGAGTAGCGGACAGTAGTCGCGTGTACTTAGAAGTACCTTAAACAAATACTAGAGGCCTCTTTACTATAGATATATCAACTCGTAGATTAAGTTTTTGCTGGCAACACTTTTAGCAAAATGAGGCTTCTTGTCCGGATTCTTTAAACTATTCAAGCAGAGTCCATAAATCTTGAATACCTGGACCAAAGGCGCCAGGAGCCGGTCCTGGATCCAGTCAGTGCCAGAATGGGTTTCTAAGAAGCGGCACCCGACGGCGACGTACTAACATTCACAAGCGGGCAACATTTTTGACCTTCATCATTTGAAGCTTCATCATTAAAGTGCCCAAAAGGAGACAAGATCAAAAGGTAAAAAACTGTAAGACGGCTACGGAAAAAAAACTAACGAAGGTACATTATCACTTTGCATTATAATAATACAAGCTGGCCCGCTCGCAACATCGTTTGCATGTTATATTATATATTTATATATATTTAATATATATTTTTTTATATAATATATATTTGAGTAAAATAAACTGAATTTGAATTTGAATTTGAATTATGTTTGTAAATGAATTTCAATACAATACGAAACACGTCTTCCATCAAATCTGTTAAAATGGTTTACGCATGAAGTAGATTGGACCAAGGAATCATGTTGTCCCATACAAAATTTACCCCCCTTTTTCATCCCATAAGGGGTAGAATTTCAGGAAATCCTTTCTTATCGGATGCTTACGTCATACAAAGAACACACCTTTCAAGTTTCAGTCTCTACGATCAGCGGTTTAGGCTGTGCGTTGATCTGTCAGTCAGTCATTCAGGACAGGACAAATCCTTTTATAAGTATAAGATAGATTATTGCAACCAGATAGGCTAACATTGCAGCCGCGACAAAATGTTGTTAACGATTTTGTCGTGCATTTGTCTCATATTATTCTCACGAGAAAGAGTAAGACAAAATTTTGCCTTGGCGCTCATATCTGACTTGCGAGGTTCTGTAATCACAGCCTGGGGCCATACCACAAGCTCTTACAAACCATCATATTTCTTAAACGTCATATTTTAAGCTTGAAGTAATACTACTTTAATACAATCAAAGTTTTATTACATTAATATTACTAGATGAGCTTGTGGTTAAGACCTCTGGTGGTTATGCAACACCGCATAGCTCCACGCCGCACCAACCGTGTGAACCCGGTTTTATATTTCAACATCATATGACGCTGACGTTTCTTAAGGAAAGCTGCTTTAGTGCCTATTAATAGACACATTCCCTTGCAGGCCGTTACCCGCTTCGCAAATAGATGGGCTTTCTATGTTACCTGATGCTTTAGTTGTAGGGTTGTCTGGGAGTAATTGCTAATGGCATGCTAGTTGTAGGCTATATATTTTTAGATACCTACTTAAGATTCTGCGCAAACCGTAAATAGTTTTTTGATTGTGCGCGAGTTATTCGTTTTTTGGAATCGTGTACCTGCAGTCGAAAATGTCGTTACACGTTAACTTAGTATTATACCTAAGTAAAGCCACGTTTGGGCTTTAAAACCACAGCGCCATGTACCAACTTTAGTATATTTTATTTTATTTATTTATTTATTTCAGGACAGTTGACAATGAACTCAAATAAATACCCGGCATCTGGAATCAAACCCATATCGCGCACGTGTCAGTCCACTCGTCGCCCGCCGTCTCGCCGCGCCACTAGGCACCATGCAGCTAACTATGAGACGTTTTTTCCGAATAAAGTATCTAATATAGACACACCTTAACATTCTCAATCTCAAACGTTTTAACATTTGCTTTTTATTTATAATCGCAAGTTTCAAAGAACTTAGAGAGTTTTATTTTTGTTAACTACTATTACTGTAAGAAAGTTTACAACTTAAGTAGGTGCTTATAAGCACCTTCTTAAGTAGGTATACCTACTTAAATTGTTAACTTTCTGACAGCTACAAACTTTTGGAACGAAGTTCTTTATCGCGCGTTGTGAAAGGGGGCTAGACGGAAAAAATTCTCACGAAAAGTTGTAACGACACTTTTTGCTATAGTTGTAAGCCGTGCGGCGTGCGCGTGTTTCTCTGTCTGTCTCTCTCTCTCTCTCTCTCTCTCTCTCATAGAAAGCAAGGAAAGGAACTTCGTTCCATCCGGGTGTCCCTTGACACCTCTCAAGTTTATTTATTGAAATAGTGTTACTTCAAGTTAGAAATGTGACGTTTCTGGAACATGATAGTTTATAAGAGCTTGTGGTAAGGTCGACAGGCTAGGTGAGTTAAGTTTTTGGCGAGCACCCGTGTTACACCATTAGTTACAGTGACATGTTCAGTCATGTAGAAAGTAACACGCCGCGATTAGTATTGGAAATAAATAAAAGCTAGAAAGCTGAACTAATTGTACTAATTGAAGGCACAGCTGGGAGGATAGTCACTATTGTAACAACTAAACACGTGTATGTGCCTGTCAGCTGTCAACTGCGGGCCAGTGAGGGCAATAAAAAAAACTTGTTACATAAATACTCCGTGAAGTTATATTTATACACGTGCGTATAGTTTATACTTGGCAAATCAAAATCAAGTAAATTTATTATTATTGGTGGAAACACAACGCCATTGCCCGAACTAAGCAAAGCTTGTAGGTTTTTAATATGATAAAGGTAACAGATATCAAAAATCTATAACCGATTGAGAAGTTTGGTCTATTAAACTTGTAGATATATTAGGTACTTAATTATACGAGTATTAAACTAATTTTTATTCAATAAAAGCTGCTTCAATCATTACAATTACTTTATTTAATTATATATTATAAAACATGCGATCGGTAATTCCATGTATTTATTTTATTTATTTAACTTATTACTTACACACTGGTGGTAAAATTAAATCAAAAAATCATATTATATATTACACTTACACATTTACCTACACAATAATCTATATGAATAATTCAAAAATATAGACGTTTGTTCCTACTCTATATAGTTCTCTACCTATGTACAAAATCAATTAAGAGATCATGCTAGTAATTGAAGAATAATTGAAATAAGAAAATATGTGAGACTATTTTTCTCAAAAATATAATAATAGTATTTTCCGGTTCACTCAATTATCATTCACTTGGTATTTTACACTTTTTTTAATGATAACTGCCGTTAGCTTTTTAAATTTATACAATGACTATTTTAATATAATATTATTCTACCACCGTCCTTAGATAAAAATTAGAGCATTGGTTTCATAGCGTCGCATCTGTGATTTTAGTATTCTGTAGACATTTTATTATTTCTTCTTTGTTTTGTCAGAAGATTATTACTAAATATGAATCATCGAGTTAAAATCGTATAAGTAACTTATAGGGAGAATGGAACTTGACTAATTTCTTCCCATTATTTATATTAGAAGGTCAATCAATTAAAAATCGTTTAAAATTAAGCAGTTCCTAAGTTTTTCTCCAAAGCAGCCACTGTATTTCTATAACAATACACTACCAAACAAAAAAACTCCCGATTCCTGGATTTTTTTGGGAAAAAAAATCATTAAACCGGGTTCCTTCGAACCAAATGTAAATAAAATCAAACTGCACAGAAGTAAAAATTAAATTAACTACACCTTAGTACACATTTGTTGACTTGAATCAGTAATAACATTTTTTGATGATCCTCCTAGAAATCTAAGCTTGAAAATCGTAAAACTGAAATCATCTACAGCCACTTGACAAATGACTGTATTAGACAATGATAATAAATTGAAGAGTGATATAGCAAAACACAATCAAAGAGATGTTCGCTGTGATGCCTGGATTCCCATCGTTCGGGCACCGATGGGGATCCAGGAATCAGAAAATAAATCATAAATAATCTAAATCATGGAGATCAAAACATCTAAAGAACTGTGTTTTACTCTTATCTAGTTTATAGAAGTTCAAGATGATTCAACAGCAGTAAGGCTTAAACTTCAGAACTATATTCAAACCATTCAGCACAGTTTTTTTGACAGTTCTTGTTGTGGAAAAATTCTTGCACAGATCTAGGTATGAATTTTGTCCTTAAATACTTAGTTTCAAAACTTAGAAGTTGATTGTTTACAAGACTTGTTTTTGTCGTAAAAGGTGATAGGCATGCAAAATTAGACAGTATCGCTATTACAACAGAACCAAACAGTTGTAATTAATTAATAATCAAAGATGTTACAAGTATTTAATTCGTTAATGAGGTCAACAAAATGTATAATGAAGATGTGAAATAGGTTAAGAAGAAAATAGTAGTAAAGTAAGTTATAAAAGAAAGAAATTAATCTATACAGTTTGATTTTAAAACGATTAACGACAATAGCTGTTTCATATAAAACCTTGTAATGCTATAGAAAAACAATAGTACCTTTTATTTAAAACTAATTATTCCACAAATACTTATTCATACATTTTAAGTTTTAGATAATTTATAAAGGTCTCGTAAATTGAAATCTTCCGGTTGTTAAAGCTTTTCTAGCATCACAGAACATTTGATTTCCCATGTGTCGCTATGATAAAATCTATAATTATCTTGAAAGTATTGGTAGTTTATTACTCGTATGTCTTGAAGCAACTCAGGTCCATTGAAGATCTGGTGAGATCGTCGCATTCCACTGGCGTGTTCCTGTAAATATGTTACATTTTTTATTTTGTGAGAAATTTTGATTATTTTTAAAAGTTAAATCCTTCATGTTATTTTTATTTTACAAAATAATGAAATTGTACTTAGTTTACAGAAGATACACACTTAATAAATGTAAAACTGTTGAGCTATATAGAGGGCAAAACAAACCATCTAAAAACAGATCAAATTATGTAACATCAATAGTTTTGTTCAAGTTTCTTTCAAAGCAAGCTTTATGTGAAAAATATACATATTATTAACAAAAGTGCTTACCATGGAAGGTCCGACCTGTGGAAAGCGCTGGGGCACATTGACGCTACTTCTATTTTATCTAAATTGTCGCAAATGATATGCGAGAATTTAGTCTTCTTTATCTCAGCAAGTTGACCTGGAAAAAGGCTTTTGGTATTAGTAACCTGTCACGGTTTGGAACCATTATCATAGTTTTTCTAATCGTTTCAGAAGTTCTTTCTAACTAGTTTGGTGAAAATATTCATCAGATGTTCCTGTATCTTGGTGGGTATCATTATCATTATCATGATGAAGTTTGACTTAGAAGTTAGGACGTGAAACAAGTTCTGTTCGTACTGGGGTTTTTCAGGGCTCCATTTTTGGGCCTATATACTTTATACTATACTAAAACGTTGGCTGTATTCTAGTTTGAATTTGTAATTTACAAAGATATATTTAGTTAGGTGTATAAGATCTTACTCAGGGTAAAAGCTCCAGGATTGTACTCAGCTCCATACTCATAATAATAGCGATCGCCTTTCTTGAACCTGAAGAATTGTTCGGCAATAATACACGCGAACGTCTCTCCTACAATACCACCCTTGACTGCCGGTTCTAGAAGTCCTCCTATCCACAGATCTATGTCATCTGGACAGGCATAGACGGAGGATAGCCGATGTCCGACCTGAAATATATATAAGTTTGTTTGTCTTATTTAAAATTTTTAATGGTGGTGTCCGAAATTTTCGAACAGGCGCAAAATCCTAATTTGAAATATGATGTTAAACAGCAACTTTTTCGAACTTATAGCAACAGCTGACTTTGATTTTTTTCATCAAAATCTAATTCATTTTCTTCTTAAATAAAGTTCTTTCGAACAAGTGTAGTAAAGATACTAAATTCCAATAATGTAGGTACTTATCTACATATTTTTTTTTTATTTTTTTTTTTATTTTTACTATTTAGGTATGCGAAGCTAGTTTTACTGATGATGATGATAATAAAATAGGAACATACGCTACGTGCAAAATCATCAAAGCTCTTGAATTTGTGAAAGCCGCAGAGCTCGCGGTAGTGATTGTAGGAGTGGACGCCGAAGTCGCGGCCGCGCTGGACGTTGATGGAGGCGAGGTCGAGCCCGAAGGCATTCGCTCCGCGAAACATGTACCGAGTCAACTGAAAATAGATATTAAAAACATGATCACGACAGTCATCCCCAGGCTTGGAAACAACTCTTCGGATCTCTATTACTTATCTAGATCTTACAGTATTCTTAGTTGAGATAGTCAGAGGTTCATACATTATATTTGCAACATGCTTTCATTTTTCGCAGTGGTTGTTTTTCCGTACGTCCGCATCAAACTTACTCCAAACGTGACAAAAGGATCGACGCGTTCCATTGGCTGCGAGGTCATCCCTTTCGCCAGCAAGTCTAAGAATGCCCTCTTCCGCATCCGACTCGGCTCCAGCATCGTCTCCGAGACAGAGATGTACTCTGACGGTTCGTCAGAATGAGGACTTCCTACCCTGAAAGTTATAAGACGATTTTTGTGCCAGCAATCAATGGTTCTGAGCAAGTTTTTGGGCTGTGTCTTCTTGGACTTTCAGCGTTTAGCTACTTCTCTTATACAAATAAATGGGTGTATATATGATGTCTAATTTGATTAAGGGTAGGAATAGCTAGATGGTCAATCTATGATTTCTAAAAATCTATAAATAATTGTTTCATTCAATAAAATCACAGGGTCCATTTTAAAAGTCTTACATGCACTTTTAAAATGGACCCTGTGATTTTTATGAATAAAACAATTTCGACCTAGAACATGAAATTAAATGTAGGTACTTAAATCGGTTAGCCTCAAGTCAGGTCAAGTCCAGCATTAAATCATAACAAAGAATTACTTACTTGACTTTGCTGACAACGGTGGAGTGTCCGAATCTTAAACCTGCTGCTCCAAACTCGATCAGCACGGAGGGGTTGACTTCAGGATCATAGCATGTGGCGTATCCGTCACTTGTTGCACCCAGGTTGTATATTTTCATTAGTTTTGGACCTAAAGTTGAACCATTTATTGGGATTACCAATATTCCAAATATACAAAGTTCTTACACTACTGATTGACAGACATTTCCACGTACAGCCTAAACCTTAAGTATTAGAGAGCTGACATTTGAAGAATCTTCCCTTCAGACTCTAAAAATGCACTCAGAAAAGGGTTGCTAAAGTTCAACCTGCAAGGAGAATGAACCGGATGCAAAGTTTTTATTAAATTAAAAAATATTGTATTGATATTGCGGGAAATTCCCGTGCTATTCACTTCACTTCACTTGCTATATTTTTCCAAAACATTACAGCATACAATCTTGATAATTGGAATTGGACTTGAGATTAGTTGGGAATACTAGAATGGATCATCAGCACCATAACTGATAGTTCCTACATAAAATATAACATTTTTTGATAATACACAACATTGAAAAGATAGTACCTATAAGAAAACGTCTATCTTGAATTAGACAAATAAATGAAGATTGAATATCTCTAAGAGAGAGATACCATAAATAAAAAAGAAGAGATAGCTGTAAAAGGTGAAGACTCACCAATAATCAGAGGCAGCCACTCGTTGTAAACGATATGCTGGAACTTGGCCACCAGGATCGCCTTGCACTTGTAGAATATGGTGTCCTCGTCCCAGTGAGGGTTGAGGCAGGTCAGCTCCTTGGCCATCCGATTATGTTCCCGCGTGAATATGGTGTGGAGAAACGTGAGACTGATCAACTGGTTGCCATGGCTATCTCCTGGAAATTTCATTAGTATCAACCGTTTTTAGCATCATGATCATTAATATCCTTTCCATCATCACCGTCGCCGTCCATAGGCCTCCTCCAATGAGTGAGCTTTCATCCTGTCCTCTGTTTCTATTATATAGGTTTCATTTTTCAATAAACAAGATTTACGAGAAAAAAAATCGAGCAAACAAAAAAATCCTAAAGTTTTTGCGGTACTGTAACGTTAATACCGTACCGCTTTCAGTCCCTGAGACTAGCGACGCGATAAAAAGTAGTTGGTACCTGAATCAAAGCAAGAGCCTTCGGACATCCGACACTCAGGTCTGTCGGTAAGTGGCATCAGGTCCCTTCCAAAGTCTTTGAAGACCTTCATGCAGCCTCCGTGAGCTCGCAATTCATCCTCCTTTTTTTTTGTTTTTCCGTACAGGTGCGACAGGTCCAGGAAATGGGTCGCACCGTTCATCTAGGCGATTGAACAGAACATAGTGTAATAATAAAAAAAAAAAAAAAAAAAAAAAAAAAAAAGATAAGCTCGGTAGATATCTCCTCAGATCTTTTTTAGTTACTTAGATCTTTGAGGATATCTAAGGGGTTTGTCAGAGGCACGTCCAAACATGACATTGGTACATGCCCACATTTTGCACAGTAGTTAGTATTCCGTACGTGACAGGTTGCAAGCCCATCGCCGCTAATAAAAGGATTGTATAAACAAAAAGACCAAGAGTACCTATACTCTAAACCGACGCGCATTTATAAAGAATGTAATAAAAGTGAATGAAGCAAAAAAAGGTATGTCAGGATCGTAGCCAGTGGAGAACCGTGGTCCTTGCCTACCTGTTAGGAAATAGGCATGATTTTATGTATGGATTTTGAAGTTTTATGAAATTTTAAATTGCACACCGAAGGGTTGAATATTGATATATTGGGAAAGGGAATTAGTTTTTTGGACATTTCATATAAATTTTGCTCTTTTACATCTACAAATATGTTTGATGCACGATAATAAAAGAGTCTTCTACATGTTTTGTTTAAAACAAGACAAAGTTTTGAACAATTGTTGACCGCTTTCGATAAACTTTTTTTTTTTATATATTCTGTAAACAATAAATGAAAACAGTTGGATACAACATGTAGAACACCTGTTTAATATCTCGGTAGAGTTACAACTATGATTGTCTCTTATTTTTGTACCTTTTTTCCTCATACATAACCACTATTGTTAGGTACCTGCTTGGCGTATCCACAGCTGCAGTCCGGAGACGGCGCCAGTTGAGCTCTTACAAAGTTGAGGCAGGTCTTATTGAAGTTCGAGAAGAACTCGTCTTCAGGACTCACGGCGATGGGCGCGCAGGCGAAGTGAAGCTGCTCCGGGGCGAGGTTGCCACCCTCTTTTGAACAGCAGGATATGGCGCTGCCGTTCTCTGAAGACGGAGACACGATGAAGGATAATGTGATTATTAGTTCAAGATTAAAGCTTTTGAACATTTTCAAATCAATTTTAAAAGTGCTCAGTCACGTAGTAACAACAGAAGCGAATATAGGTAGAATCTGACCAATATAGGATCCTTTTATGACATTTATACATATAAAAACTTTAACGGGAATTACATGAAACGTTAAAATATGTACTTTTAAACTTACGCGATCTGAACACATTATTATTAGTATTAGACGGGTATTTATCGCGTTTAAATTACCTTATATTTTCCCGACGTTTCGACAGGTTTGCACGCTGTCGTGGTCACGGGTAGACTGACCCGTGACCACGACAGCGTGCAAACCTGTCGAAACGTCGGGAAAATATAAGGTAATTTAAACGCGATAAATACCCGTCTAATACTAATAATAATGAAACGTTAAAGTTTACATTAGAATAACAAATACGCAGACAAAGTCGTAAGAAGTTCCCTAGCAAGATAAGGCTTTGACTGATCCAGTTCCATCAGACTATAACAAATTTACAAACCCCAAAACGTCAGCTTATCGTTAGGAAGCTTGAAGTACCAGTCACATTCAAGACCCAGCCAACAAATGAACATAAAGAAAGGATAGACCTGTGAACCTAACCTTTAAACGGCTCCAATGCTCTTGTAAAGGCAACAAGTGCTCGACCTTAAACATTACTTTATTATTGTTGTTTTTAGTTGGAGCTGTCCCACAGCTGGGCAAAGGCCTCGAGGTTTCCAGTCTTTCCAGTCTAATGCCATTTCCTTCCACTGGCAGCTACTGAAGGTATCCAGCTCAACGCACCATCGCTTGCATGGTCTACCGCGCCGTCTCACTGCCTCAAGACTCCACTCAGTGGTTGTTTTGGCCCACAGTTGTGCCCTGCCCTGTACCACTTAAGTTTTGCTGCTTTTTGAGCAACGTCGGCTAAACTTTACTTGAAACTTTAAAAATTTAATAGTTACCATGTTTAAATATCTCGGTTGATATCGCATCGTGAGAAATGAACTGACTGAACTGGGCACACATGAAGTTCACAGTTTCGCTGGGATAGTGTCCCTCTAGTAGTAACGTGGCGCTGATGTCACGGGCGCTAGGCAGCGGCTCGCTGCAGTTACCACACTTGGACTTGCGGAAGGCCCATATTCCTGGAGACACAACAGGTTATGTTAAGTTATAGTAACAGCTATCCTCACTATCGCGGTTGATAAGCATAGAGTCCATATCAGAGACAGACCTACGTCGTGCTGTGCGCCATTTAAAGCCATCCTCTGCGGCTGGCCCAGATGCTATTCCACCCTTTGTGGTTAAGGACTGCTTTCACGCACTAGTAGAACCACTACTCTACTTGTTTAACCTCTCCCTAAGCTGTAGCCGTTATCCATCTCGTTGGAAGATATCCAGAGTCACACCTGTCCCTAAAATAAGCAAATCCACCGAAATTTGTGATTTTCGACCTATAGCTGTATTATCTGTCTTTCCAAAGGTGTTTGAATCAATTCTTAATTTTTATTTGACTCAGCAGTTGGAATGTATGTTTGATGAAGCACAGCATGGCTTTCGTAATTCCAGATCAACAACTACGAACCTCACCACCTACATTGATTTTATATTTAATCAGATGGATGACGGTAGGCAGGTTGACTCTGTGTACCTTGATTTTCGACGTGCCTTTGATACAGTGGATAACGACATTCTGCTAGTTAAGCTATCGAGGTTAGGGTTTTCACTCCGATTATTGAGATTTTTTGCTCATTATTTATGTGACCGCAGGCAGTATGTGCAGCTGAAAAACATCAGGTCACAGGAGTTCTACACAAAATCAGGAGTCAGTCAAGGCAGCACACTTGGGCCAACCCTGTTCTTAGTAATGATTAATGATCTTCCTACGGTACTAAACGCGGCAAATTGTTCGCAGATGATTTAAAAATATACAAATCTGTTGGTTCGGAGGCAGACTGCATGGAGCTGCAGCGGGACATTGACGAGATTTTAAAGTGGAGTGTGTCGAATAGACTTGCATTTAATGCTGAAAAATGCAAGGTGATGACTTTTACTAGACTCCAAGTACCCACAATCTAAACATACTCTCTAGGCATCTCCACAATGGAAAGGGTGGAGAAAATTCGAGACTTGGGACTTGTTGAGGACAAACGCCTTGATTTTCGTGATCACATTATGGCTATGTGCAAAGCAGTCAACAGAGCACTTGGTTTTATCATGAGGACGGCTTCGCATTTTAAGGATATAGGTTTAGCTATCACGCTGTACAATGCCTTCGTTCGAAGCAAACTCGAGTTTAGTGCACTATGCTGGGACCCACGAGAAGCTAAATATACCATTATGATTGAGAGGCTACAACGTAAACTTGCTAGGTATATATATAAACGTATGTATGGATATTATCCATATCTTTTCCCTTCCCTCTTCGTGACTGGCATGGTTGGAGTGGATACACTGGAGCTTAGGCGTAGTCTGCAGTTAGCTATGCACTACTGCCTACAACTGCGGAATAAAGTGAACAATCCGACCATACTTGGCACCATCACCCTATATGTGCCAAATAACTATACTAGAAGTGGCCGAAGGCATCATCGATTGTTTGCTCTTCATGCAGCGCTGACTCAGCACGCTAATAACGCACCTACACTACGGGCACTTGCACTCCTCAACAAGTTTCTCCTGGAGTTCCAACATGTCGACATATTTGATGACAGCTTAAGATCAATCTATACTCAGTTCAGATCATATTTAAGTTTTCATTAGTTTTATATCCTTTAGTTTGTATCCTTGTATTTTAGAGATAGTTAACGTTTTGGACTAAATAGTCTGTAAGTTAATTATTTAAGGTTGAATAAATAAATAAATAAATAAATATAGGGCCTTTGGAAATCAGCTCTTTATCAGTTATGTAATGCTGAATGTAATAATGGGTTTTGCTGTTGTTTTATATTGAAAATTTTATATTCTACATCAAGCGTAATGCACTGGAATACAGTGAAGTTGCCCGCGACTATATCCGCATTTAATTTATTTTCAAAAGTTTAAATAGTTATTCGAAGTCATTTCCAACAAATCAAAAATCATGCAAATCGAGATTTATATTGCCACGAACAGAAATTTTCGAGTGCTTCAAACTGTTCTGTAACCTGACGTCACCCATTCTAAGATTTAAACAGGCCAATTATAATGATTAAGGTCAACTAACCGTCGCTATAATCAGGAGAAAGGAGCCTCTCAAACCCAGTGTTAGCAGCTCCCCAGGTCGGGTGGTCAGGGTTGTTGCATTCCCCATTGATACTCCTGTAAATACTGGGTGGGTCTGGGCAGGTCGGCAGCGGTGGGCAGTAAGGACCTGTAATACCATCAACTATAGAACACCTAAAGATTTGCGGATACCACATAGTCTATAACAGATGGGACTAAAATGAAGTCTTGATAATGGATGAGACTACAAAATGGTGGTGCTTGGTTATGAAAAGTTATAAAGATTTGTTTTTATAGCGCACACAGATGACAAGTTAAAAGTAACGAAACAAACACAGATATAGAGGTTATAAAGCTAAACTTAAATAAAACTGTTATATTCAATTCAATTCAAATTCAATTTAAAAATAATTTATTCAATAAAATCACAAGGATCACTTTGAAACGTCTTACACGCTAGATGAATCTATGTGCCAATTCCAACCTAACGCAAGTACGAGAAGAACAGGCAAGATACTCGTCTCGGTCCTAGCGCTTTTTGTATGATCCTTCATACAAAAAAATGTAATCGAGATAATAATTACATAAAACAAATGGACAGCGTTTACATTGCAAATTGGTTAGCTGTCGGAGAATGGAGCGTTATAGGGCTATGTGTTCCTATATGTACAGTTGGTTAGTCTTTTACCTTCATATGTTTCGCCATATCCAAAAGCCAGTTCATCATCATCGAAAGCCTCCTGCTCTTTCAGTTCTTGAGCTGCGAAGAGATTGCGCAGTCCACCTTCTCCTAACGATATGGCTTCATCATCTATCCCTACAACCGACTACAAAAAAAATGTTGAATTTAGGTTCATTGTTGAGGTTTTACAAATTATCATCGCCTATAGTGGTAAGGTATATCTATGTCTATATTAGCATAACAAAGATCTGCGTTATTTATAGGTGTAGGTTTATAGGTTTGTCAGCGCGACGACGATCTGACCGGTCACCCATCCGTATGGTGGCTTTAGTTGATTTGCGCAAGTAAGTTTACACAACTGTTTTTGTATGAAAGAGATGTTTACGAATGAAGACACCTGTATAGATAATCCAATAGATGTAGATACAATATTATTTTTACTTGACTCAATAACAAATCTATGCAACACTATACCTACTTATAACTGAAGTTTATAACTGTTTAAATAAAGTTGCTAAGTTAAAACTAACTAGTGAATCCCCGTGACTTACTTCGTTTCCATTGCAGAGACGATTTTGAATGAACGAAGGACAAAAAATAGGCTTTACAATAGATACGTCTGCGTAGCAATACGTTCAATGAGCGAATCGTCAAAGTAGTAAATAAGCATAATAATATGCATAAGTAGCAAGACGTCTAAAAGATTTATTTATTTATACTTTATTGTATACAGATTATAACAAAGGGAGGGTTTAATGCCTAGGCGGCATTGTCTACCAGCCAACCTAGTGACTTAGACTAGGATGTACGATGTTAATGTTACTACATAAGTATTGATGTATTGACGTATGTTTGTTACTCTTTAACGCTGAAACGGCTATACGGATCTGGATAAAAATTGGCACAGATATAGATTATAGTCTGGAATTTTTGCATATTTAATTCAACTATAATAACGGGGACAGGACACGGGGACAGCGGGAAGTCATTTTAAATATTTAATTAAAGTTCCGCTGTCCCCGTTATACGGGGACACGGAATTCGGGAACAACGGGAATACACGGGAAAAGAACATAGGCTACTTTTTATCCCGGAAAAATGTACGGTTCCCGTGGGTAAGATTTGTTTTTCAAGGTACCACGCGGGCGAAGCTGTGGGCGGGAAGCTATCGATAATAAACTAAAGCCTCACTTACCAGATGATGGCCGAAGTCCGGCGAGTCGAAGCTGACGACGGTATCATCTGAATATTTGAGCACATTCCGAGACCTCTCGAACCACTTGTTCCACTTGGACTGTGAGACGTTGAGAGCTTTCTTTAACGCACCTTTGATGAAATTTTGGCGCGAACGGGCTTTCGATTTGCGTTCGAGTTTCGCTAAAAACGGAAAAGCAAGTTATAGGTACTTAGATATTGTGTAATATTTTTTACATCATAGACAAACAACACAAGATTTCCAAAATTCAATAAAACAAAAGAAAAACACTTGAATTTTGCGCCATTTGGAAGTTCCTTATCGCGCGTTGCGAAAGGGGGCTAGACGGAAAAAAAAGTTGTAACGACACTTTTTGCTATGTTGTACAAAGCTGTGCGGCGTGCGCGTGTTTATCTGTCTGTTTCTCTCTCTCTCTCTCATAGAAAGCAAGGAAAGAAACTTCGTTCCATGTGTCCCTTGACACTTCTCAAGTTTTTATTTTTTTCCCGGTTTAAACACACTCGGCCAATATCAACACAAACAAACGACAACCAACATAGGATGGCAAACGCACAAAAAGCGCGACACCAAAAAAAATAATCATAGGAAGACAATTATGAAGAAACCCGTAGAACCTTGAAGGTTCGAAGCAGTCGTAGAACCTTGAAGGTGCGAAGCAATCGTAGCACCTTAAAGGTTCGAAGCACTCGTAGAACCTTTAAGGTTCGAAGCACTCGTAGAACCTTGAAGGTTTGAAGCAGTCGTAAAACCTTGAAGGTTCAAAGTCATGTCAAGTACACGAAAGGTGCCTTTGGAGCGCACTTGCTCAATAAAAGCATGCTTTTTGCTACTAATTTGCACTTCTGTCAGATTTTTGTTCACGTGTGTACAGACATTTAAAAAATATTTTCATTCTTTTTTTATAAAGACCCAACTTTTTAATCATTGTACATTTTGATGATGGGTGGAAGTTCCGGGGCGCACTATCGTACCTGCGTAGCGATGTCCTGTGTAGCAGCAGATACCAATATCTCCGCTTTCAAGATGACACTCAAGGTTCTTGGCTCCAGACCTCACGTGCGCTGGGCAGCTTGCCTTCGGCACACACTTGCCCTTATTAGGACAAGTGTCACATGGATCCTCGTGTTCTTGCTCTGGAAAAGGATTAGCCTATAAATGCTGTATACTTATGGAGTCTTACCAGAGCTAAAATGTAAGGGCCTGTCCAGATGGAGCGTCTTGCGCGCGTAAGCACTCGCACGTAGCAATTTACATTGCGTCCAGATGCTTTCCTACGCGCGTTGTGTTTGGGAGGAACTCAGGCACAGAAAATTATTGATGTACCTACCTAGGTAGTAGGTAGTTTTATGTTTTAGTAGGTGCCTGAGAACGCGCGAGTGCCTACGCGCGTGTGCTTACGCGCGCAAAACGCTCCATCTGGGAAGGCTCTAACGAACAACGTCTTTAGAACACTGATCAAGTGTCCGTACTACCGCTTAGCACTATTAGTAGAGTAAATTACTCTTGTAAGCGGCGATGGGCTTGCAACCTGCCACGTACGGAATAATAACTACTGACTGTGCAAAATGTGCTCATGTACCAAATGCCATGTTTGGACGTGTTTCTGACTATCTATTTGGATATCGTCAAAAATGTACTACTTAAAGATCTGAGGAGACATCTACCGAGACTGGGTATTACAGTCGTGATTTTTATCAGAAACCCTTAAAAATAACCTTACTTGTCTTGCCAGCTGCAATGGACTCCAAAAATATTACGACTATACACACAAATACAATTACAATCGTTTTTTTATTATCCATTTTCCCTTTCTCATAGTTTAATTGAGGAAATGGTCTACAGTTCTTAAATCACATTGCGTGCGCGTACACTCCACCAAAGCTTTTATGCAAAGAACGAAGAATGTATCTGTTTTCTAACAAATACTTTTTAGACAATGCGGGTAGATACAAAAACATTTTACACCTATTTACCATACAATGAATGCATGGTTGGATGTCAATATTTTGAAATAAAAACCTGTCCAAATAAATATTTTACAATAGTCTATGAGAATAATAGAAAATGTCTGTTTTTTTTTTAATAAATTCTGTCTAGTTTTTTTCCATTACCTTTGTACTATTGTTAGTAGAGGTAGGTAGGTAAGTAATTATTCAAATCCTAAAGAATTAAAAACTAGTTACCTAGACTATTTAGGTTATATTCAACCTAAGTACATAAAAACATTACGTGAACGAGATCTCGTGGAGTCCTCTAGTTTATTCTTAGGTATACCTTTAAACGAACAATTCAATCAATCTGAATCACGGAAACGGCTGCAACGATTTTCATGAAACTAAGTACATATGCATGGGGTTTCAAGAGTGATAAATCGATCTAGCTAGGTTTTATTTTTAGAAAACGTCTTTTACCAAGTCACCCAGGTACTTATAATCGTAATCTATACTACCTAATATTATGAAGAGGAAAGATTTGATTGTACGTTTGCAATTAATTGGCTTCGAAACTACTGGACCGATTTCAAAAATTCTTTCACCAATTTGTAGTATGAACTTTCAGGATGAACATTGGCTATATTTTATGTAGGTACTTCGCGGGCAACGCCGCGAGCAGAAGCTAGTCAAAAATAAATTAAGTTTTAAAAACAGTAGCAATGCGAACTGTAACAATGCTCAGACTATTTTAACAGGCGCGTTGCATTTAAGGTAAAGTACCCACTAAGGGAAAGGATCGAAGAGCGGAGGGTAACATGAAATATCCGAATTATAATGATGACATTTTGATCAAGGCTTTGATGACGCTGATTATATAGTAGGTTATGTATTAGTTTGCCACAAAATTTAAATTGCATTAGTTAGTGGCTGTAAAATCGGTACCTTGATGTTACCTAGCAAGCCAGTTGGAAGTATTTTTTGACACTACTCTATTAGCTTTTACAACATCTCTTAGAAATAATTATTCTCCAGATTTCCTATGATGTCGCAATATTTAATCGGATTGATGTTTTCAATAATAACTTTGTCAATTTTTATGATCATGATAATTCACAACTTTAGGGTTACGTAGTCCGACAAGCAACCTAAACAACGGTGTCCCTTCGTAATCGAATAAAGTGTGGTCTTCATACAGGAAAAACTGTAAAAACAGCAGAATCGAATGAAGCGGTATTACGATTAACCACTACAGAACCTTCCAATAAACATGCTCCGACTCACACTTAGCCACTTATTATAATTCACATGTTAAATAGAGACTTAAACACGTGAACTCATATTTATACAATTAATTTACAATTACATTAAGATAAGATAGCATTTGCTTACTGCAAAATTATATGCTATAACTACCTATATGCATAAGGTAATATAACTATATACTATATGCGTAGGAGTTAGTACATACATATCACAGCATCATCGAAATACCTAGGTATCAATATATAATAGCATTGTTTTTCTAACACTTTTTGGTAACTTACAAAATAATCAAATGCATGAACTGAAGCTCCGAAGCCCATATTAATTCATTCCCGTCACTGGTTCGAAATCTATTAACACGATAAAAGCTGATAGATACATTTCTAATACTGAGTATAACGGTTAACTTCGAACCTACACCCAAAAAAATCAAGCCCCCACTACACCAACGGTGTTTTATTTAAAGTTTTTATTATCACAATATAAATAAAGAATGGTGACAGTGGGGTTTAGACGCGATTCTGCATTGAGATGAGAACATCCAGTAGTTATTGTGACATCAAATTATACCACAAACCGGTTTTAATTCCTTATAAGTGAAAAATTATTGGTAAAATCAAATAGAATATTGTCCAAAATGGTGATAAAGTTAAGCAAAGTACCGTACGAAGATGCATTAAACATGGCTGGTAAGGAAACCATTATAACTTAACTACATAGAAGAAGAGAAAGAAAAATAAAATATGTATTGTTGACAACAAAAAGTGGAAAAAATATCACAAACAGAATCTTCTTTACGTGTCACAACTTTTTTCGAATATGTGTTGTGAAAGTAGAACTATTGCTAACAAGATTGGCTACCACTCTGCGTAGTGGAATTCTCAATTGGTTTCCTTGGTAACTAGACCAGCAATTTGACAAAATGGGACCTCATAAAATGTGATTTCTACCTACGACTGCCTAATGAAATGTTTACCTACACAATTTCTCCTTTTTCGCTACTTTCTTACCTTTGCGTTTGGAAGTAGCTTTATGCTGAGATGAAACCTAGGCCACACCACACGTTACTGGTTCGCGGGAAAAGCTAAATGCCACGCCATTGTTGTATGCGTATGATACGACATCCAATAATAAACCTTCTCGTGTGAATTTTTTTGACCTGTTTTGTCTTTTTTTAGTCTTTTTCCGGTTGCGTTAATTGATTTTTTTCCTAATGTTTTTATGTTTGTGTGTCATATGAACTATTTTCTTTCTTTCTTCTTTTTTTATAGGTTGGGGCAGGTATAACCTCCATACTTTCGCGCTATGTTGTGGCATCATATCTGCTATGGCCTTCGAATTGTACTCTGTGGCCTATGTGGTTCCCGGCAGTGCTTGTGAACTGGGCACCACCAGCACCCAGCAAGGGTTAGCTGCTGCACTCCCTTTAGTGGGTAAGTTACCAGTGACACTTACTTTTAGAAGCGCTCAGTCTTAATTTTGATTGTCTTTGTTAAGCCCGCCTTGGCTATAATACATAGTTGATTCTACCCTGGCTATATTACTTGATAGGGTGTGACATAAGCTCTGAGCAGCTACCAACTTCGTCATAAGAGTAATTTCATCCTTTGATTTATCTAAGCCTACAACCTATCCACTTCAACATCGGGATCCAATCTATCTGAGATCACGGTTCGCTTGTACATCATCAAAGTTTTCATCAAGTTCTCTAGCTACATTTCTTTCCTTATTGTATTTCTTTCTGGGTCTGTTACAAGTGTCTTCATGTCCTCAGGAGTGATAGTGACCTCCCACCTGTGGGGCTATCTGGCTGATACTCACGGCAGACGGTACATGTTGGTGTTCTCTATGGCCATCGGTTTCGTGGCCGGCTCTCTGGCGACCCTGTCTCCTAACTGGATCGTGCTTTGCACTTTGAAGTTCATATCCTCAGCTGCGTAAGTGTCTGGTCACTTTTTACCATGTTCTTTCCTACTTTACTTATTAGTATGAACCGAATATTATACTTCTGTTAGTACTATGTTATAAAATACTTATTTCAAAGAGATTTACCAAATTCTGGTACTAAGAATAATGTTCTGTCAAATCTTAGTAAAATATCCGCTTCGATTACTACAATTTATTTTGGGAATAGTACTTAAACTAGTTTGGTTGAATCGGCCCTAAATAATGATGACTAATAGAAACAACTTTTTGACAAATACGAGTATTTAGCATACCGACCAGTTAATCCCCAATAACAACTTCACGAACTCAAAGTTACAACGAACTAAGAACTTCCGCTAAATATTTTTTAATATTACGCCATAGTTTATTACGTTCAATTTTTTTATCATTAAGATGTGTTTAAATATTTGTTTACCAGTAACATCTGCACACAAAGGGTATGAAGTTATGTTATTTATTCAAAGATTTATATAAATTAATAAGATGAGCATATCAGTATTATGTTGTCACTATCAGTAGTTTAACACCTGTGCTATAAGCTAAAACTAACATGAATATTTGATATGTCATAAAATAATTAATTCACTGGAATTATTCTAAGAACTACTGAATCATTTTCTTTTCAGATAAAAAGATGCGAAAATTTAGGGACTGATAAAGATCAGCATAGAAAAATCAAAGTCATGGCCAGTTTTTGCAATGATGGATAGCATTGTCTCCTGCAAAGCAAGTAATAAATGCCACTATCCTTTGTAATGATGTGTGCGTGATTGCGGTTCCAGAGTCTCTGGAGCATCAGCTCTTGCCGTGGCTCTACTCGGAGAATGCACTCCAGGAAAGCAGAGAAGCATGCTGCTACTGCTAACTACAACAGCCTTCCTTTCATGCACCGGATTCATGGCTGGTAAAACCATATAATGCCAACCTATCAGTATACTTCTTTCTTTGCAGACGGGTTACGTCTGCGAAGAAGGGATGGTAATGTGTTTAGGGTGTATATAATTATGATGTATGTACGTATAAAAATCCTTTGGTTGTCGCTCTACCCCAAACGGCTGGACAGGTTTTGACAAATGAGATGTTATTGGATTCGTTGGATCACAATTATACCACAGGCTATACAAAATATCGTACAGTTTAGTATGAGGTCTATAAAACGCTAGTTCAATTTATTTCTGTAGGCTTTTTTATTTTTGAAAGCTATTTTCGGTATTGTGTTAATTTGCATTATATTTGTTCTAGTTATATCCATACCAGTGCTCCCTCTCACCTTTTCTTACTACATCCCGTTTCTGGACATCCATTTCAACTCCTGGCGTCTCCTAAACCTGATATTCAGCATGCCTTGTTCCCTGTCCTTCGTCTGGGCATTATGCTCAAACGAGAGTCCGAAATACCTGCTGAGTACTGGTAAAGATGAGCAAGCAATGAAGGTGCTGAAGCAAATGTTTGAAGAGAACAGTGGAAAGAGTAGTGAGCTATACCAGGTTAGTTTATCATCTTCTACAATAACGTTTCGCAGTTGGGATATTAACGACGAGCTAATAAAAATGTCACATGGTTTTATCATAATTCTAGGTGGAATCAATAATATTGGACGAGGATAACCTGAAAGCTAGAAAAGGTTTATGGGCGTCCATTGTCGCGCAGACTGTACCCATGTTTAAACCTCCGATGCTGAAAGGAGCTCTTCTTTTGGGGCTCCTATTCATATTGGTGTTTATGAGGTAAGAACTGGCCACGAAATAAAATTAAATCCCATGCCTTAGAAACCTTACAATAGCTGTTGGCTGTAGAACCAACTGATTCCATTGATAGACCCTCTAGCAGCAAAAGTTATCTACGTTCGTTGTTTCAGTGCAAACTCATTCGTTGTATGGTTTCCGGCCATAGCTGATGCGTTCATGTCCTCTGTAGAAACAGGAGCTACAGGCCTTACGATATGCGAGATGATCAGACTCTCTAGGAACGCCACAGTTGGAGATTTGGAGTCGGTGAGGAATATTTCGATTTATTGTTTAAAGCTTCTTGACTAATATGTCGGTATACCTGCCAAAGCATTATCTGACAACATTAAGAAGCTATCTAGCGGTTCTGAGTATTGTTGCGGACGACCGCGATTTTGTGCAAGTTTATGGCTTAAAAATGGATATCGTAGCACTATTTGTAAAAAGCCTAGTAGAGAAAGCCTATGCCCTAGTAGATGTACATAATATACATTGAGTGACTGATGATTATGAAGTAAAGTGTCAGCCTATCCAATTATACAACAAAACGAACTTAAATGAATTCGAAATAGTAGTAAATTTTGCCATAATTTTTATATAACTTATGTTTTTTAGCCCCAAGACTGTGTGATGAACAAGACAGCAATGACAATGGTGTTCTGCGTCAGTGTCACTCTGGCGGCCCTCAACACCATCACAGGGTTATTGATCAGCTGTATTGGCAAGAGAAGACTGTATATTTTCATACAGGTAGGCAGAGGGAGATCAGTCTATAAATGCACGCTCCTCCAATGTATTTGCTACTCTATTTCCTCTACATACGGTATAAGTACAAGTGGAGGGGCGTGCATTTTTAGATTGAAACATCTCTACCACATTTTTTAAACCGAATCAATGGCGTGCAGAAAACGGTACCAGTTCTACAATATCATAAAAATCTACTTGGTGGTTGCTAACACTGATTTAGTATGGCTTCCAATGGTTTTTACATCCAAATAATGTCTGCATCTTTTCACTGATCTTTGGCATTACAGGTCTGCACCTATCCAGTTATCAACTTAGCAAAAAGCGCACTTATTTTCTAATAAACAAAAAATGTGAGGAGTGCTAGATTAGCATGGTATGGACACGTGATGAGAAAGGATGAAAATCATGTCACTTAAAAAGTTATACAGGTATGAAAGTATCTGGGTACGCAAGTAGAGGAAGGCAAAAGAAAAAGTGGTTTGATTGTGTGAAATATGATGAATGTAAATGAGACTCAGAGTTGATGAATGATAGGAGCGAGTGGAAGAAGAGAACATGTTATGCCTACTCACTTAGCGTGGGATAAGGGCAGGAGAATGATGAATGATGATGAAATAAAAATTTACATGAGTAAACTTTTTAACATGATAATGAGATGTGTTGACCAAGCAATCCGATGATAGATGATGACCTCATGATGATAAGGTTGTCTTGAAATTTCCAGATGCTCTCCGGCACAGCTGCCCTCTGCATCAACGCCAGTCCTACATGGATCCTCAGCGCCGTTTTGATGCTCATCCTCATGATGGAAGTCATTAACTTCGGGTTCCTTAGCTCGTTTACTGTTGATATTTTCCCGACATACGTCAAGTAAGATGCCTATCCTACTAATAGCACTTGTCTTATTAAACTTTTGGTGACTAGAGGCAGATTGAGAAAAAGCGCTGGTCATATAGTGTTAGCAACCCTGCGTCCCGATACGAAGGTCGTGGGTTCAAAATTGATCGTGCACCAATGAGTTTTCCTTTTCGAAAAATTTATGTCCGCAATGTCAGTGCTCTGATTAGCTTGCAATTTGCTACGGACGGAATATTAACTACTGTGCAAAATGTGGGCATGTGCCAAATGTAATGTTCCGATATGCCTCTGACTACCCTCTTTATATATCCTTAAAGATCTGAGTCGCTAGAGGTCTCTACCGAGCCTGGGGATTACAGTTGTGAATGTTTTCTGAAATGGTACAGGCGACCTCGAATGTTGTCTAAGTACAGGTCATCCAACGGATCTAGGCATTCGTGAAATTAGCCACAGGTGCGAGTTTGCGCATGTACAGTTGCTCCCCCCCTCATACCTCCAATTGCTCCCGAAAAACGATACTGCGCAGCTCTTGCGGCTAACTTCACGATTACCTAGATTCGTTGAGCGAACTATATGTGTATTTCCAGAGCTAAAGCAGTTTGTCTGATGTTAATGCTGGCACGCGCCAGCACCATCCTCGGTATCAACGTGCTGAAGTACCTCATCGAGAACAACTGTGAGGCCGCCTTCTACACCTTCGGCAGCATCGCCATTAGTAAGTGTCGAATACAACAAAACAACGCTTAGAGCTGGTACACATTAGGCGTTTTAAAGCGCGCGCTTTGGTATCGCGCGTTTTGAGAACCAGTAGTTCCTATCTAAGTGTACACATGCAAGCTCACGTTCCTGATCAAACGCCGTGCGAAGCGCGCTTTATGTACGCTACCAACGCGCGCCTAACGCAACGCCAAGCGCCTAATGTGTACGTGGTCTTAGACTCTGGTTGAATCGAGTCTCAAGATTGATGTAGGTACTGACTTTTAGTGTCTCGATTCAAACTCCAGCATAAAATTAGACAGTCTTATACGATTTACTCTAATTTTTGCATCTAAGCAGTTTGTCTGGTCAATAAGACCCGAGTCTATCTGATACATCATCTGATACGTATTTATTTGTGATATTCCGCCGTTGACAGTAGCCGTGACCTCTATAACGCGTGACAATCGAACAGACTTCATGAAAAAGTACAGACATTTTGCCGTGACAGTGGCCGTGGCTCCACTCTGTAACAAATATGCATGACAATCAAACGGACTTCATGGAAACAAATGCAGACATTTTGCCTTGACGCGTACAAACGTCCGCGTAACATTTGCATTAAGTGCCGTTGCGGAATACTTAGTACCTAATGTGGGTGTGTTTTAATACGTTACTGTACAACTTCTTTTTGTTATTATGCCACTAAATATTCCCGACCAGTGTGCTGAAAGGAATAAAGTGCACCGCTGAAGCTCTTTTTATGCATTGTAACACAACTTGATGGACCATTTATTTTTTACTAAAAAATATTGTCTTTTTACAGGCGCAGGTTTTCTGGGTCTACTACTGCCCCGTGATAAAAGCCTCCGTGAGCTCAATAAAGCAGCCTCCAATGATTCAGGAAAGAACATAACAAGGGAAGCATGAACTGGAAATAAGATTAAATAAATAACTGTATGAATATCTTAGTAATTAAAAATGTGTACACTAATGTAAGTTTGTACCTCTGTAACTTAGTAACGATTGAATGAATTTGGATGAAAGTTACGAATGAAAATTATACCCTGGATTGAAATTAGGCTGTTTTTTGTTGGAAAAAACCTCAAAGGGATAAAAATAGGGGCTAAACTTAATGTCGAAAAATGGCATAATCGCAAGGCGTTGCTTGTAGAAATCTGTATGTGCATAACAGTTTATGTAGGATAAGTAAATTATTATTTCTTTAGTGTTGTAATATAATACTAATTAAAATGTGCTAAATATCATGTTTGGACGTGCTTGATTACCCTTTTTAGATAATCATCAAAGATTTAAGTAAGCAACTACAGATCTGAGGAGATATATAGCAAGTTTGGTATTACAGAGTTGTAATAAGTTTTTTTTTAAAAACCCATGTAACCATAGGTACTAGTAGACTAGTAAACTAAGATATGATAATATAAGAATACCTACAGGATGGAGAGACCTCAAGTATTAAGTATACGCCTAAATGTCTATTAATAAAAAAAAACGATTTATTAAAATTATACATAACAAGAACTATTGTTTCCATCAAAGATGTTCACGTGTTGTTCGTGAATTGTTCTTTAAGTGTTTCTTTTCGTTCTCTCAACTTTGCGTCCGAGGGCAGCAAGAGACCAATTGCACCGCCAACTGCAAATAATAATTCATATATATATTTGAAAATTATTTGCTTACTGTTGGGTATTACGCCGAGTATGACACCGCTCTTTTCGAACCCCAGCAAGTGATTCCCAACTGTTCTCAACTACACTGACCATGTCATTTGATCATCGCGCGAGGTTCGCATTTCGGTTTAAGAATTTTATTTCTCAAAAGAACAAAGTTCACTTAAATGAGAATGTATAATATACAATATTCTTAAGCTATCTTAACTTATAATTATATGCTATAGTTGTAATATACTTTAGTTAGCTGGTAGTACTTAGTTTAAGTTTAAGTTGACTTTTGTCATTATATTTTATGTTTATTCTTTTCTTAAATGTGTTCATTGATAAGCAGTTTATAATGTTATCAGGTAAGTTATTATAAATCTGTGCACCTTCATACACGATGTTCCGTTTTCCATAGTTAGTCCGGGGACTTCTTAGTTTTAACTTATTTTTATTTCTTAGATTGTAGGTGTAAGTTTTCTTTGTTAGTGTGATGTGTGTATGTATTTCATTAGTTACTATTTTCCTAACAAGGATACAAGTAAGGTAAGTATATAGTTGATTGATATTAAAATATTTTGTTTCTCTGTAAATAGTTTGTGTGCTAGTTCATAATTGTATAGAACTTTCATTAATTTATTTTGAGATATTTGTAGTGATTTTAGATTTGATACTGCTGCAGTTCCCCATACTTTCAGTAGATACTGTACATGAGATTTAGCTAGGGAGTTGTAAATAGTCATTCGAACTTTACATGGCAGGCAACCCATGGATCTACGTAGTGCACCCGTTAGAGAGACTAGTTTAGTTCGATATGAGGTTGCCAATTTAGGCGGCCTTTTCTTGGCCACCTTATGTTATCGCCCATATCCGTCATCTCTTCTACCCAAATGTCTTAACCATTTCTACGATAATCAAATGTTATAAGAACTTATTAATTTTTCAAATACACAGGTTTCTGCAAGATGTTTTCCATCACCGTCAAATTTCTATGCAATTATTTTTTTCAAATCGAAATTCCATCTGCTTGCGACTGGATTCATACCCATGACCTTAGGATACCACTAACAAGACCACCAGTGATTCTAATGCAACAAAGGAAGTCAGCTTTGTGTTATTACCAGCTTATTAAAACTTACCCATAGCAGTACTTCCAAAGATATAAAACGCAGCCTCACAATTATTGTCCAATAGGCTTTTGAGCCAGTTGATACCAAACACTGCGCTGCCACGACCTACCATCAGCGTCAGGCAAATGGCCATAGCTCTGAAAAAGAAATGTGAAAAAGTGTAAGTACATCTGAAAGCAAGGTGAGACGAGGTTGAATAACACCGGTACCTATTCATGAACATTACTATGAGGGCGCGCGGACGCACAGGGTGATAAAAACCTATTCATAAACGACACTTGAGGGACGAACGACACTATGCGCTTACTATAACGAACGCACAGCTAAAGTAGCTCGCTAGCTACTTTACGCTACGCATAGTGCGACAGTCAACACAAATGTCAAACTGGCACCGCACCGGGTATTAGGTTATATTTGTAGTGATTTGTGAATTGTGATACGCTGATTTGTTTTGTTTAATTGCGATGGATTACAGCAGCGAAGATGATTTTGATAATTATATTCTTGAGAGGATAAATACACAAAGAACAATCAGCACAAGAAAAGTGATACGACTTTCAAAATCCTTTCGATTATTACAGTGCTGATGAATTTAAAGGACGCTATAGATTTTCGAAAGATATCGTTTTATGCCTATACTTATGCCTCTAATAAATGAAGATCTTTTGAAAGTTACCAGCAGAGGCCTTCCAGTGCCTGCTATTTACCAGTTACTAGTGGCTTTAAGATTTTATTCATCTGGGAGTTTCCAGGTTTGTAACAATTCAGTTAATTTGCATAACAACAGTTTCAAACTCACATTTTATTTTAATAATATTTATGCAATATGTAATAACAATGGATAGGTATATAGCTTCCTAAAGTTAACACTCAAAATTAAATATTTCAACCCGAGTGAAGTTGCGTCATAACGTTAACCAATCACAGCGCCCCATTCAATGCTAAGTGTCCGCACGCACAGCAAAGAGTCCATTAAGTATTGTTTATGAAATGAATGGCCTGCCATGACGAACGCAGTGAGAAATGCCTTACTTAGCATAGTGGTGCTGCCATACTTATCTAAGTAGCGTTCTTGAATACCAGTGTAAGAAGACAAGAGTGGTTTTTAGGAAGATTTTATTGCTTCCAACAGTGATATGTAAATTTACTTCCAAGAACAAATAAATAAAATCACTATGAATAGGTGAGACATTCGCAAATATTCTCATCATAAGCAAGTCAATCTTGATTATTCCCTAAAGTGACTTCACATTCCTTTCTGATTCCGTCAAAAAAGTCATTATTGTCTTCACAAGTCCTCTCTTTCGTAGAGAAACGGTTTATGGTGGTTGTGCCTTGTTACTCTATTCACTCACTTGACGTAGGTAGGGAAGACATCCACGATAAAACCTGATAAGGTTCCGAAGTTGATGACGGCGGTGATGTAGATGATGAAAAAGACCGCACTGACTGACCAGATGGTGCTCACGTTAATAAACAATGCTGCAGCGCCGCATACCACCTGTTTAGAGAACACTTGTTAAGGTGGGTACTGACCGGCGTTACGGGGCGTAATGTAACGTGTTACACCACGATCATTCGTGCAGTCAGTACGTCGTGTTACGGGGAAACCAGCGAGCAACGAGCCGCTCGTTACTCGCTTTGAGTGCTCCACCTGGCTGTCGATTTTTTGGCGAATCCTTTGAGTGTTACGCGGTTCGGTCAGTACGCTCTTGCAAAGATACCAACGCGTCCTCGCTGTCGGCCATCTTGAGTGAACTAACGGCGAAAGCGGAGCACAGAGTTTTGACGAGCATGTTACGCCGATTTTAAAACACAGCTTAACATGCTCGATGCGTAACACGCTCGATGCGAATGTTACATTACACCTCGTAACGTTGGTCAGTAGGAACCCTTTATACGAGTAGATGTATAGCCAAACCAATGACTTCGTCCGCAAAAGTCAAAAGTTTGTTACCTTTGCACGATTAAACAGTACTCTTAGAACAAATCTTAATCAAATTTGCTAAGGAGATATAATGTTCCCTGATTAAGGACTAGGCTACCTTGTGTCTGTCTGTACTAATATTATAAGAGGAATGATTTAATTGTTTGTTTCTTTGCATTGAATAGGCTCCGAAATTACGGGACCGATTTGAAAAAATATTTCACCTATGTGTAGAATGAACTTTCAGGATGAACATAGGCTATATTTTATGTAGGTACTTCGCGGGCGACGCCGCGAGCGGGAGCTAGTCTCAAATAAATTAGCAACTAGTATTTATTAAAAAAATCTAAAAACCTGATCAAAAGTCATTGAAAATAGCTTCTTACTGTCGCCATATTGGATTTTTTTACATTTAGTATAGCCTACGTCACAGTTGTGATCCAGACGAATCCAACGAGACCTCCAACCAAACTTACGTCTATGTCTTTGGGTTACAGCGACAGCCAAAAGAAATCATTTATACACATGCCTAATACATACCCCAAACACATACAAAAATACAATCCGGATGAATTGCGGGCAACAGCTATAAGTTTAAATATCAATGAACAAAAGGACATAGTACTTAATATTATTTTATTTTGAACCGACTATAAAAAAAGGAGGAGGCTCTCAATTCGTCAGAATATTTTTTTTATGTATCTATGTTCACCGATTAGTCAAAGACGATTTTGGTTCGATTTGCAAAATAATTTTTTTGTTTGATAGGGTATACTTCCTAAGTGGTCCCATAGTCATCAGGTAAGGATCTAATGATGGTATCCATGAGAAATTGGTGGAATTCTTAAATTTTTATGGGCAATTTTAACGTTTTTCTTATACTTTGAAAGCTGGTCCAGTTCTGACAATGGCATCTATGAGAAAACACTTTAAAGTCGTTTTTCTTTTTAGTTTTTAAAACGTAATTATAACATATTTTGATTTTACGGTATTCAGGGCCCGGTAGTAAGGGAGCCTAACGCCTAGCCTGTACGCCTTACGCCCTAACTCTTATCACACCACTCTTATTAAGGGTAAGGGTCCCTGAATTCAGGGTAGTGTAATAAGTGCTTATCATGGAACAGTTATTTCTCATTGCTTACCTGAAGACCAATGAAAAGAGATTTCTTTCCGATGCAAGTGACGACACTGCTCGTCACCAGGTTGAGCACAGCGATCAGGGTGTTGATGCCGAATACCATTATCATGGCGGTATGGTTCATCGAACATACCTCAGTCTGAAAAATCAAATAAATTATCACAAAAGTGCATTTGTGCGTTTGTGTCTGCGTTGTTGTTTTCGTAAACCTTATGTCGAAACACTTTTTTACGTGTCTATACAAATCATCAAATGTGACAATAGGATGAGTTGACCGATTCACAAATGCATTAGGTCAACTTATCCCGCGGGATAAGTTGACAGCGGCCTCAGTTGACTAAAGACCCAATAAATAAGCGACCATTCAGTCCAACGCTTTCATCCGCATTACTATAACTTTTACTTCCGACATCAGATTAAAAAAAAAGCCTATGTGCTCCCAATCTTACTAATACTATAAACGCGAAGTTTGTAAGAATGAATTTGTATGGATGTGTGTTTGTTACTGTTTCACGCTGAAACGGCTGAACGGATCTGGATAAAATTTGGCACAGATATAGATTATAATCTGGAATAGCACATAAGCTACTTTTTATACCGGAAAATGTACGGTACTCGCGGGATAGATTTGTTTTTGTTTTTCAAGGTACCACGCGGAAAACAACGCGTACCACGCGGGCGTAGCCGTGGGCTAGTTATGAGTATGTATATACATAAATTCAGAAATCTCCGTTCCAGCAGCTATTTTCTCGAAGTTGTTTGAATCATATTAAATTGTGCGTTTTAAAATGGTTTTATTGATTTCACTGAATAAAAATATTTTGCCTTTTAACTTAAGACATACCTCGTCCACAAAAGTAGTATTCCTGGCCAGTCTGATCATTTCACAGAGAGTGACGTCATTCCTACCATGTTCCACGGATACCATGAACGCGTTCATTATGAACGGTAACCAGACCATGAAAGGGTTGATGCTGAAATAAGGTTTGAAATGCCACGATTAGTTATTGAACAGGGAACCGATGTCTCCAAGTCATGTTCTTTATTTCTTTAGTTTCTTTACATGGTGGCTTTTCACGGTGTTTTCTTTCACCGGTTGAGAGTAACATGAAAGGAGCCACTGAAGAGCACTTTAATCCTTTCACCACACTGGTTTGAATGAATCAGTGACACTATAAGAAGGAACGACTAATTATAAACGCGAAAGTTTGTAGGTATGGATGTATGGATGTTTGTAACTCTTGCATGCTGAAAGGGCTGGACGGATCTGAATGTGGCACAGAGGTACCTAGATTATAGTCTGGCATGGCAAATTAACTCTTTATCCTAGAAATTTGTACGGTTCCCGTGGGATAAAATTGTTTTTGTTCATTAAGGTAGCACGCAGGCGAAGCCTGGGGAGGACGCAAGTTAAGCAATAAAAAATAGATTTTTCCTTTAATATTCAATCCAAAAATAGGAAAATAATTGAAAAAATAGATATTCAATAGTCTAGGAGCTGGCTAGTCGAATGGTAACATAATTAGTGGTGCCTTGGCCGTCTCCAGGCCAACGAGTACGTGCCCTTTTCATTCCCATTTCAATTTAATTTAGCTATCATTTAGCTTCACTTACCAGATGTAAACGATGATGGACAAGCCCGCAAGCAACACTGTATCCCTTAGCAATGGAGCCTTCACCATGGGTAGCGTCTGCGCTTTCACAGATGCCCAGAAGCCAACGTTGAGCGCTGAAGACCCTTCCTCATCTAGCACCACTGAGTTCACCTGAAAAATCATGAAAAAGTAAACTTTCATATTTAAGGCAATACGAAAAAATAACTTAAACGGGTATAACTACACTTTATTCTGGGCCCGGTAGTAAGGGACCCTAACGCCTAGCCTCTACGCCTTACGCCCTAACTCTTATTACACCTCTCTTATTTAGGGTAAGGGTCCCTGAATTCAGGGTAGTGTAATCAGTGCTTTACTGTGCGAATGAGACCTATCTGTCCCCGTGTAGCCAAGAAGGGGACAGATGGCAATAAACCAAATAATAGACATACCTACTAGTAGAGGTGTATAAGTAACGACAAAAAGCGTACCCGTATGTACCCGTTACAATGAGTACCCGTTACTATCGTATCGAACACGTTACTCGTTACTTCTGATACCTCATACATGACATGCTGTTATGTTAGAGCACCAATTCGAGTCGTATTGCGTACACGTACAATGACGTTTCAGCGTCAAATTCGTAATTTGTAGAAAACATACCAGACGCAGTTTGGTGCATTTTTTCACTTTTCCGTATTTAAACTTTTTTTTTCGGACTGGACAAATGCTTTGTCTGACATCCTGTGACACTAGGTTCCGATACTACAAAAGATTCGAGTAACCAGATGCATTCGGGTGTAACGACTCGATTCTGGGTTCGAAATGGCGTACCCGTTACTCAATACCGAATAAATACGGTTTGCTACAGCTTTACATACTAGTAGTTTCTAATGTGCTATTCCAGACTATAATAAGTATATCTCTGTGCCTAATTTTCTCCAGATGCGTTCAGTCGTTTCAGTGTTATTGAGTAACATAAATCCAAACATCTATTCATCCAAACTTTCGCATTTACAACACTATTTAGATTAAATAGTAAGATACAATTTTTAGACATTCGTTTATTTACTGCATTAGCACGAGATATTATAACGATGTTTAATTTCATTTACGGAAAATATAGATACTATGGTTCTATAGTTTTACATCTTAATTATATGAAAAAATCCATATGTGAAACTTTTGGTGACTTCGTTCGTGTAACGTTTTTTTCATAGAAACTTCAATCACCCACTGTTTTGAAAATTATTTTCTTTTTGCAGCTCTAGAAACCCCGAAAAGAATTAAACCAACAATACTTCTCTAGGAGGTTTAGGCTATTCAATATTCAGCGTAAAGTAATACATAATGATATAAGAATTAATTGTTTTGTTAGTTACCTGTACTTTTTGTGAATAATAAATAAATTAATAAAATCCACACGTGGTAAGCTTTAAGAAAATATGGTTAAATTAATTAATTCTTATCACCATGCTCTACAACATATTATGAACATGCCTTTCTTATTTACTTATATTATTTAAACACCTTTATTTGTCTTATTACTAGTGCCTATCATGTCTGATAATAATTTAATGCAATATTCATCGTGATTCTGTGAAAAAAGGTAAGTATGTACGTAGGTGTTATTAAGTTTGGTTTAGACAAAAGTTTTTCTCGCGGTTTTATGCTAGTGTTTAATTTGAATGTCAAAAAGTCTATAAAACCTCACATTTTATGTACCTACCTACATTACCTATAAAGTTGCAGAACCTGCAATGATAGTACTCGTATTAGATAATGTAATTGGCACGTCAAAAAAACCTTTTTCATGCCTTTTGCGGTGAATCGCTTGGGAACATGACATTGCAGCGTGTCATAATTCCACATTTTGTCACGCGGGTTTTTACGTGTCACGGCAAAATATCTGTGCTTTTCTTTATTTTCACCTTTACTATTAGGTATCTACAAGATCACTGGTTTCCACTAAGTCCAAGTTTGTCAAATTGTCACGCGTGTTTGTGACAGCCACAAGTGTGCGCCTTTTATCACATTGCGATAGTAGCATTTGGTTTTGATGTTACTTCAACGCTTAACTTACCTTGTACAATTCTCCATCTTTCCCGCTGTTCAATGAAAAGATTCCCTTCAGAACCTTCAAGGCCTGTTCGTCCTGCCCCACACTGAGAAGGTATTTGGGGCTCTCGTAGGAGCAGGCTACCCCGATCGCGGCGAAGGCAGTCGGCATCGCGAAGATCAGATCAAGTAGCCGCCAAGAGTTGAAGTGGATGTCCAGAAATGGTATATAGTACGAGAACTTGAGAGGTAAGATTGGGATTGAAATCACTGTAAGATATTGTAAAACTTTAGATTGCATGCATTAGGTACATAGACCAGGGGCCTTACCACGAAACCTTCCAGAACGATTCCGTAACGTTTTAGAAACGTCATATTTTGAAGCTTGAAGGAACACTTCAGTGTAATATTAATTTGGTAATGTGTTATGAATTCGTGGTGAGGCCCGAGGTAAAGAGATGGGGTTAGCATCCGTTGTACCTGCCATTAATCCAGAAGATATCAAGAACACGCTGGTAGTCAGCAGAATGAAAGTGCTTCGTTTTTCCATGGGGGTGTACTCGCTGAGAAGAGTTAGACCCAACGCAAAAGCTCCTGATACGCTGAGAGAAATAAATACATAAATATCAAAATACTAACTTAAATAACTGAATAATTGGTCAGATCAGTTTACCCTTGACTCAAGGGCCTTGAGATAGCAAAAAGACGAGAGTCAGCAAATTATAAACATGATCAAGATTGTAATCCCCAGATTTAGTAGATATCTCCGGTTTTTAGACCTTTTGCATAGTAGCTGATTGCAAACATATCCCCAAAGTCTAGAGTATGCCGGTATATAGTTGCACTGGTATCTACAGCGTACACACGTTTTTTTAGAACAGAAAAATGTGTGTACCCAGCTTCGACTTCAAAGCCTTGACTTTATGATATCACCAGTGCAACTCTATAATACAATAATGCTGGACAATCCACACGGCATCATCTAGCCCCAAAGTAAGCTACTCAAAGCTTGTGTTATGGGTTCTTGATAACTGATATATTTAATACATGATATAGGTACATAGATAGATATTTTTTATTATACATATACACCCAGACCAACGGAACAAATTTCTGCAGATCTTACACAAATTTGTTCCGAGGCGGGAATCGAACCCGCAACCTCATGCGTCGCAGGCGGAATCTCACCCGCTGCGCCACAGCGGTCGTCTAAAACTCTAGCTTGGACGAATTAACACACGGGACACGTAAGTTGGCCGTTCTTGCTTTTGCCCTCCTTGCCACAAGCTAAATGGGTCTTTAGTCGTTTCGCACCGCGAACGGTTCGAACCGCGGTGCGAATCGCCCAAGAGCTCTTTTTGAACGGGTTGATTCGGACCGCAGTTATAGTTGGCTCAACGAATCTAGGCATTCGTGAAGTTAGCCGCAAGAGCTGCGCAGTATCGTTTTTCGGGAGCAATTGGAGGTATGAGGAGGGGGGTAAAAACTGTACATGCGCAAACTTGCACCTGTGGCTAACTTCACGAATGCCTAGATCCGTTGGATGACCTATACCTTAGTCATCGAGATTGTCTTGTCAGTGTGAGTTTGGTTTTTGAGGTCATCAAAACATAAACAAATATTAATTGTGTAATAAAGGTCAGTTAAGTAAACTTACGCAGCAGAAGAGCAGAATTTCAGCGTGCTGAGAACGATCCAGTTCGGAGAGAAAGCAGCAAGCGAGCCAGTAACGGTGGCCATACTCATGGACACTATCAAAATCTTCCGTCTCCCTTTAGTGTCGGCCAGGTAGCCCCACACGTGCGATGTCATAATAATGCCTGCAGAAAATAGGTTATTTTCATGCAAACTTTGACACTATTGCAACCTTTCTTTTATCGTGTCAAGAGTTCTTTAAAAAAAAAAAAACCACACGTGGGATGTCATAATAATGCCTGTAGAAAATAGGTTATTTTCATGCAAGCTTTGATACTTCTTTTTATCAGTGTCAACAGTTCTTTTAGACAATAAATAAGTAAGTTTTTCAGCCATTTTTCTGAGCTATCCTAATCAAAATTCGATGTCCCAGCTGCACTCAATCAGTCTCTATATTTATATACCCTTGATTTTAACTTACTTAAAAAATATTTAACCAACTCCTGGTGTAGGTAACTATTCTTAGAACAATGTAATTTTAAAAGCAAGTAAAATATCAGTTAACTCTTCCAAAAAATGCGATTATTACTATACCCAGAATAAATAGCAGTTATGGAAAAGTTAACACCCTTAGAAGATTTTGATTTAACATTTTGAATAGTAACTTACTCGTAATACCTAGTTCATAAAGGGTGGATTCCCAACGAGTACCACCAAATGAAGTCACAGTGTGACTCGTTGGGATTTTTTTTCCCATCGAGTAACACTGTTACTAGTTGCAACTTTTTTTATAAACGTATTCCCATCGTCACAATTCCCACTGTGAACACAAGTGAAAACAAGTCACACTGTGATTCGATTTGGTGGTACTAGTTGGGAATCCACATCAGAAAGTACTCTTGCTTACCTACAAGTGGTACCCCAGCAATAAGCCCTTGCTGAGCGCTGGAGGTACTCAACTCACAGGCACTGGCCGGGACCAAGTAGGACACGGAGAATATCTCCGAAGCCATGCCTAGGATGATGCTGCTGCATAACATGAACGCCAGGACGTTAAACTTGCCGAAGCCTGCCGAAATATCAAAACTCGCTTGAAGCGCTCATAACACAATGTCTCCAGAGGAACGATAAATGATTCAAGCGTGACTTTGCGGGAATCCAATAAATACGGAAAAAGACGGAAATATCTAGTACTTTATTTAACTTTTTATTTGAGTTTGTGTTGTGTTAAGCTCTAGAACTAGAGCCCCAGCGGTACTCATGACGTCATAAAAACTATTTTTGAATGCTGGATGCCGTTTGGACCAGCGGGGATATTGCATGTTTAGATGATAAAATAATCGAAAATTTACTTCGCAAATTCAAAAATATTCTCTCATCTGTATTTTTTTTAAATCTTTATTTACTAGCCTATTCTCTTATCGAATATGGGGCTAATATAAAAAAAAACAACTAAAACAAACTAAAAGCACTTCACATATTGAAAACAAAATCAAATAATTTATAGCTATCGATTATTGAAAACAATTTGGACTAAAGACTAAATATTATCATCACCTGTCATATTCAGGGCATCTTCGAACGGCACTTTATCAACTTTAACCATTTTTACAAAAAAATCGTGAACTTTTTCGCAAATTAGATACTTGAATTCAAACTTATCAGAGCATGACCTATCAACACATCAATTTGGTATAATGCACTTAGGACAGACATTTAAAATACGCGTTCTCTCTTATAGTCACATCGAAGTAGTAATATAAAGCTGAATCATTCTGAAATCCCTAAAATAATATTACGTATAATGATGAGACAGATGTAATCAACATCTCTCATTCTTATTATATAAGTACTTATGTATCCAGATGTTACATTATCGTAGGTAAACATTATAATACTACGTAATGTTTAACGTGGTTATGATAAGCTATTTCAGAATTTTTCAGACTATGGTTGGCTGTTGTTCGCCTGATATCTCATATAAATAAATAAATAAATAATTTTATACATAAAAATTGGCCAAGTTCGTACGAGATCACTCAATGTTTCTTACGAGTAGGTTATGTCAGTAGAATAGATTAATATTTTCATTTATCTCTCTCTGTCGACAATACAAATGCTATTTGCCCCTTAGGAAGTTTCACATTTTATGCAATTTGCATTTTAGGCATAAGTAGGTAGGTACCTACTACCGTTTTAGGTATCCTGTATCTTAGGCATTTTGCTTTTTAGACATGACATTTAGGCATTTTACTTTTTAGGCAACTTAAAAATTAGAATTTCTGATGAGAAAGGATTCAATCAATTCGATTGAGGTTGTAAATATTCAGGTTAGATTAGGTATACGAAATAGCTGAAAATATAATTTTAAAAAGTACGTATTGTTTAACTTCTTATCCAATTCTCAACTACATTATTCTCACGTTTTTGTGATGATAATTAGGTACGACAAAAACGTGATGTTGTGACGTAATTTATTTAACAGTAGGTATAAGATTTGAGTGGAAATCATGATAGCAATCATAAAAGATTGCTGTGAATATGCAAAAAGGCGCTTATATACACTAGTCGAAATCACTGTGACTTCGTTCGCGTAAAGTTTTGTATCTATATCTATTATCTATAATATAAAAATTAATTGCTGTTCGTTAGTCTCGCTAAAACTCGAAAACGGCTAAACGGATTTATCTTAACTTGGTCTTGATATGTTCGTGGAGGTCTAGGGAAGGTTTAAAAGGTAAGAAAAATTCGAATAACTGCCGGGAAAACCCTAAAAATAGCCCTTTTCTATTTCCCATACAAACGTTTTCTAAATAAGTACGAAGTCTGCCGGGTCAGCCAGTAACTACAAAATGCAACCCCCTCACTCCGTGAATTTAGAAACACTTTTAGGCTTCTAGAGTGCCTTTCAAAATTGTATATATGTTTTTATAACTGTAGATCTAATTAATGATTAGTCCAAAAGCCGATCAGATAATTTAAGGTACTCGTATATAGACTAATGTACCTAGACATTAGTCTTTAGTGTCCTACCATCCTACTTAAGGTCGAGAGTTCTGTTCCCGCTCGTGCAATGGACAAGCATGTATTTTATTTTAATGACTGTCTGTAAGTAGATATTAATCGGGCTTTAGGGCATGACCACACCGAGGTGACTAGATAGGCGCCTAGACTGGCGACTCCGACTATTCTACAGAGTTTCAGTGCTTACACCTAGCCCATTTCCGTTTCAGTCATAGATTCGCTTTAATTAGAGTGCTTCTCCATTCGACCCAAGATTTTTCTACCCAGTAGGTATTTTACTTCTTTCGACCCAAAACTTTAGATAATTATGCTCGTTTCTACCCACACCTACTTATTCTTAATTTCTATTGTGTAAATTTCAATAAATGACACAGTGTAAACACTGAAGCAGCAGGGTCAGTAGATAAAAAACAAGCAACAATAAATAAGTACCGTTGCATTTTACACAGTGCCATCTAGTCCCAAACCAAGCAAAGCTATGGTAGATAACTGTTAACTGAAATCCAGCACATAAGCATATTTTTTGGTGAATATATATTAAGTAATACCTACACCACTAAATATAACACAGAATACATTATATTGCACAGAACGGACCAACATGTTGTGCAACACAAATGTTTATCCTAGGTGTTAATTGAAGTCTAACCGCACAGCGCAGAAACAGAGCTACTACAACTGAGCTTTGAGGCAAGTCGTTTAGGCAGTTCAACTGTTAATTCAGTTGCTCGGTGTGGCCGAGTCCTTAGACTATTGCAGTGGTAATGACATTGAATAGACAATACCTCAAGTATCTTTATCGGTTGTTCACTCACACAGTCAATCATTGTGATAAAATTTCGATATCTAAAATAATGTATTTTAAGTATATAGGTACCTACAAATGGGTGGGTACATAAAACAATAAATATTTAGTAAAAATCGATTAGATTACAAATTATGCACTAAGAATAATTTATGATATTCTTTAAATAACTGTGTAATAAGTAATAGTAATCCTTTTCAATAAATAATTTATTCACGTTATTGCAATAAGGAAGTTTATTTCTGCAGTTGGTCAAACACGTGCTAACTTTCAAAAAAAACTTATGGCACATAAAACAGAATATTTTATAGTTGTAAAATCATTACCATGATTAATTTTTACAAAGTATTTTAGCTAGACAGTACTCCAAAGTTTGTGTAATTGTTATTACATGTGAAAAATATAACATACGAAATTATACGAGTAAGTATCTACAAAAGAATCTTTAACTGCGCTACAAATTTTTACGTTCAAAATAGTTAAATAACCTACATTTTTAAGGTTCCAAAGGTACCTACCAGCGAAAGAGTTATGACCTTCCGAATGTGATGAACTACTACATCGAATAAGGAAAAATAATTCGGAAGGGTAGGAGCTTTACGTCTACATCTCTATTTGACTAGGCAGCAGATATGACTAGATCGCTTAAGACTAAATCGCGATATGACTACCCATATCGCGTTGGGGTTACATTGCTTTTGGACTACATCGCCAAAGGACAAAAAAGCGTACCTAATGACTTAATCCTCGTTTGTTTTCTAAAGTAGGTATATACAACTATGGCGAAAATCAAAACATTCAAGTTTTTAAGTAGTTACCTTTATTCAAAACAAAATGTTATTTAGTCTACGAGTAAGAGGGTCGGACTAATCTGTCAAATCTTGTTTCAACGCCGGCTTTGATATTTATTTACATTTTACATTATAATAGGTAAGTAATTAGGTATTAATGATCGATTTATCATAAGGATTAATAGATTAATATCGGTCGAATGAAAAACGTGACTTTTTGTTGCACTAAGTAGGTACATGATCCTTGTTAATTTCGTTAAGGATACCGAGCCGCGATAGAGCTGACTCGTCCCAAGCTTGAAGTGCTTGATATACAGGCTGTTACCAGACTACTTCTGAAAATGTCAGGGGGTTAAAGTACCCATAAATTTAGACAACTTTTTCTAAGAAACCAACATTGTGAGCGCGAAAAAAAACAGCTGTTTCATACAAAAGTTCAATACTACATGGCTAAAATGTATAAAACAGCTGTTTTCTTCGCGCTTACAGTATTGGTTTCTTAGAAGAAGTTGTTTATATCGGA